>NW_010586106.1:238791-333830 GCF_000705375.1 Tinamus guttatus
AATAAAAGCTGAAAATAAAGCTTGGCACATAATTCTATCTGTTTTAAATGGTATGCCATCTGCTACATTTTGCTGCACTGTAAAACAATGCTTTACTTTTATAATTATAGCAGATTCTGGATTTAAGTGAAGCTGACAACATCCTTAACTGTGTAAAAGTACAAAATGAGTACCCAAACATAATTCCTCATTGAAGCCAGGGGATCATTCTAAAAGATATTTATGCAGAGGTTAGTTGTTTATGCCCAAGTTGATGCCTGGACATGACTGAAATACATCTGCAAATATTCTCCTTTATTTTGACTTGTATCCTTTACAGGACATCTAAAGAGAGAATGAAAAAACAATGCTGAAAAAGTACGCCCAAATAAGCAGCTCTTTAATTATGCTGCAGTCCTTCTGAGTGACTCAAGTTTGTAATATTCCTGTACTTAGTAAAAGTGTGGCCTTGGATATGATAAAGTGCACTGATTTGGACTAATGGAGACCTTGCTTTGTCTGCATGGCTTAGTACAGGATCAGATCTCCTGTAGTATTTAAAGCCTGATAGTTGAACTCTGAGAGATTTAGGTGATTCAGCAGAGAATGCGCCTATTAGGAATGAAGATCATACTATAATTCACTTGTGATGCTGCAGTTTAGGATCAGCATATGTTTAGTTAGCATAGTACACCCACATGGACATAATTCGTATATCCATATGAAAATTATTGTTTCAGTAATTAAGGTTTTAAATGGCAACCTTTAAATCAACATTAAGAAAAAAGGATATGAATGTACCAAAATCTTGATAGCTATTTTTCTGATGGGATTAAAAGGAGTTAGAATGTACAAGGCAGATGTGGCACTGAATCGGAAAATTGCCTTCCCTTTATTCAATACTATGAAAGTCTGCAAAAAAAAGAAATATATAATTAAAATACAATGTTGACTATATTATTGTCTTTACCTCCTTCTATAGGATTCCTTTCTCCAGCTGTTAGGTTCAAGTTTCATTCTATTTCTACCTGTGGCAGGAAAAAAAACTGATTTCTATGAGTACAGTGGATTAAGCCTTCCATGGCTGACAAATATCTAACACAAAGTAATTTACATAATTTAAAAGGAATTTTGATTCTATTTTAGAATTTAAATGCTACTCGTGTCAGTCATGTAGATCCCCTAAAAACTATTCTGTGAGCAAATAAAAGGGATGATTAGAAAGCAAGCAGACATTATTCCAAGCAGTCGGAAACAAACAGCTCAGAATTGGGCAAACGGTAATAAAAATTGTTTCCATTTATAACTATATTGCCTTTCTTTCCTTATCCATGAAAAATATCTTTAGGTGGTTAATTTGGCCTGATGAACCCACGGTTATTTTGTGTTCATCACCTACGTGTTTTCACTCTTATTGCAGGCATATTTGCGTTTGAGGTTTACTTGCAGCCTCAGTGCTGCCTGAGATGTCTTCAGGACATGACTTTTGTTCCTTCCTTTCCGCCTTTGTGCGCGGTAATGGCTGTACTTGGTGCTATCATAGTCGTGCCTTTGTTGGGCTCTCAGCAGCGCTATCCAATATCGCTGGTTTCCATGCTGATGCCTATTCTGTGCTAAAACAAGCCTGTGGTCACAGAGCAATGCTGCCCTCTCCTCGGCCTTCGGTTCCCATCAGGGCTCCGCTTTCTGGGAGAGAAAGCGAACCTCACTCTGGTGGGAGGCCAAACTGGTGAAGGAGCGTGGCCAGTGCCTGCCCACGGGAGAGGGTCTGGCGTGGCGGCAAGGCTCGCGTGGCACAGGCTTGTGCTCGCTGGTTTTTCTCTCCACTCTGCTGCTTCTCCTGCTTAGAGATGGCCTGTCCTAAGGTCATGGCTGCTCCGCAGTCTGATGACACACTCCAATTCATGTACAATTTTCTCCACATTGAAAAGTCTATGATTAACAGAAGTTTCTGTAGAAACTGGAGGAGGGATGAGTAATTCCAGTTGCTTTCTGTTGAGCAGATTAGACTGGTACATAACATATACATTGATGCCATTTGTGACAAACAACTCCGCAGTTTACTAACCATATCCTCTCTCAGTGAAGTAACTAAGTCTGTCAGTAGTTTAGGATTTACACTCTTGTTCCAAAAAATCTGACTACTTTTTCTGGTGATTGGCAGTGAGCAAACAGGTTTCAGAGGCTGTATCAGATAATCTGAGAGGCAATCTCCAACTCCATGGCTTGCTTATCATGTGAAAATGGGGACAATATGTAACTGCCCAAACCAGGAGAGGGAACATCCCAAGCACCTCAACCAACCTTTTTCATTGTGTGCTAGTTTTGTATAACTCAATACTTACGCAAACTGCGTAAATGCTATATATATTTTTATGTTACATATATTTTTATATGTGTATTTATTTATGTTATATAGCCATAACAGAAACAAGGAATATGCTTATAACCATTTACTTCACTGACTTGGGATGGATTTTACCTAGTTATCTACAACTGTCTCAACTGCAAAACCATGCTTGAGACATTTTCTTTTCACATACAGGCTTACTTCTGAGTAACAATGAGAAAAATTTAGTCCAACTCTCAAATTCAAGCAAGTTCAAAGAACTTGCATCTTCCTTACACCGAGTTAGATAAAAATAACTCAGCTGAAGTGCAGGGAGCCACAGTGTAGAAGAATATGGCTTCTTCAGTGAAGATGAAAAGATATTTCTATGTAGTTAGTGGCTGGTGAGCTCTAACCATTACATATATGTGTGGACCTTTCTTGCTAATGGAAGTTGTAAGTCAGAAAATGAAACTGTGCTTTATATTAAGAGCTTATACCTACCCATTCTGGAAATATAAAATACTTAAATGTACATAACATAATTTGCTTATTTTTTTACAAAAGCAGAACAAGGGAAAAGAGCAAATTAATTTGCCCTAGATTATTTCACAAGCTTATTATCGTAACTGAAATTGTACTCAACACTCACTTTTTGATTGATATAATATGGGTCCAAGTCTTCCAAGGGTTCAGATACCATTCCTGGAGGTATGTCCCCATAAATAAATGGCAGTGTCTTTCCTGCCTCCAAGTCACTATTTGGTTTTGGGCCATTTTCATCATCATCATCTGTATGTTCTTGCTTGGGCTTTTTAGCTTTTTCTTCTGCAGAACGCTTTTCAATAGCTGCGAGAGATTCTCTAGTAAAATAGCGGAAGCTTTCAGGTCCTGGTGGTACCAACAGTGCCTGTGCCATCTTTTCATCCTGCAAATTTAATTACTTTTAGCCTTTTGCATAAGAATGACCTATGAAAGAAAAATGAAGATAATTTAGGAAAACTAGACTGTATTGACATTTGCACAGATATCCCTTTTTGGAACTGAAGCACAAGAAACATGTTTCAAAGCTGATTAAAAGTTAAAAAGTTGAAAAGTTAAAAGCAACTGCTCATAAATTAGATTTTTTTTATATTATTTGTCAACTTTTCCCAGTTAGTCTAGTATAAGACACTACTTTTACCTGCAAACTCTGCTCTGACTGTGTATATAGACTATTACAATTAGAGCAAAATACTGATGCTGATGTGTTGCCAGTAGGTCTCTAGGTCTCCTTTTAACAGCAAGTATAAATACATATTATATGAAAAACTGTTGACAAATGTAAACATTTTACTAGTTAATAAGTTTTATCTTAACTTATTCCATTCATCAGTAATCTAACTTCGTAAACATAAAATGCTTTCACAAAGCACAAAAAGAAGTTTTTGTATAATTATTTATGCCATACTAAGCCATTCAGATGTATTTGAGCAGTTCTACATGTGAATTCCATAAAAATATCCCCAGTTTTCCTTTACTCCTTCAAGTAATGAGATTGTGCAACACCACACTATCCACATAAAATTAAGATCATATGTATATTTCAGTTAATTATGCCCATGGATAACTTGATACATTTTATTTTGAATATAATTAATCTTCTGCATCATTTACATAGAAAATGACTCAGTAAGTGAAATAACTGTGCTAAAGATGTCACATTGATTTCTGTGCATCTCTGAAAAAGCCAAATGGATTTGCCTGAAGGTATCTGTTTTTGTGATATCTTATGATCTTATGTTTATGATATCAAGCAAATGGCAAAAGTGAAAATATCAATGCAAGAACCTGGTGGATACTATAATAATGCATTAAAATGATCAAATTTCCCAACAGGTTGTTTACATTCTGCATGAAGCAATCTCCATATACCTTTCAAAATGTATAGGGTACCAAAATTACAAATTCTGTAGTGTGTCTGTTTGTTTTGTTTTCTTCTAGAAACTGGCAGTAGAATTATTTCCTTGCTACAACCCTGAAAAAGCTGAGATTTTCATTCCGTTGAAACTGAAACACTTGCACACAAACCCGTATTTGATCGCTGTTGGTATAAGTGCAAGACTAGCAAATGGATTCTGTAAAATGAACATGTATCATATTTTTTATGCTAATCTTTATTTCAAGTGGCCTTAAATATATCAGTAACCTCTTGCCCTGGGCTAAGCACAGCAGTAGCCTCTCAGATGTGAAGACCTGGGTTAAAATGTCTGCTCTAAATCACCAGTACTAATGAAATGAGCTGTCTCACAGTGGGCCAGTAAAGACAATAGTCCAAATAGCAAAGCAGGAGATGCCACTGTGGGAGAAGCAGGAACGGCAGGGGTAGTGAGTCCAGTAATTTACTCTCTGCTGCTGTAAAAGTAAAAAATGTAGGTATTGTGTGATGGCATCATCACAACATGACCTCAACTCAAACTACAGCTCCCCTAAGGAGGAAGGGAGTGCAGAGAGTAGAAGGAAGAAGCATCTAAAGGAATGACTCATCCTAAGTCTCTTTGTATTTTGGAAGTTCTTTTGCAAAGAACTCAGGTTTTAGCCTGGAAGTGATGATAAGTTATCTTTAATTTGCTGTGTTCTGATCAAATTACAGATTGGGTAACAGCACATCCAGTTTATCCAAAAAAACAAAAGGCTGAAGTGATGGGTGAATACTAGTTTGCTTAAAAAAAAAAAAAAACTCCTAAAATGAAGTATTTTCACTGAAACGCCTCCAATATTTGTGCACAGAGGCTAATTTCACACAAGTCCATACCTTATCTGCTTAAGTGCTTCGATGTATTTCTACAGTCAGTTTACTGACACTTTACCTTATTTTCTCCTAGCATCTTTGAAGTATTTTTAATGCTTTAAAATTTTGAATCAGATAGAGAACTCAGCAAAAAGGACCATCAAAATATCACCACTGTAAATCAAAGTGGTAAATGCAGTGCAGTGCAGTTGATTGTGATACTAGAGAGCGCTATAGTCAGAAACCTCCATGGAAGGAGCCCCAAGCAATCCATGAGTGTTCGTTCCGTGGCAGGTATTTTCAAGTAATGGTGTGAATTCATGGAAGCTTATAAAAATCTCCAGAATTTAGCACCTTCTCAGAGTATGCCTTAATCTGTAATCTACTAAACTACAGCAATTTGTGATTGCTGTTCCTAACTGACAAATACTTGTCCCCATTCTTTCTAACATTTATCATCCATCTATTTATCATTTTTCTTAGTCTGTAATTTGTCTGTAAGCAATGACTATAATTTTTGTATGGATTTGTACAGTCAGCCTCATTAGCCTCTAGGCAATAGTGTCATATAACTATTCAAAATAAAATAATGAAATCACCAGCAGGTATCTATTTATAAAATTAATGGCAGTAATAAATCATGGCATACAAATATACTACTTTTTATGAGGTTACAAATAAGAGGAATATATTTTCTTGATAAAAATTTACTTTAAAAATGAATTACAATAACTAATAAAAATATAGAAAGTGCCACATGGGCTGAAACCTAGCTAAAGAGCAGTAAATAAATGAAATATTAGTGAATGATATGGGAGCATCCAATTAGTGCTTCATGAAGTTACATGCAATTTTATTTAACATCTTCATGAATGAGGATGAGCTTTCAAGAAGATATAAAAAAAGCATACAAATTAGTTTTGAGGACCCCAATATCAACAATGACAAGAGCTGTTCAGTTAGGAAATAGGGGCAGAAGGTAATAAATGAGGTTTGATCTGACTAATAAAAAATTACATGGAAGGGAAAATGGAAGTTGGTTTAGGGACTGGAAAGCAATTTTATACCTTTAGGAAAGATCCAGGAGCTACCACTTTAAGTATTATTGGCTACTGCTGTCTCACAAGACTCTGCTACAGAAAGTTTTTCTCCCTAATATTGTCTGTTTGTGGCCACTGTCAATCCACCTGTCTCTCTTCCCTCTTTCTGCCTCACCTCACGTTTGCTTTTGACTTCCCTTGTTCTTACAGCTTATCTCAGCATTCCTTGGAGTGAACTGGTGACCTGTGGTTCGCTCCCTACATCAGGGCCAGTGCACATTGTAACTAGAAAGCTGGAATAAGCAAAATCATTATGTAAAAAGTGAACCTTGATTCCTCAGTTATTAACCTGAAGCTACTCTAATTTAGTCAAGTTTAGTAGGAAGTTTTGTACCTATAATCTGTGCTTTCACCAAGCAATCTGAAGATTAGATTAGGAGGTTCGTTTGAGACTCTGCTGAAGCCTTTGCATGGTATAAGCTTGAAAGGAAGACACTTTGTTTCTGATGAGTGATCGTGTACAGTTTGTTGACTTTATCTTTTTTTTTTTTTTTCCAAGAAAGAAGCAGATCATAAAATAGAATGATCTTTCGTGCTGATCTCTTTCATCATGAGCTTCAGTAAATAAGGACTATATTTACCCAAACATAAGAAAGGGATTTTTTTTTTTAGATAGATTTTATAGTATGTGTTTCTGCTGATATTGCTGTTTTGTCCAACGTCTGTTCAATTATCTTCAATCTAATAGCACAAATTACTATAGATAGACCACAATAAAGATTTACATTTCATTTTCTCACTGATATTTTAGAGACGATATATAGCATAGTAACAAATGGGCACCATCTGAAGAGAAACATTTTGTCTGGCTGAGCAGAAAAGACAGGCTTACCTTATGTTTCTGAGAAATGGTAAATCACAGAATTTAGCCACTAGATTATTTGCTATAGTGAGAAGAAGGAGCCTGCATTTCTTGCAGAAAACAGAACTGGTAAGAAAAGTTTCTCCTTGGGCTTCTTCAAGATTGAAGTTTCTTCATAGCTTTCTAAATCTTTGTTCCTGTGTCCAGAACTTCTCAAAATTAATTGCAGTAGACAAAAATAAGTTTACATAGTCACCTAGCCACATTTTTCCAACCTAAGAGCAAAGAGACTTAGGAAAAGCAGGATGGAACATGAGTTAGTCCACAAAACTTAACACAGATCTACAATATGCTTAAGAATATTCTTTAAGTGGTGGAAGTTTCAGAAAATCCATTTATTCTTTTAGCTGCATGCATCAGTTGTAGAGGTAAATGTCTTGAGAGTATTGCATGGCTAGTGGAGTCAGACAGACATTGGATACCCATGTCCAGACTATCAGGAATGCTCTCACCTGTTGCTTAAGAAAATGCGTAATATGTCATTACTCCCAGTGCATTTACTGTCTTTCAACAGGAAAAGTAGTACATTCGCTCTGTTTGGATTAAAACATGAAGACCGGCCTTCTGTACTACATTTATCTTAGAGAATCTCTGTATAAGTATTTTGCTTTGTGTGACAAAATTTAATTTGAATCCCAAGCAGTGTAATAGCAGAAAAAGCCACTTCCTCACCAGATTCTTCAGTTTAAGGTTTGCATCATTACAAGAGCTGACCAGAATTTAGCTGTGGCTTCCTCCATCTTTAACACCATTAGATCTGGGCCATTCAATTTAAACAGTCTACTTACATCTTGCAAACTTTAATCTTCAGCCATTGAGACTGTGATGAGATTTTCTGTTGATATTTATTCTCATTGAAATGAGATTTATTCCTGTCCCTTTTCTTTTTTATTTTGTCCTTATTTTCTTTTTTATTCCTAGAGAGGAGAAGAAAAAGAAGACATCCCTCTTTTGTAGGTCTCTGCTCCTCCCAAAGCAGCCTGTATAATACTTTTCCCCAAATATACTGAGAATGAGCAGCCATCGTAGAAATTCTGTAGGTAGAATGTTAAAAAAAAAAAAAAAATCTGTACAGGCCCAAATCTGGTCAAAAAGAGAACAAAGAAACTGGGAAAACAGAAGCATGCCTTCTAGTAGACTTCTGCTTCTCTTATAACTAACGATGGATGATCTTCAAGTACTCCTAAAGAAAATATGTTAAAGTACTAAGCTAGAAGTACTAGTAGTTAGAAATAAATTAGTTACTATTAATATAGACTAACATTTTGTCAAAGAAACAAGATGTGGTATTACAGTTAGCTCTCGTTCTGTTTGTCTAGCATTGTAATGCAAAGCCATTCAGAGTTCCTAGCAAACTCTTAATGCTCTGGTCCTCTTGAGTGATGATCTGATTCAGCACAGCTTATTGTGGTGAGTCACTACTGAAGAGGCTCCACTGGAGACATCTGAAAGCTGTGTTCTTCAGTATTGCCCTCCAGGGATCATGACTCTGATACTGCCACCAACCATACTTAACCACCAATGCAATTTTTCCTCTTAATACAGCTTTCCCTGGGGGTACCCAGAGGAATTCCCCATCCCTTTGCCAATTGGATGCTTCTGGATTCTGCCTCTGCAGTAGCATTGTGGCTGAAATCTGATTTCACGGCCAGGTACAGTGCAAAACAAACAAACAAACAACAACAAAAAAACTGTACTTGCAGGGATTAAAACAATGTGAACTGTATAACATAGTTTCCTAATAAAAGAACAATAATACTAATTTTTATTCTAATACTAAGCATACTTGCAGTGCAGGTATGTTTAATAAATCTTTATTTTGAATTAGAGCACATGGCAGTCAAAAAGAACCCTTGTTCACATATAACCCCAAGGCATAGACTCCATCTCCTTATGTATTATATCCTGCACGCATTTGTGCTGGCTGCATCTTCAGTGGGTAAGAGGTGCAGCTGTGCACTGGTTAATGCTGTGCATCACAATAATGGTGGTCACAGCAAAAATTGAAGCCTTTTGGCAGAATTGTGACCTCTTTGTCCTGCATTTATAATAGCCTGGGTCATGTGTGTAATTTCATCGTAGAATTTCAATAAATTGTTAAAATTGTTTCTGGTTTAAACATCATCTTTCTGTAAAATGTAGGTATTTTTGATACATTAAAATACTGCTTTTCTTTGTTTTTCTTATTATTTTTCTTTCTGTAGGGTTTTAATATGATATCTTTGCTTCTAACCCTGAGAATAAAATTTGCATGGAAAGGTGTAATTATACAGTTTTGTTGTAGCTGAGGCTTTGTTCCGATGTACAGAATTATTTTGGCTGACACAGTGTTGACCAAAATTGTTTCTATTTGGAGCTGATGATCAAATTTGGCCTGTAAGTTTTGAAATGCAAGTAAAATCCAGGGCCTAGCCAGAAGTGGTTCTTACTGTACAAACTGTTTCCTAACAATGTAACTCTTCCCTGAACACTTCTGCCTATGCAGAAGTGCCAGCATTTTTTCCTGACATTTTGGAATATTTTTCAAATTTTGAGATATAAATATTATTAAACTAGATCCACATGCACTGCAGCTCCCTTTTAATGCAATGACAAGCTATAACAGACAGCTACGTATTGTCACACTGCAAAGAAGACATCATATTGTCACACTGTGCCATGGCTACATTTGTTGATTCTACGTGAAACGTGATTTAGAAAAGGAGTTTCTCAGAATTAGTTACTGCTGTAAAGATCACTGTAGGACAGTTTGCCAGTGCTGCCTTCAGCTCAGTGAAGTCTCATGTCAGCGACAAAAGCCAGAAAAGAATCAACATACCAGACAACTTGTATGGATACTTGAAATGTTAAGTGGTTATTCAAATGTTAGACCTATTTTAGATTAAAAACAACAACAACAAAAATTTATCCACAAATCTAATTCTCCAAATTCAAAATTATTTATTGCATGCTGCTCATATGATTAGGGAATAATTGAATCTAGAGTTTGAACTCTAATTAAATTTCAGATAAGTGGACAAATGAACCACTTGAATATACACAAGTAACTGCTGTGGTGGTGTTGAAAAAACCACAATAAAGCATCGATCAGTGATCTAATGCTTAAGAACAGAGAAAGCTCTGCTTGTAAATCAATATTCTCATGTAAATTTTTGTAGGGTAACTTATGAAAACCCATTTGTGACACAAGATAAGCACTTATGAATCTAACAAGAAATAATCTAAACTCAGAAAATCATCTGAATCATTAAGAACCATGTAGTTGGAATAGTTATTTCCCTAGTTTTACTGAGCTCCAGGAACTAATCAATACAAAATATGAAGAAGGAATTTGGTATAGTACAAGATGGATGGATTGCATTTAAGACTTTGACAGTCATATATGGAACTGAAAGGAAAAAATCAAAACTCCCGAGTGAGAGGCTTACCCAGAATTACTCAGAATTCATAGATGAATGTCGTGGTTACTACCCAAGGAGGAAAAGCACAAAAGTTCAAGAGAAAAATGCAGTGCTTTGTGCCTGTAATTTAACATGGTCTCTGAAAAATTCAACAGAAAAATGCAGTGCCTTGAAGAACAAGGCATTCATTCAGGCAGAGTGAGACTAGGAAAAATTAATCCCTAAATTTGGAAACTTTTCTAAATGGATTATGAAGGTTTATTTTTTACCTTGTCAGTCCTTGTATTTATTATATTCAAAGGTGCTAAAACCTGTGAGATATAATTTCTATCATCTCATTATAAGGCGTATCTTGTTATGTTCAAATGAGGTAGATTGCTCAAGTGTTGTAGTAATGAGAAGCCTATAGCTTTAAGTAATATAGACTACAAAATCATGATCAAGGTTTGAAACAGCAACAGGAACTTCCTGTTTGTTCCTATTCCTTTCTGTAAGTCCAGGCTCTTTTGTCTTCATTTGTCTTGTGCAACTTTTACAGGCTGAAATAGAAATTTAAAAGAAATGGAAATCTCTGATGAGCGGAATTTGCTTTGCTCCTTGCCAGCTGCAAGAATGCAAGCTAGGCATATGCCTTGTCTCCTCATCTAGAAGTACTGTGCTACAGAAGTTATCATAGGAAGTCTGGATTTCTGAGTTGAACTTAGATTTAGGGGTGCAGAGATATTGCCATCCAAAGACTGCTTTTTAATGGAAAACACACTCATAAAAATCTCTTTATATAAGAACTTTTTTCACCAAGTCCCTGCTTCAACTACTTTTATCCCTAGTCCCTCTGTGTTGCATTTATCTGACCATAAGACAAGGGAAAAAAAAAATCAAGCAATAACGTGATCTGAAAAATATACTAGGGATTCAAGTTGTCCATGAGGAAAATTTTGATACAAGTAGATGAACTGGATAGAAGATACCAGTTTTAATATCATGGGCCAAGATCCTCAGAGGCAGTTAGTGCCATAATCAGGATGAGATGCCTTTGGCAATCTGTCTCAGAGCTTTTAATCAGCAGTGATAACTATAATGAGTAACAGCAGTTTTCCACTGAGGAGGATGTAATTTTCTATATATCCATTTTATTGTGGTTGACACTTTGGTGGATGTACTCACTTCAGCCAGAGTTCACAGTGTGTCTATCTGTTGTATAGGCAGTCTGAACTAGTAAGCATCCATTTTATTATGATACTTGTAACTTATATGTTCAAGATGACAATGACAAAACTATATAGTCTGCAACCAGCAGCAGTATACAAGACTGCTTAACAGCCCCAAAATGAAAAAATATAGGAGTTGTACTGAACAGCAAAATAAACTTTTTAAAGCTGTATTTCTAACTAGAATTTCTGAGGAAGACGAGTAGCAGAAATGAAGCTTCATTTTTGGAGACCAACAGAGAGGTCATCCTAACAAATCTATTTTCCATTAGACTTGACTGAAGAGGAGTTCAAGTAATTTTTTTTCATTAGACAACTTATGGCAATAATGGTATATGGGGAACAAGGGCCAGGATTTGCATTTTAGAGAAGAAGCTGACAACTTTCTTGCCTATTGCAAAGGACTTTCAGCATCTGCTATTTTCTCATCCATCAAAGGTTGAAGGATGCCAGCAGTGTAATTCATGTATTTATTAAGCTTATATGTAGCAAATTACCTGGGCTGAGGATATGAGGAGCAGAAGAAAATGGATATCATCAGGGAGAAAGTTCCATCTTACTCCCCACCTCCTGACTCTAAAATTATTACTCTGGTGAGTGAATAGATTACATATGGAGGTAAGTTTTTCTCAGGTGTTAGCTAACTTATATAATGCTACCTGTTGACCAAAAAAAGGTGAAATCTGAAAGGTATGTCATCTGCATATGATTAAAAACAACATAACTTCTCATAAATTTTCCCCTTCCCCTTGATCCCTCCCCCTCCAAATGCTTATTAATGGCAAATGACCAACTACAGCTCTGATATAGAGGGGAATTGTTTAATGTTCTCTTTCCTGAAAGGTAACAGTCTCTACCTTTGCTGGTATTCACTATTATCACAACATGCACAATGTCACAACAATTCACAATGTTAGGATGAATTGAGACAGCTAAGAAAATCTGTTTGGGCTTTTAACTGATCCCTATTAGAGGGGAAAAAAAAAATGAAAATATTACTGTAACAATTGAGGCCTAATAAACAACGTATCTGTTAACAGGTGCTCTGAAGCTTCAGATTACTGTAGCAGCACATATGCTAGTCTTTAAAATAATCTTTTCTCCCAAAATGGATATGTATGAGAGCAAAAACTAAATGGCATTGTTAGGATCAAAATGCATGTTTTCCAAAACTCTTTTCTCAACAAATCAATTATTAAAGCGCAAACATGACATATACTTAAACATCATCATTATCATTATAATGTTGAAGTTACACAAGGAAATTACAGACACATTGATTTCACACCATGAAAATTACAAATTATAAAGTTATATATACAAATTGTATTCTAAACCACTTCAGGTACAGGCCTCAGTTGCTACTCCGAGTAATACCTGAGATTCAGTCCTGCATTTTCTTCCTTGCATAGACTGAGACTGTGTTTTGTAAACAGTAGGCTCTTTACTATTATGATTTATTATTATTATTATTTCTACTCTTCTTTCTTGAAAATAACATACGTAGGTTTATGGGAATGTATGTCTATGGAAAGATCATCGAGATAAGAATTCACATATCAAAGCGATATTTAATAGATATTATCCTTTTACCTTTAATAAAGTAAATTCACTAATAACACTGATAACGTTGTCACACTAATAACAATGAATAAGACAATAGATAAATGGAGAATAACATGAAGAAATACATTAATTCTCGTGTGTTTTCTTCAAACAGTCCTACAAAGAAGCATATATTAAGCATATATATGAATGTTACAAACAAGATGTGAGCTGCATCAGCAGTACAAACATCTGATTAATTAACAGTTAATGAGCCCATTCTGTCATATACACAGACACACAACCTGTATTCCATGAAAAAAAAAAACACAGAAATAAAATATTTCCTTACATATTTGTTAAAAAAAAATCCAACTAAGAAGGGAATTTTCTCAAATAACATCTATATTGAGAATGGAAATAATAACCCATAGAGATTTTTTTTCTGTATCATCAGTATCTTACAAGACCTGCTATTCCTGTGTCCAGATATCATTAGATTTTTCTTCTTGTTAGGAAACAAGGTCACTTCCATTAAATATTAGGAATAAATTTATTATACTTAAACCTTGGCCATGTTAAAAAAAGAGGTTTTGCATGTAAGAATGCTGCATCATAAAATCACATTAAGAGGTGAAACTGGAGATTTAACTAGGCTAGAACGAAGAAAATCACACCATCATCACAATCAGTCAGTACAAAATGGCTTTGAATTCCCCATTCCATCTTTGGTTTTACCTTAACAGCAAACTAGAGGATACAATCTGAATCCAAAATGAAAAAGATCATACTGCTCAAATTTATTATGGTTACAATTAAATGTTTTGCCAGCTTACCTGATTGAAAGAGAATGACAAATCACTGCAAAGCCCAGCATCCAAAAATAATATGATAATATAATGGTTCCTCCTGAAATTGTCCAGATTTCCAGCCACAAAGCTTTACTAATTAATTACAATGTCAGTATTCTCAGTAGAAAAGACAGAGACCTTTCCAGAATCCTCTGTGATTCTGCCTCCGCTTCCTGTTCTCAGCCTCACTCTATGGTACCCAACATATATCAGAAAACAGCTTATTAGGAGAAGGGGGGGAGAAGGGTGGGGGAGCGAAGGGGGAGAAGAAATGGCAAAAAGGCAGCACCTAACGTGGCAGCTCCACCTACTGGTAAAGATAATGAATACGTAAAAAGCATCAGCCTAGGAAGCATCTTTATCCCAGTTTATCCTGACCTACTCTGCAAACAGCTGCTGTGCAATAAGTTCCTCCAGGCAAGGAACAGAACAAAATGAGAAAACCCTGATGATTAATGAATAACACCTTAAGAAACTTTTTTAAAAAAACATTAATAATCAAATATGAAAACGGTTCCCTATATGCATTTTGCAGAGCATTTAATTGTAAATCTGTTGTTTCCTTTAAAAATCCATGAGAAAGGACCAGGTAAATAAGGCAGTATAGCGACTCTGCTTCCCCTGACTAGTGTATGCTGGCCTTGCTGATTATCTTGATAATGTCTTATGCATTAAACACTGTCATGCATTTTTGACATCATTTTAATTTATTATGCATATGAAATATACTTATGTAAAAGCACAGCTAAAAGTCTTTCCCTTAGACATGATTCCTGCGAGAGTGCAGATTTCCACCCTCCTACCTAGGCTTCCCCAGCACATCCTATGGAGAATTACTGTGGCAGTGGCCCCAACGTCTCCTGGTCTGTGGGCAATAATACTGCATGGAGTGCGTGCTTCAGGCAACGCTGTATTTGTCCTCCATGTGAATTTGAGGAGTGCTGTGTCTGTGGAAAGCAAGATGCAGGAACGCTAAGCAGTGTCAGCAAATGTGTGCGATACATCAACTAAGAGCCCTGCGTTAGAGACCGCTGCAGTTCCCAGCTAGCCTAAAATCAAGCTGTAAGCTTTGTTCAGTCATGAGGAATTTACTGAACAAATATTATCCCACAAAACAGGAAACAAGTACAAAGGACTATGAATATTTTGCTGTCTGGTAGCCCCTGTTTTTAGCTTAAGTACCTCTGTAGTAGGGGATGGGGATATCCCTGTTCACTGACTGGTCACACACACTGGTCTGGAAATGGTTGAGATGGGAGTTGCAGGCACATAACCAGCCTGATGGCTGCAGCAGAGCCAGAACTGCACAAAGCAGCAACAGTGACAATCACCAATCACCTAGAATGAAATCTGTTTTCTGCAATATGCATCCATGTGCCAATTAGCAACCTTAAACCACACCCCTTAAGCATTCCAGTAAATATGTGAGTAGTCCTGATGATTTTGTTTAAACTTTTTGCATGCTGGACATATACAAATACTGAGTTCTGGCATTTGGCTAATAAAAATAGTAATGCTAAAGCCATATACAAATGGCTTTGTTAAATGTGGTCCAAGTAACTCCATGGCTTTAGTAAAATTATATTTTAAAAAAGTTTCAAGGGATGAACTTAACCTATAATCACCGCTCCAGGCACCTTACAGATGCACCTAAGTGCAACGAAAATGGTGAATTATAGTAACATCTTTCCTGTCATTCAGGTGAACTGCAATCACAATTATAAAATTATTGTGGACTTAATGTATACAGCAATCACAGTGATGTTCAAAGTATCTGGGAGAGGGGGATCTATGCTGTATGCATTTTGTGTATTTACAGTTTGAATAAATGAAATCACTTATCTCTGATGGATGTCTGTTTAGTCCAGTATTCTAACAGTGGCTAGTACAGGGTTCTGAGTTCAAGATAATCAGTAGTGGGCAATTGTAAAATAGTTATTTTATCACTAGTCAATTGAAAGATTTTTTGCTTATGCTGTTGGTCACCAAGCTAGAGGTAGGTCTAGCTTGCACACTACTTGGTGGCAGGAGCTTCATGGTCAATGTCACCTGGCATTGGTGATAACTAGATGGGGGAGATTCCAGTTGGTGAAATGTTTCATAGGTTAAATAAAACATATAGCGTTCTCCCACCATATATGTGCTGGGAGTGTCTGTAGCCAGTTCCACTACAATAGTAGTTTAACAATTTCTGATGGCTAGGGCAGTATTTCTTCTAATATTTCTTCTTGCATAATATGACTGTTTTTATTTTACCTGTCTACTTCGGCAAAACAGAGGACAGCACAGCAGGCAAGTAATTTATGAGAAAATACTTTTTTTTGCAGGGTGTACAATATACTTGTAGAACTTACAAATAGACAGGTCAGCAGCTTAGGAGGATTCTGAAAAGCAGAAGAGTAATAAGTGAATATGTGAGTAATAAGTATTAGAGCATGGAGCAAGCACTACTTCGGATAATAAAGATCTGTTACCTAACACTTGCAAACTTCTTGTGTAACTTCCGGAAAATAATGGAGGCTGGTAGCTCAGTTCTGCGTGTATGGGACGGGGATAATATTTCCTGACACAAAAGGGGCTATTGGGATGAATAAATTTTGTTAGTCAATCAATCTGTAGACCAAAACTAAAGAAGTTTTAAAATATTCTTTAAAAAGTCCAAGTACCGATCATACCTAGGGAGCTGTTGGTTTAGGCATCACATATTCACAGAACACAGACCATGTTCCAAAGAATTTGCTGTATATATGTGACAAGACAAATTAACAAAGATGAAATGCAAGCAAGCAATTTCAAAGTGAATAAATACAATTTCAGATAAACAAATTTTAAGAGGTAGACAAATGAATTAAATGATACTTCAGCAACAAGTGCAGTAGTGCTCTCAGAGCTAGCAACAAAATCTAATAATGTTCTCCCAGGACACCTATAAACAGAGAGATTGCATTCATATGTTTCCATTTCATTTACTGCAACTGAGTCATGTGGTTTAATTGGTCAGATGAAAGGTAATCAGCATTTGGCGAGAGGGGAGGTACTGTTAAACAAACCTCAAGTTATGATTTACTCATTTGCTAGTCTCTTAAAGCCGAAATGCCTGGAAGAATCACTCTGTTTAATAACATATGCTCGCCAAGTTGACTTTGCATTGGAAAGTTTCTCAACATGCCTAACAGTTATCTGCACTGAAAACAGTACCTTATACTGAAACCATGAAAAATCCCGCAGAGAGAGACAATACAAAATTTCAAACAATTGACTCTAGTATGTGTTACAGTATGTTCAAGAAAAAACTTTACCTTGATCTGCCTTTGGCCCAAAACTATAAAGATAAGGAATATGTAAATTGATCAGCACAGTTAATCATGAGATAAGTATAGGCTGATGCCTAATGGTTCAGACTATAGACATGCTATTGCCTCAGGGGCAGACACATGCTTAAATGAACAGCTTTTTCCAAAATGCATTTTTAGCTCCAGCTTTGAAATATGTGTGTGCTGTATGAGTATGATTTTTTGGTCTATCGTAAGGAAGGTTAAGTGCTTTAGTTAGCAAACTTCACAGAATCGAGAACAATTTGTTTTTGTGGAGAAATTGTGGAGTCCCCATTCCATGGAAGGGAAGTAATCAGTACTTTCAACAACTTGGTACACACTCATTTTATGCGTCTCTTTTCACAGCTGGATGTTAGAAGTGACATTAGTATTAGCCCTAGACAGCTAATAAATCAGTGACTTCATATTTTGAAAATATTCCGAATCCTATTTAGAATATTCCTTCATCAAAAGTAATTATCATGACCAAATAATTTTCACTATGTAGAAAATTGCTCAGATTCTTTCCAAAATTCCAAAAGTAATCTTCTATTTTCTTCTAAGGCTAAGTTTAAAAGTTGGCAGCCTGCACAGGTACAGTTCAAATACAAATATTTAAGATGTAAGAGAAGTGTAGTAAAATAAAAAGATTGCAGATACTTAGTAGTCAACCAGACTGGTTGACAGCAGCAGTAAGAAAAAACTGCTTCATATTTAGACACATGTTAAACTTCAGTTTCACTTCAAAGAGTTATTGGCAAAGGTGACTCTCAGACTGTAAAGTCAGGAATGACAGACTTTATGAATTCATCTGAATGAAGGCTTCTAATGAAGCCTGATAACTTTTGATTGAGATGAACTTATGTCTTTTAATAAGATGACACATCAAGGAACAAGAGCCAACTCACTCTGCAGACCAGTGTTTTGCCTTAACATTTTGCAGAATCAGGCCTACAGTTTTAGAGTTTAAGAGATTTAGGGATAAAAATTTACAAAAAGAAAAAATAAGGGTTCTAAATATGTGAAATAATTATTTTTTTGAGGCATGTAAAGGACAGCCGTAGATAAGTGTCTGTTGGCCAGAGCAGCTGCTGGCATTGCGCCTTAGGTTTCGTATCTTATATGCTGTGGAAACTAGAGTTTGACCTTTTGCTCCATCTCTTCTGGGTAAATGTTTTTGCATGATTTAATGGAAAGGTTATTTTTTATGCAGATGACTGTTAGGCATGCTCTGAGAGGAAAAGAGAAATTCTGAGTAGAAACTAGCTCCATCAGCATGGTTGAATAAGCAGAAAGATTCTTCTAGCTATCCTAGTTTTAAGACATTTAAAAATTCAAAATGAGTTTTTTTCAAAGGATATTTGTTTTTACACTATGTAATTATTATTAATATGATTATTAAACTATGAATGAACAATACTTGCAGATGTTGCTGGAGAACATTAGTAATTTTAGAATTACTTCTGGGAGATTTGTTGATTCTCACAGTGCTCTTCTAATTTTATTGTGAAAAGCCTTTTCTTGCTCATAAGAAAGCATGTGGCAAGTATATGCCATTGACAGGGACAATTTTTTTATTTAACTGTAAAAATTAAAAATTATGCTGAATTACAGAAGTTACTTTTTATTGACTAATTTACTGTAGTATTTGCAAAGTGTTCTCGCATCTCATTTTTGTACTCTTCACAGAGGATACAGAGAAGTGAATCTATCTAATGAATTAATTTTACGTTGAAGATGTTACCTGCAATACCATATGTCCAGATCAAAAAAGTCAGAGAGTGATAGACTGTAGAAGGATGAGGATTACAGTGATGGAATACAGGTATCCAGGTAAGCATGTTCTGATGCATAGATGCAAAATACAGTTATCCTGGTTCATCTGTCTTTAATTTATGAAGATACTGACTCATATCTTTGGAATTAAAGGAGAAATTAAGTTTGCAAGATGAATTTCAAGAGAAAAAAAGGCATGGCTTTTTAGACTACTCACAGAAGTAGTCTTTTCTAATAAAACAAAACTTCAGCACTTAACAGATTTCTGGAATGTGGGGAATTTAATGATGATATATGTATATAATTATAACATCAGAAAAAGACATTTAAAAATCAAAAATAATTGAAACATTTTTTTTCTCAGCCTCTACAAAACATCTGGTCATTGCTGTACTGAGGCAGCTCAGCCTAATACAGCAAAAAAAAAAAGTTAAAAAATCATCATAATGTAAGAGAGTCAGATTACAACATTCAGTTTTTGTTTTATACTTAACTAATGCCATTCCAAAAAATAAAAGTTTCACTGAATATAGGAGAGGGAGAATGGCATTTATAATGGAGCTGTAATGCATACATGTTCACCTTTATTCATTATTTAAATGGCTACTGTATGAATAAGAATTTTATATTCCTAATGTTACAAATACCAAAATAATACAATCTCTGAATCTTTTGTAATACTTTTGTCTCATTTTTTAATTTTTTAAGATTTTGTTCAGATTTTCTTTTTTTTTCAAGAATAAAAGAAAAGCTTATAGATCTGCTGAAGTAGGTTAAGTTAACATGTAATGCTACATATAACAATGAAATTTTGCTTGCTGAACAATGATTTTTTCATGAAAAGTACATTCCATAAGTGACTGAAAGTGAATTTTAGAATCTAAGCTTTACCAGTCTATAGCTGGCCTATCTTCACCCATGGTTCAGTCCCATATTTATAGAAAAATTATCAAAGTACATACCAAAGTATTTAGTGTTACATACATTTAGTACTGTTTTGATGGGCAAAGCATGGAATGCAAAGATGGAATTCAGTACCGAGGACAGCACTTGGTTCGCAATATAGTGCCGCTATAAAACTGATAAAAATTGTATAAAATTTTATGTGAAATCCTTGAACTTTAACAAAGTATAAATAGTACCCTCCTTTTTATTTTTTAAACTTCTGCCATGCTGAAAGACAAGGTATTTTGATTCATTATTATCATTACTTGAGCTATTCTAATATTTTCATATTGTCTCCTGGCCCAGGGTCCCATTGGAGGGATTACACACCACATAAATTGATCTTTTTCATGAAGATCTGGTGCTCCAAGGGCGTGTAATAGCTAGGTTGTGTGGTTTAAGCTGATACAAGTATGAGCTGCTACTGAAAGGAACAGTCTGTCCAGCAACCTCCCTATATTATCCTTAGTGATTCTTGTAGTCAGCTAAATCATGAAGGGCAATTCCTAGGTCACTCTTCTTGCACTCCTTCCTTATTCCCATGTTCAGGTGCTATGAAATTTGTCTCCACCTCTGAGAACTTTTGAGCCCAGCTCTGCATGCAGTGAGTGGTATTTCTGTTTGATTTGATATAGCAGGTGTAAATAATGGAAAATCTTAAGTAAGTAGAGAGGAAAAAAAAGATAATCATTTTGTATTGTACTGCTAGAAAAATAAATCTACCTAAAGACACACTCAGCTATAGATCATCCTGGTATAGGGTGTTCTTTAGTAACAGCAAATCCTACACTGTTGTCATGGGGAGCATGGGTAGAACCAGGGAGGGGCAGCGAACTTGCACATCAGTCTTTTATAACTAATCATATCTACAGGAGTACAGAGCAGTCTCAGGATGCTCTAAAATATGAAAGAGAGACGTGGACCAATTCAATAAAACAGACCACTGTAATAACTCCATATGAGCAATAACGTATTATCCTTGGAAGTCATTCCTCTTGTCTTACACAATAAATTCCTTCTCTGGCTTTTACCAAAGCATATACATATTATTTATATTATTATTATATACATATATTATTATGTATTATAATAATATATATTATTTTATTATATTGATATTGATATTATTTATTTTTTATGGATGCCATGTGCTACTACATAGTGAAATAAGGATGTCTGGCAGAACCCTGAGTTTTCTGTAATTATCCATATATGGCTGAATCTGGATGCGCACCGCATTAATACCAAAAGACTGTCAGTGTCTGTGCACTTTGCCTCACAGAACTTTTAAAAAGTATGTAAGCATTCAGTAGTCCTAAACCAGTTACTTTATTTTAAAGCTTTTTAATCAAAGAAAATGGGAGATTTAAAGGTAAAAATCAGTCCTTTTGATAGCGTGTTTGAAAAGCCAGCTGAGCTCAATTCTTTGCCAGTAGGTGGAGCTAGCACGTAATATGCGTTTTTTTTTTTTTTTCCCCCTTCCCTCCATTCCTTCTCTCTTCTCCTCTCCTCTCCCCCTCCCTTCTTCTTCCTCCCCCTTTTTTCCACAACCAATTTTCTGATCGATGCTGGGATTCATAGAGTGAATCTCAGAACAGGAAGCAGGAGCTGAGAATACAGAATATTGCAGAAGCTCCTTTGTTGCTTTCATGGGAAGGTTCTTTCTTCATTTCTTTCATTTTTCATTCCAGTGAGATTAAGAGTTTACAAGCTTCTTTGCCAAGGAACCTGAACCTGCAAAAAAGGACCCTTATCATCTACAAGTGTATGGATTTTTTTTTATGTCATGATTTGTAATTCTCTTATAATAAGGTAAGACAATGTGATATTTAATTAAAATGCTCATGCAGCAAATTTTAGTCCTATTGTACAAGGTTCTTCTCTCTAGGTGCCACACCTAGTTTTCAATTAATATTAATGCAGCAAGAGGGGTAGAAAATAATAGCCATCTTTGTAGCATTTTGTATGCATTTTTCACGGTATTTCATTAGGTCTTAGTGCAATAATAATGCAATTTGCTGTTCTTTGGAATTTTCTGGTCTTATAGCTTTTAAAGATTTTACGCTTATATTTAGAATTACTTGTTTTTTATTTTTCATCCTTATTGTGGTAATTTGTTGTTGTTGCTTCCAGGTGGTCATCTACAAGTGTTTTGCTTTTCTGCTAGAGATTATATTGATGCTGCACCTTGAATACAAATTGGAGGGGTATTTTAAGGCACATAACACATCCCTGGAATAGCTCAGTCCTAATGTTTTAATGCAGAAATGTGCTGTTGCTTCTCTAAAGCATCTTTAGACAGAGGTTTTCTTTGCTTCCTAAATTCATCATTTTGATTCTGTGAGGAATAGGAGATATATGGGATTCTCCTCTCCCTCATCTCCCAAAACAGCCTCTCCCTGGTAGAAAACAGAATGGAGGACTTGTCTATAACAAACAATGATTTTTCACTGCTGCAGTAGCTATGTGATTTGTTTTACATACAAAAATGAATTGTTATTTAAAAAACTTTATTCCGTTTTGCATGGGAAAGAAATATTTTTCTATTATTATATTTTGAATACATGATACATGCTGGGAGAGACAGCAGAATGACTCAGGAGGTGGGAAGCTTATGCAGTACCCCCTGACTCTTTCCAACCTTCTCTTTTTTTCCTACCTTTCTTTAACTGCAGTAATAACACATTTAGTCAGGAAAAGAGCGTGGAAATACTCACTGTTTTACAGGGTCACCGGTTTGGAGAGAGAATTTAGTAGCCAGTAGGTGAGGGCAAAAAATATTTGATTAAATAAAACTTTTTTTTGTTTGTTTGTTTGTTTGTAGCTGTAAGGAGGTAAGTAGAAAAGCATTTATTCAAAACTTTCACATGCCTGTATAAAGGTAGACTTTTAAAATCAGCTATTTATTGAAGCAACAGAAAATGGCCTATTGGGATTTGAGTGCTACATGCCGTCTTGGCTTTAGATGACTCTTCTGGTATATGTGAATATTAAGAAAGTTCACACATATTCCTGTAATCTCTGCATTTTTCCTGCATGTTTCCTGCTTACATGTTTTTTTTATTATCGATGTTGGCAATATGTGTGCATGTGTAGGACTCAGCCATTGTAGTTCTGAAGATATTTTGAGTAGGTGGTAAAGGACCATCCATTCCTGAACAAATTTAGAGAGAAGGTAAATAGTCACATCCCAATGATCTGCAATTTCCTCTACTGAGCAATGAATTAAATATACAACGCTCCCTGATGTCTGTAGGCCCTAATTCAACAATGAACAGACGTGTAAATGGGACGACTCGCATTCTTAATATCAGGCAAGTGGATGAGTACCTGAGTTCTCTTGATTTTAAATGACACAGTGCTCAGGAAAAGAGTAACTCATTTTATGACAGGGGTTTTGCATTGTTCATGGAATGCAATTAGTAGGCCAAACTAGCACAGAGCTTCAAAGATGACTTTTAGATTTACATTAAAGTATCTAATGAGTTCTTACAAGCCTTACAAGAAAATATTAAAGCCCTTACAAACTTTGAGTAAGGTAAGCAGAACTTCTTGGGAAGTACAAACATAAATGGCTATGTCATATCAAAGCATGATCCCTTTCAGTAGCAATAGCTACTGTCAGATGTTTCAGATGAGAAATTCAAGAGAAAGTTGACCCTAGGGGAAAATTGTCCTTCCCTTTCTCTCATGACATTTAAATAACCTGGAGACTTAAATAGCTTTACTGTAATTGCAGTATTCTCTGTGTCCATTTAAACATCAGATCTCCCCAGTCCAACCCTCATGCTCTGTAGCCAGAGCAAGAGCCCAGCAGTGGTGGCATTGCCCGTGCTCCTTCATTGCGTGTCTTGATTTGCCTGGTAACTGCCTGCAGCTCCACTATACCGCAACTAGCTGCTGAACTCCTCCCCTAAGGAGATAGAGAAGACACAAGTCTAACATTGTGTAATTGTTTGAATCGTGCTAGATGCTTGTAAGTGGCAGGACGAGCACCTACAGCAACCCATCCTATGCACACGGTTCTGTGCTGCAACGAGAAAACACAAACAACTTTGTTGCTCCTGTTGGTTTCTGGCCTTGCACACATCCACACACACACACGCACACTCTAACACCGGTTTCTCCTCAGGACAAGATGCATCTGCGTGGATAGAGGCTCACTCCCTGTCCCCTGAGGCCCCTTGCTTCAGCCTTCGGCTTTGCTGCCGGTGTGCTGAGGAGGTGCGAGAGAGCCTGCAGGCCTCTTTTCTAGAGGCTTCTAGAAGCCACCTGAAATAATCTGTTTCCTGTCCTTTCTGTCAGCAGTCTGACAACTGCTGTGGTAAAAGACATATTGGCCTTAATCGCTCTTATTCTTCTGTTACTCATCTTCAGAAAGACGGGAATGCACCTGATTCCAAAGTGGTGTTAATGGAGGTGAGGCAAGTAGTGTTGCAAATCACTAAATTCTGTAAAGAATCAGAATCATAAAAAAGATAAGAAGGAAATGAATAATTCTGTAGTCTTTGCAGTTTAGGGAAGATATGCAGAAAAGAAGTTTTTTTTAATTTAATTTAAATTTAATTTAAAGAAATGTCAAATAACTGCAGTTACTTGGTTCACATTTCTATTGTTTCCCAGCTTGCAACTTTATCTTTTTTGTTTCTGTTACTTAATGTTCTATTCTTCCTTTTTCTCCCTCTACCTTATATTTAAAGTTAGGCTGCTTTCTCTTTCTGCTTCTTACTGATTTGGGATCATCCGAAGAGCCATGTTTCTGCTCTTAATTTCAGCATTTGATGTCACAGCAGTTCTCAGCAGCTATGATTATCAATTGCACTGAAGGGGCTGCTAACACTAGGCAGAAATGCAGTCAACGCATATGGAAGCTCTGTTAAGTATCTATTGCAAGCTGCTAAGAAGCTTTTTCTGAGCATGCTTAGAAATTATTTTTGAGAGGTGCTGAATAGCTGGATTTCAATAATTTTGAACAGGAACAACAAAGCGCAAACATCCAGGCTTGCTGAGCAGCCAAGGTGCCAAAATTCGCAGCAAAGAGATTGTAACAAGAATTCTTAATGAAATGGTCAGAAAAATGTTATAGTGCTGCAGTATTACTAACCATATTCATTAAATAATCAGGAAATCCTTCATGGATATTTCCTGTAATGTCATGAAAACACCCTGTTTCTTGATGGGCGAAGTCTGTAATTTCAGTAAGATTCCTACACGCAGTGCATAGTCACCTTACTTGAAATATTAGCAGACATGCTTCTTAGGATGACAGATACCTAGGTATAGCAAGGGCTGCCTGCGTTTTGGTCATTGATGCTGTTTGTCTGGTCTTAGATGGAGTTGTAATGTATAGTCCGTAAGTACTTTTAGAAAATGTCAAATGACCCATTCCAACCAAAGAACTGATTACCACTCTGATAATTGCGTATCTCAGAACTGCAGTAAAAAGCACAATTGTGGTACTTTTTGAGCCAGCCTTCAGCTTAGTACACAGGTTTCAAAGGCAGTTTATGTGCTATATGGATCTGTACGTACCCATTTGATAATCTGGCTACTTATTTGGCCTGCTAGGCTATTGCTCCATAGCTTTGTTGTCACTGATACTGAGGTAGCTAAATTAAAGCTAGAATCATGTCGCAGCTACTGCTGTCATACCTCTGACTGCAGTGCAGATTTTGCTTTAGTTAAATCATTACCAGCAGGCTTTCACTGTGGGGCAGAGGCTTAGTCTTGCTATTTGAATGGATGTTACTTACACTATTTTTCTATACCATCCTTACCATATCTCACCCTCTTCAGTGCAACTGCAAAATTCTCAGCAGACTTTGACCCCAAAGTAGTTTTGTTTGATGGCAAATGTAAATGACTCGTTCTGAAATTAGGAGTATGACTCAAATTCTCCAAAGAAAATACACTGTGTTCTAGATTCACTCATTTGTCGTGGTAGGATCACAGACCTCTTAGGAGCCAGATTACATGTGTGTGTACAAGATGGAGTCTGAGACATGCAAACAGATTTGACAGTCTATGATCACAAGAAAAAGAGTGGCCTGGATTAATATATTGTGGACGGCATACATCTAGACCAAGGTCAGAAGTGACTTAACATAGTCGTTTCCCTAGAAAGATCGTGATCTGAATTTGATGTTTAGAAATGAGTTCCGTTTGCAGGCACTCACCAGGTGTAGCTGTAATAGGTAGGTGCTTATGGGAAAGTTAATGGCAGTTTTCTATACGGTTGCATTGTCTGATGAAGTAGCACAGTACATTGTGTTTTGTTTCTTTGTTTCTTTGCTCATAAATATTTGTACCTAATGCAAGAGTGTGGAAAATCCTAATTTTTGGGCCACAAAAAAAGCTTTGTTGGATCAGTTTTCAAAAATAAATCTGTCTAGGAAGGTCACTCTAAGTAGGACTCTGGGACACAGGGTCATATTACAGGCATATAGCAGGTATATTTGTGCAGTGTGTGAGCTCCATATGTTTTCTATTTACTGAGAGTCAATAAGGAAACCATGGAAACTAGAAGACAAGTTATAGCATCTCCTGAGGAAAACTGATACCAGACAGAATGAAAAACCTTCCATCTGCACTTGCATTAGCTTGAATGCAGATGTGGGCCAAGTGCTACCCAGTTGTTTCGAGCCTGAGAACATAGTGATACCTGCACAAACACCCTAATGGGAAATGCATTTGCACAGGTTAGATTTTGCTGTGCAGAGGCTGATTTCTATTTCACAGAACAGTAGGTACTACAAAAGTGCTGACAGTAGCTAGCGTCTTGGGTACCATGATAATACAACTGAAAATTTCTCCTAATAATGAAGCACTGAGAAAATACTTAGAAAATACCAGCGAACAGGACATTTTACAGTAATTTTGTCTTGTAGAATTTCTAATACTAGTGAGTAAAGTGGAAAGCACCCAATTCCCTGTCAGTGGCAATGATAAGATACAAATATTAAAGTTACTAAGTTATATTAGGAAGCAGTAGACTATAACTGTCACTGGGTCACATTTGAGGGTTTTTTTTTATTAGAGTAAGACTTTACATCTTGCAACCAGATTGCTTTTGTAGTTTTGTAAGATCATATGCAACAGTGTTTCAAATTATTTTTTTTCCAATACCGTATTTTCAGTGAAAGGTAACGTCTAAAGCATTCTATGGACAATCACAATATTTGTGAGTGTAGTAAGATGTTGTGCTTTTGCCAGTTGTATTTTATTAATTAAATGATCTTTGATCTGAAGCTAAACTCTGGCTCTCTAAGCCAAGCTGAAGGCAAGTCAGCAATGGTAGGGAGAAATATCTGTTACTTTACTCCACCAGTTTTCTTTAGGAAAAAAAAAAAAAAAAGAGCATAAGCCTAAAGGCATGAACATGATGACCTCTAATATTATGTAGGACACTTGGGTGCAATTACTGATGTTGATATCTTGCTCCCTGGGGTGGCAGAGCCTGAGAGCCCAGCAGCCTTCTCCACTGCTGGGAAAGGGATTGGATTTCTCAGTATTGACCTCACTTCCAAATTAGTTTAGATTAACACATTCTCACAATAATTTGTCTTTAGCGAGAAAGATGAATATGATGCAGAAGTTGAGTGAGCTTGTATGAGTGTTGTGGAGATGGCAGAACACCCCTGAGTCTGCGGTAAGAGGAGGAAAAGAAATATTCTGTGGAAATCTGAAGAGGATAAAAGATATCGGCAGGGAAGAAGCATTTGAATGTAGGAGGGAAGGAAATTCAGTGAAAAATTTTAGGAAGGAACACAAATTCCACTCAGATTAACAAGAGGTTTGTTTTTCCCCACTGTAAAGCAAACATCTAAATATGTATGTGTCCTCCTGTGTGGAGGTGAGCAGCGCAGTATGCAGTACGCACTCCTTGCACGGAGGCACCTGCAGGCAGCAGGCAGTGCTGTGAGGAAGGAGCTCTGGTGCCAGCCCTTTGGGGAGCTCTTGCTTTCCCTCCAGTCAGGATCGGCCCTGCTGGACTAAATACAGAGGGGAAGGAAACACTCTCCTTAGGAGATTCTCAACATCTGGTCCCTTATTCATAGGTAGGAACAAATACTAATGGAGTACACTCAAAATTTACATTAAGACATGATTCTGAACCAGTGAAAACTGTCATAACTTCAGCAAAGTGAACAAATCTGCAGTTTCCAATTATCCATCTCTGTCATGGACTACAGCTGTGTTTTAGTGTAGAGTTTTGTAGATTATTTTTTTTCTCATAATTATAAAGTAATATTATAATGGACAAACCGTCTTCCCACTTTTTTTAGTCATCTTGAAGCCGAAACCATGTTTTCAAAGCTAGTAGCTAAAACTTTACAGCTGCTAAATCTCTATGGTTTGTTTCATGAGATTTTTTTTCTCCTTTGTCGTACCAAAGGAGAGAAAAAACAAATGAAAATTCAAGGGGTAGATGAGTTGGGTAGACACATAATGTAAAGGTTCAGCTTTGTATTTTCAGCACATTCTTAAACTTGAAAAGGACAAGAACCTTTTCTTAACTGCCCAAGAAATTAATGTCTAAGGATGTAGAAAATTATTAAAAATATGAATGCATTAAAACTTTGTTGAAAAGTCTGAAAGCAGCTAAGCATGCAGTCTTAAGATGTATTAAAATGTATGTGTCTTCCTGCTCTTTCAGATATGAATTGAGAGGTTTAGATATAAAAGTTCATATTTAAAATAAGGCACGCATTTTACTGTATGAAGCCATGAGAAGGGCCTGTTAAGGGATTATCGTGAATTTGACCCTTTTAAAAAGTTGTGTTCCAACTGGGGCAGGTGTTAAATCAGGGGAATGCGATAAGCTGTGCTATGCAGCATGGCAGAACTAACATTCATAATGAGTGCTGCTCTGATCCTACGTTTATGAATCTCTGTTGCTCCCTCAAGCTTTTTAGATTTCTTGATTTAACAGTGATGCCACCTTTCCGCTCTCCCTCAACTGCATGTGTCAGCCACATCCACTTTGTCCCCCAGGATAACTTGATCCACAAAGATGTTTTTACAGTGTTCATAATTGTCTCAATTAATGTCTTGATATGACAGTTAGGTTTTCAGGACAACATAAAAAGCAAGCAAAACTGGACTCGGCAAGCTCTTTCTGTTTTTTTTTTTTTTTTTTTTTTTTTTTTTATTGGTTTTTTTTTTAATTTGGGGCCGCCAATTAACTGCTCAGTTTACTTAAAGATTGGAAAAAAAAAAAAAAAAAAAAAACCTCTCCAAAGTTAAGAGGGAGTTGTCTAGTGCTTCCTAATGTTGTATATCTACCTAAGCGTTTAATTTTTTTGAGAAGTAAGCTGGCTGGTCAAGTCCCTAGGGAGTGATAGTGAAAGTTCCTGTGCTCCTTTGTGACAGAGATCGAGCGGGTCGGGGGAAAGGTGAAGTTCTAGTTTTTAGTGGTTCTCATATACTCGACTGGGAAAGGCTATATAATCACCCAGCTGTGTTGTATCATATTATTTGACCGCATTATTTATCATGCTATCTGGTTTTATTTTTCCATTTTGGTTGCAAAAGTTTGAATATGCGTCCTGGCTTATGTACTCCTACACTGATTACATATTTATTTGAGGGTCATTCTCCCTCAGTTGTGAAGTCATCTGTAGTGTGAAGTTTTGGACAGCTGACAAAAATGGAATAAATTGTAAATATTGTAATTACTGTAATTAATATATATGGTAATTCCATAACAGAAAATTCAGATCCCACCTTGTCTCAGCTGGCAGGGTCAGCTGGCAAATCACCTATGTTGTGGTATGTC
The DNA here is from genome assembly GCF_000705375.1 of Tinamus guttatus. The sequence continues at coordinate 268,650 of NW_010586106.1, forward strand.
ATTCTCTTTCCCAAACTACATATTCTTTTCTTTTTCAAAAAAGAAAAGTGGGAGTAATGGCAAGAAGTACAAAATAAGTAGCTGATATTTAATAAAGAAGTGTGCAAATAAGGTTCCATCTAAATACTTCTTTTTGCTCTTTGTCCTATGTTAGCTTGCCCCATTACACCCACTCTCAGGCCCCTCTTCTTTCTTCGATTTCCAGCCTGGTTTCCTGTGAGGTGAAACCGATCCACCTAGATTATTTTCTTGGACATAATAATCTACATATCTTTGAGTTCTTCATGTCTCTCCAACCAGCCTCCAGGACTCCTACAGCTAATTTCAAGACAGCCTCTTTATCCAGGCAGACAGTCCTCCTCCCAGATCTGATTCCCTGGAGGTTTTTTCTACTGCCAGACTTCAATCCTGGAAATGTCTCCCCTTCTTCCTACCTCCCCCCTCCCTTTTCCTTTTATATCTAAGTTTTACATTTTGTAGGAGCCAACATACAGTATGATTGAGAATACAAAGAAGAAAGACTTCCTCTTCTTAGTTGAGCCCCAAACCAATGCAGCCTGTAGAGACACAGCACTTGTGTTGTGGAAAAATCCTGTCAGCTAAGATTGAAACTTTCATAGAAAAGGCAGTATCTCTGGAGATCAGGGCTTTAAGCTTCTGGTGTATTCTTCCAAATGGATGCAAACTTATTTTTTTGAAAATTTTCAAATCTGGCCCAGTTTATATAGAGTGCTTCAACAGGAAAACCCAAGTTTCATGTTGCTGTTCAAAAAGTTCTGCAAAACTTCACATTCATGGTTTGAAAATGGACATTTCATGAGCATTTTTAAAGCCTTGAAGCTCTCCAGAATTGTTTAAACAGTAGAAATACATATATATACTTTTTTTTTCTTAGACATGGGTGCATTATTTGACCTGAAATTTCCTTCTAAAAATTGACCTGAAGAAAAATGGAAGATTTTATGCCAGACTTTCAACATTTGGCCTAATTAAGCAATAGAAGCGGAAAAAAAATGTGTAAAAGGACAAGTTCAGTCATCTTCGGGATAAGCAGCACTGTTGGGCTTGCCTATAGCGATCATAAAAACCTGACACCCTATATTGTTGAGACCAGCGTGCTTCCATCATACTGGAACCAGCAATTTCCTGAACCAAAGTCAGCATGGCCAGTCTCGCGGAAAGGGAGCACAATGGATTCGATGAGCTGGAGCGCGGATTTGTGGGGAGGAGCTGAGTGTTTCCTGCTTTCTGTTCTTGCTTTACTTTTTCTTTTTATTTTTTTCTCTTTTTCTGCTTCTGCATATGGGACACGCAGGTGAAGGCCAGGCTAGTACTAACATGGGAGCGCCAGGGCTGTGGGCTGTGCCGGGGCATCAGCGTTTCCTTGAGCGCCTGCAAGATGGAGCATCTGGTGCTGAGCAGCTGTGCCGAGACTGGCTCAGGCCAGGAAATACCTGCTCCCGGGGAGGCTGAGGATTCCCTACATGGACCCATCCTTACTAATCAACTCACTTTGCAGTTGCAGACTCCATTTTTCACATGTGAAATTTAGATGCAGATTCCCTTTCTTTTGCAAAGTTAGAAATTAAGAACGTTCCTCCTGATGTGCTCTTACTTCCTTGTATATATCAAAACATATTACTATGCTTATTTGGCAAAGGGTGGAAGAGAGCAACTGGAAGTAAGGACATCTTTTAAAAAGGGAGGTAATAAAGAACTGTCTGAACATCGAATTCTCCATGGCAGTTTCTGTGTTTTTATAGTCAGTGTTTCCCACTAAAAACAAAGGGTGACGTGAAGCACCGCACCCGCATGGACTGCGTGCTGGCGGGCCGGGTCGCAGCGCTGCCGCAGCGGCCGGGCTCGTCACTAGGGAACGGCGCCGGGGGAGGCAGTGGGGGCTGCCAGCAGCGCTGTGAGACTTCAGTGAGGCCATCTCCTCATGGGCGCCTGCTGTTTCCTCCACCTTCCTTCGTCCTAGCTTTGCAACCAGGGTCTCCAAGTCCTCACCTGCTTACCCCCTCTGCTAGGTTAGAAAGGAGGGGCCACTGCTTCTGGGTGCTGCAGTGGAAATCTGGGGGTAGCCATTCATCAGAGTCATGAGGTCCATGGCTGCGGCCTGCGGGGAGCGGGGCCCCTCCTTGCGTGAGGGCCTGGCCTGGGCTCATGCAAGCAACTGCTGCGTGTGGTGGTCGTGTTCGCCCTTGGAGCTTGTGCGATTGTGCAGCCACCACAGTACTTTCTACCAATACCTGTCAGGGGGCTGGGAATTGGGATTTATGCTGTTTGTCCGTAGCTGCTAGCTGGTTGTTCCGGGGATACTATAATCTGATATCTACCAGGCATCTTTTATTCAAAAGGATGCAAGTCCTTGTAATGACTGAATCTTCCATAGAAATGCTGTGGTTAAGATTAACAGAGATGTTCTAAACATCTTTACATAATGCCCATACTGGGAATGTTAAACTCGGGATTCTGGTTTGTCAGAGAAGAAATCACAGCATGTTTTATTAACAGCATAAGCAGTCAGCACATTCTCCTGGCATCTGGAAATATCTAGCTCATCCTATACATATGGCACTTCTGTTATCATTGCATCTTTGAACTGTATAGTCACTCTCCCCACACGAACACACTAAAAATGGATATATCTGTAGCCTGCAACTTTTACACAAACATACTTGTGGGGAGACATTTCTCACAATGGATTCCAGCCCAAATATTAATTACTTGATGAAAAGCACACCTCATCTAGATGGCTGAAAGGCCTTGATTCCTTAACCAGCTTTGTTTGGTGTTTGGTGAATGCTCTTCTGCTGTGACTTTGTCTCCCAGATTTGCTTTGGAGAAGTCGCTGCATTTTTGCAAATGCAGTGACTCAAAACAGGAAATGTTTTAAATCTGTCTCAGGTAGGAATCTGTTGTATTGAATCTTGCCCTATGTTTGTTCCTCTGATCATGAGTGAGCACCTAAATCTGGCAGACAGCTTATTTCACTCTGTTCAAAAAAGTAAAAAAATGGTATTTTCATCCGTGAAAAAAGAAATGAATCATCTCATGCTAAAAAGGAAGGCATAAGGGACTCTTCCTTCTCTGGAAAACAGATAACTTTTATTTTATTTTATTTTATTTTATTTTATTTTATTTTATTTTATTTTATTGTCTAATCACTGACTTTTGATAGAAAATTAACATTTTTTAGGTACTATTTCTGATAAAAGAGAAAAATTGACCATCTGACTATAATCAAATAGTTATTGCTAGTTATCAACCAGCAGTAAGGAAAGATACTCATCCGCATATTTTTAGCAATATATTATACTTCCTCAAAGTATCTCCTGCCATAGCTGATGAGGCCCTGAAAGAATTTTTAAGTACTCCTTTTAGGAGTATTTAGGAGGGTGAGAAAATTGGTTTGAAGGAGCTTTCAAGCCCCACCACCCTCAGTAAAGGTTTTTTTTTTGCATGTGTTTCCATATTTGATAATTCTTGCTAGCCATGTTGTATAAAATGCTGTCCTCATATATGGTACTTGTTAGATGGTCTTGTTAGAGGGGAGTGCAATCCTGGTAGAGCTGCCCGGAGGTTGCTGTAACCGCAGACTGGCCTGATGCCTTCTCTAGACTCTAGTGTTTAGGCATTAAAACAAGCGGTTTTGCTCTTCTGTCCTCCCTGGACTGGGTTCTGCAACAAATCTAAGGCCTGCGTATCTGTGCCAGCATTAGTTAACTCTTTAATCAGGAGATGTGTTCAGCTCTGGTGTTCAAGCTGAAGACTCATTTATTCATGCTCTGGAGCTAATAAGCCTTACGGAGCTTTGAAATTAGGGGAGGCAGTAAAATGTGAAAAACATTGCAGATAATCAACTAGTCCTTTTCTGTGTAAAAGCAAGGGGGCAATTTTATCCTCTTCTTTTCCTACTTCTCAACATGTATTCTCATTTTACCAAGCATTCCCATCATTAAACAGTATTTTCCTGTCTCCTTTACCACTACTAGGACTGGTAGGACCCCATGGTGTGGTGGATGCCTTTGATATGGCTGCAGTCGGGTCACTTACCTCTGGTTTTCAGACAGAGCAGTAGACAGATCTGACTGCAGTGTGTGGTTGCAGGAGAGCTAAAGCCAGCACAGTGGCAGGTGAGCAGGGTAAGAGTAGAAACTGTCCCTTCTGACAGCAATGCCGTCTTATAATAGCGTAAGGTTTTTCAGAAGCTGTGGTTTCAGAGGTGATTTGCTAGTTACACACCTCTCAAATGTTTGTGGTGGACAATGTATAGGAAGAATTATTTTGGAATACCTCTTATGAGACATTTGGAAGAATTTGTTGCACAGAAATGCCCACTATCAGAATGTAGGTGCTGTATGAAGGGAGTCCTTGGGTCTGGTTGCTGAGCATAGAATGCAGCATGGTGTGAGACATGCACACCTCAAGCACAGGAACACTGTGTTTTATCTGTTTATGGTATTGGAGTGGTGCATAGATGTTATACCAGTGTGAACCTTCCTCCTTCAGCCAGGGCAGGCAGGAGTTAGACATCCCTTTGTGCAGTGCCATGGGCTATAGCCGTTTGTGGGGGAACAGGGTTTTTCCAGCAGTTGTTTTACCTGTCCGTGTATGAGAGTAGCAGTGGTGCTAGTTGCAAGTGAGAAAGGATGTAGAGGGGCTTAATTAAATTCGATTGTTTAATTTCTTTTGGTCAGCTTAGGCGAAAAGGGAAGAATTGGAAGGAAAGAGAGGTGAGTAATGAGAAATTGGGGGCAAATCTCTCTTGTTCCACACCACCGCCTGCTCAGGCTGTCTCCTTTCTTCCCTTGGGATTTGCTGCCCATGAGAATCCCTGCCTCTGTCCTGCATGACACTGACTCTCCAAGAACTTCCTCAACCAACAGCAACCAAACCCTCTTTCTCTCCTGCTTTGCTATCTGCAGACAATGTTGTTTCTATACAATGCGCTCATGCTCCCTTGAGATCCAGGGAGAAATTTAACAGATGGAGCAGTGCAAAACAATGAGAAACCCATGCTTTTATTTAAGATCCCAGAATTTTTAATGGGCCTGTGACAAATTTCCAGATTCTTAGGCTGTTCAGTTTTGCTTCAAAGCTCATACTCATCACTGTTCTTTCTTCTATCCTCTTTCTGGGAGGTCTAGTTTTTCCTGAAGCCTTTGAATGATTGTAGTGCATCTACTCTCATCCTTCTCTGTTTTTAGTTGTAAATGATTTTCTTTTGAATCACCCTTGCTGCAAATTAAGCTTTCAGCTTCTTTGCCTGTATGTCACAGAAAAATTTCTTCTTCTTCCTTGAAGCAGCCTTCTAGACATGTGAAGGCTATGATCATGTCTTCTATCAATCTCCTCAAAATTCAGTCTTTTCAAAGTTAAAAAAAAAACCCACAAAAACAGGGTGGCAGGAATTTGTTTTATATTCAATGTATGGAACTGAGTTTTACAGGAAGAAAAAGCTGCTTTTTTCTCTTCCCCTCTTCCTTCTTTTCCTCTTCCCTTCTTCCCTCTTTCAGTGCAAAAATACTATGACACTTAAAAGTATAAATGCCAGAAATGCTTTAAGATTAAAGTTCTTAGAGTAGTATTGACATATCTCACAAATTGTAGCAAAGACTTCAGTAATCCTGTATTTTGGTAGAAGTCGCCTGTTACCACTATAATCTTGTTTTAACTCCTGTTAAAACAAGAGCTCTTACTTAAATTTCTATTTTTTAAATTATTTTTTGGAGGTTCAAAGTGGAAATATGCTGGTATAATTTGTTCCTGTGACAAAGTTAGGAGGCATTGTCAAGCCAAAAAGGAGCAGGCTATCGCACTGAAAGGACCAGATGAGCTTCATGACTAACGTTATTAGAATGAGATGAAATCCAGAACTATAAATGAAAAGTCATGCACTTAGGGACTACTCTATTATAGTACAGGAATGCGCGATTGGAAATAACCAAAGAGTAAATGGATCAGAGACCGCAGAATGATGGCAGGTTGCCACTTGTGCATTTAAATGCTGAACTTTAACGCTGAACAAACACAATTAATTTTTACAGATCTCTGAGGAGAAGCTGGTAATTTGCTTTCCTTCTGAGTTTGTTCATTGGGATTGTCTATAGATGAAGGTGTCCTAAACAGACAGGAAACTCTGCTCAGTTCTGTCAGAAATCATTCACACTTTTGAGGATTTTTTCTTTTTCGTGTGATACTGTACAGTTTTTAAACTCTAACCTTTATATGGTCCATGAGTGTTTGAATGAATGAATAGAAGATGGAAGAGGACAGAGTCCTCTTTAAGGTCTCAAACATGTGCCGTAAGTGTGGGAATGTGGACACCACTGGTGAGAAGGTTATTCATAATGTTTACCCATGGCTTTAGGTTAGAAACTTAGGCAGCAGTCAGGAGTAACTTAACAGAATTTTTAGTATCCAGTGTTTGTATTTTAGGTAAATTTTGTCTGTGTTTGAACAATGTTTTAAATGCAGCTTATGTTTGATTGTTTTTTGAGTAATCATTTATTTCATTTGATAATAGCTTTTCTTATTAATTTTATCATTATGTACCATGTATTTACAATGTTCAAGCCTATGATTGGTTGTTACTGATTCCTCTAGATTCCTCACTACTGTGATCTGCCATTTATGAGTATATACATTTGTCCCTTAGACAGCAAAGATCATGCTGCATTTCCTGCCTGCTACTGTCTTTCTAAATTACTTGTTTTCTTCACCTTACACCTAGGACATTGTAGACCTATGCAGGAAGTCCTTGCGAGTTATGAAAACACTGTAGTCCAACAGTGTTGGACTGTCTGTCCAAGAGGTAGTCCAACCCTCTCCCCTCACCACTGTTGCCTGTGAATCACATTATCAATATTCGACTCCCTCTACGCTGTCTTCTTTTCAAAGCAACAGAAATGTTTTTTCTCCAGCTACTGCATTCACTCCTTTTCCAATCCTTTCTCACACTGTAGTGGCTCTGTGCAATTTGTTGCTTGCCACAGTATCTCTATTCCTCTTCAGAACTGCATGAGGGAGAGAAGTAAATGACTATCTGAAGGACTGAATCTATAGATACAGGAATCTATAGATACAGGAATCTATAGATACAGCTGCTTCAAGTGTTTGAAGGAGATTGGAATCACGTTAGAGTAGGAGGGAGTGGTAGAAAGTTGATGGCAGGGAGAGAGAGAGAGGCTAAAAATATGGTAATACTGCAGAGGGATGAAGAGAAAAGAGCTAAGAAAATGAGTAAGGTAGAAAATCAGGTAAAGCAAGAGAGAAAAGGAGGAAGAAGGAGGATTCCGTTTAGATGGAGTGAGACCCAAAGGTGATGCCTCTTTGCACTGCCACATAGGGCAGGCTTACAAGGCTCCTGATTCTGCATTTAGTTTTAATCACTGCTAGTAGTGGCAGATTTCCCTCCCAACCTCAACGATTCTGTGATTCTGCGTGTGATTCTGTGATTTCTGTGCAGCAATTCGCTACCGCGGTGAACGTTCATACCTGCCACCCTCCCCTTGCATTGCTGGGTTTCCCGGGTGCCTGGAAAGAACACACATCAGTCACAGTTGCATGAGAAAACTGATACAGGCTCTAGTTCAAAATAATCTTGTTGTGAGTCCCAGCACGTGCTTTAGTTGTGCATCTCTGGGCAGCCTCCCCTTCTGTATTTCCCTGGCCTGGCCAGCCCTCCGCCTCTCTTTGCCTGGCAGCTGCGGTCTCAACAGCTCATCCATATTTGGCAGAATTTTGGAGAATCCTGAATCACAGGTGGTTCATACAGGGGGGAATGTTAGTCCTGGAGCCTATATTTAAACAAGTATTTGAACATGCAAAAAATCTCATAGAAATCTGAAGACTGTATCTGACAAAAAAATTATGGACATCTATCAGTACCATCTAGTGGCAATAAAAGTTACAGCAGCTAGGAGACTCTCACAGGAAATGTTGGGTTTGACTTCAATAACCAGGATCCTTCGGCAGGAAGTTAGGTGTGGTCTTCAGGAGAATTAAAAAAAAAAAAAAAAGGGGGGGGGGGAGAAGAAGGCAAAGACACGACGGAATTTTAGCTGCAGTCTTCCCTGGTGCCATTCCAAACCCACTTAAGTGGAAGAGTCTACACTGGTAATGAATTTTTCATTGCTTCCTGCAGTGTTAAGACAGGGCTATGCCTTTTTTTTTTTTCTTTTTTCTGTAATTAGCAATAACATCTAAGAGGATTCTGCAGCAGGAGCACTTCCCTAATTAACCCTTCTGCTGCTGGCCTGTGCATGTGTTTCAGCAGCAATTTCCTAGAGACCCTCCATGGCAGAGTGCACCTGGTGCATTTGACTGCAGTGGAGGAGCATGTTCCACAGGGAGACCTGCAGGAGTTGGGATGTGTTTGCATGTGCCTGCCCATGGAAATGGCTATCTGTGTGCATTTTAAGGTTAACAAGAAGGAAGCATCACACTGCAGTTTGTCAGGCTTCAGAAATAGACTTTTTTATTTATTTTGCAGTTATGCTGGAGTCCAACAGATGAATGTGTGTTTAGTGAGGCAATAAAACAGGAGCATGCTGGTTATAGTCTGAGTGTTGTATCATTTTAATTTGGTAATTGTTTTGGGGTATGTTGTCTGCAGGGAAGGTGTTACTTTGTTATTTCACTTGCTATATTTTTAGTGTGCTTATTCAGGATAAGAATTCCCAAGAAAAATTGTGGAAGGCTACAGCAGAGATCAAATTTATTATTTTTTATTATCTGCATTGGGAATATTTTCTATTTGTTGTTTCAACTGAGCTGCCTGAAGGACGCATTAAGAAGAGATGATTCTGCTCTTGGTTGTGAAAAAAAAAAGAAAAATATATACAATTTATATGATATCAAACTTAAAAGAGCTAGAAATACAGTGTCTACTGTTTAAAGATGATTTTTGCTTAATTCAGAAATCCTTGCAGTGCGCCCTGCATTGCAAGGCAGGGGATCTGAACAAGAGTGACTCTGCCTGATTCCTTGTTTCCTGAGCTGGCAGCTCTGCAAAGGCAGCATATTTGCATCTGAGCAGAAGGAGCATCTCACGCTGCTTTCAGCGGAACCCTCTGCCCTTAAATGTCAGTGGTGGACTCCAGGAGTCATCAGTGGTGCCTTTAGCTCCAGGGAGGGTTCATCCAACATACAGATTTCAGGATAGTGAAGAGGTGAATTGAGAGTAGTCTCACTCCTCAACACCACACCATAAATTCTTCAATCTGTGGATTAGGCCCAGTGGATGTGCTGGAAAACATATCCCACCTTTTCCACTGGAGTGACTAAACCATTGACCTTGGAAATATGAAGAAGTCAGTATTGTATTGTAAGTGACATTGTTTTTTACGGTTTGTACAGCTGCCAGTCTATCGCCTTCTGTAACACTAAGAGAATTTTAAACAAAACATTTTGAAAACTGGTGCCTTTGAGACACCTCCAGGAGACCAACTGCCAAGGGAACTGGTCTGTCTTGAAATAAAAATGAAAAAGTTCCTCCTTTTGGATGATGATTGCTGCATTTAACAGGTTGTCCCTCAGAAAATTACATAAAGATATATTCCTGTAAATTGTTTGTGACTATATTGTTGCTATATTTTTTTCTTTTTTTTTTTCTTTTTATGTTTCTAGCACATTTTTATGAGAGAGGCTAAACAGTAATTAAGAGGTACAGGATGAAAAGATGGCACAATCAGTGCTGGTACCACCAGGACCCGACAGCTTCCGCTATTTCACAAGAGAATCACTTGCAGCTATCGAACAACGTATCAATGAAGAAAAAGCTAAAAAATCCAAACAAGAACGCAAAGATGATGATGATGAAGATGGTCCAAAGCCAAATAGTGACTTGGAGGCAGGAAAGACGCTGCCATTTATTTATGGCGACATACCTCCAGGAATGGTGTCCGAGCCCTTGGAAGACTTGGACCCGTATTATATCAATAAAAAAGTGAGTGATTATCACTAATCTGTGGTATATTTCTAACAGACTTTAAGAAGATTAAAATACAACACACCCTCTGATTTCAGCTGCCTTTAGCCCAGTGTTCTAATTATGTCGTTCCAGCTAACTTAATTGGCAGAAGTCTCAGTTGTAAGAACAGAAGTTAGTCATGAAAGTTTGCAAAATCTAATTTGTAGGTAGAAATACATTTGAGTTTTTTAAATATATTTGGCATTTTAGGTTTCGTTTTTTACATGCTGGAAAACTATGGAAGAAATGGCACAAGAGTTATATCTATTGTTGCTCTATTATAAATGTGAAAGGAGCAGATCTTCTTAACAGTGTCAGCATTTTCATCATGAAACACATTTCGAAGGTAGCTAAATGCCTTTTCACTAACTTTCTCCGCTGTCATATGAAAAGCCAAGGTCTTATTCTCTTTCATTACTGGGAACGATCAGGAAATATGCAAAGGTTATTTCTCAGATATATGCCAAAGGTCTTCCTCTTTCATGCTGTGTTTTATACAGGCATCATAGAGCATATGACTCTCCTAACTATTCTGTGAGAAAATTTTTTCTTATCCAGGCTCATGATATGCTATGCTTACTATCAAAGACAGGATTTTTAAAGAGGCAAATAAAGAAAGAGGAGGTAGGAATTTCCCTTACAGTTTCCACAAAATAAAATATGATGTTATTTGAAAAAAAAAAAAGTATTTTGTTTAAAAATAATCAACCCATATATACTCTTTTGTTTCAAGAGAAGTCTTGGAGACAAGCACAGCAGTGCAAAACTTCAGATGTTTTTCCAGGTGGCTTTGGGTTTACTCCAGATTCCCAGTCCCTCGGATTATGGCATCTCAGTTATTGTACCATTATTAATCTACTAGGAAAGAAGGAGCTACTGAACTACTGAAATTCTTGTAGTTTTCTGCCTTCTTTTTTTTTTTTTTCTTAATGCAAACAAAGATTTTGTTGTGGAAATTAGTGAATAAAAACAAGTGAATTTAAATAAAACCCACGAAAATACATCAAATGAAAAGAAAGACATCCCCCAAGAATTTATAGGGCTCAAGTGTGAGTTAAGGAAAAAAAAGATTTTTTCCTCAGGAATTAGAGATAGATGTTCCTCATCTCTTATGTTCCTTTGAGACAACAGCAATATAGGCATATCATGCTAAGCTAAGAGCTTTAGAGACAACAGTAATATAAGTATATAATACTAAGATAAGAGCTTTTAAGAGCTTTAGAAAACAAGCTCTTCCTTAAATGTTCACTACAGCATTCTTAAAGTTCAGCTGTGGATAACTACGAGTTAAAATTGAAAACTAAGTTTTCAATTAAGCCCTGTGTTCTGCTCCTTTTCCTCAAGTGATTAATCTGGTTGAGGTCTGGGAATAAGGCAAATGGTATTTGGGTCAAAGAGCTGTTCCATTTCCTTCCTCCTTTCCCAGTTCTGCAGTTGTAAAAATACAGATTTCCGTTCAGGAAATCCTGAAGTTAGTACATGCATTATCACGCTTTATAATTCTGTAGTTAACTGTGAAAAGCAAGTAAACTTCTTCTGAATTGCTTGATTGAGTGAAATAGATGCAGCCTTTGTGGTGTTTTCTGACACATTGTGCTTTCTAGTTGGAGATTTAAGACTTTCAAGTACATGCATTGCAGTCATGATTTCTCTGGATATTTTCTTCCTGTCATTGTATGTCTTTGAACAGAAGCTTGTTTATTTAGGTCAGACTCCATTTTAAACTGTAATATATCATGATAGGCAGCATCACACAAGTGGTGCTACTTCAGAGGTTTTGCCAGAAAAAAAGCAACGCTATTTGAAAGGTCTCTAATTTTTGGCCAGAGCTTTTTGAACTCGAGAGAGGGAGTCATCTAGCAATGATAGAAGCAAAGGTAGTGTTTTAGAAGGTAGTTCCTTCTTCCTCTCCAATTAAGGACCAAAGTGCATTGTGGGAACCACTGGGAAACCAGGAACAAAAGTATATTCAGTTTGGAGAAGCTGCAGGTTATGATCCCCAGGAGGGGAGGGCATCCTGTTTGCAGGTTTTCAGCTGCCGTGCTGGGCCCACCTGCCCGGGGAGCAGGGCCCTGTCTGCACAGACGCTGCCCGGTGGTGCCAGCCGAGGCTCCCGGCTCTGCTCCAGGCGCGCGCGGCTCGTCCTCCCTTGGGGATTCCTGGAGCTGCCAGCAGTGCTTGCTAACTTCAAATGAGAAAACGCTTCCACTTTTGTGTGTGCAAAAAAGTAAAGCTGGGAGAAATAGTGATTTGCTTAAATGCATGCAAATCTAAATAGATTAAAAACTTGCTTCATGCTAAAAGAAAGCCTTATCTTTCTTTATTTGCCAAATTTTAAGAAAGCTATTAACATTTAGAAATGTTCTTTTACTGCTGGCTATATGTATGAATTATTGCTGAAGCCACAGACAGACAGTGAAAATAAATAGATTATTGAATTCTGTTTTAGGTGAAAAGAGAAACAATGTATTGTTCTGTTCCTAAAATACAGATTTTCAAAATAATTGGTTATGAAATACTTGTAATTTCATTTATTTTTATGTAGATCATTCCTGAATATCATGTCGCTCCATTGTAATACAGTGTCCCTGCCTAGGTGATGTGATAATTAATGCTGGTACCTCAAATGCCGAAGTTTTAAATATTCCTATAGTATTATATATCTAGTGTATATATGTTAAAAGCTACAAAAAGTGAAAAGTACACTGCTACTTCAAATATTACATACCTTAGTACCTAGTATACCTGTGACTGTTTTCTAGCTAGCAATGTCTGGATTGCTTATGGTTCCTAAATTATTAAAAAGCTTTCATCTTGTAGCACTTTGGCTGCAAACTGCTATATGTAAACTAGGCAAGGAGACTGCCTGAAGCCGGGGGTGCAAATGAAAGAAGATTTTGACTAAATATAATTAGCGATTAAATGAAATTTATGCTGGATTCGAAAGTTGTAATTGTTAGTATCTTTTAAATGCTTCTTTTCATTCTGTGTTTCTTCTTCCAGACCTTTATAGTATTGAATAAAGGGAAGGCAATATTCCGATTCAGTGCCACTTCTGCCCTGTATATGTTAACTCCTTTCAATCCTCTTAGAAAAATAGCTATTAAGATTTTGGTACATTCATATCCTTTTCAAGTGGTTAGTCTTAAAACTGTAGTGAATAAAATGTTACTTAGTATTTAAATCCTTCTCTGGCACTTGTCCCAGGGTGGATGTGATCTGCGTGACTTTTTCCCTCTTCTCTACCTATTTCTGCCTTCTCTTCTTTCTTTTCTTTCCATGTTACATTTATGCTTGTTGCTGAGTCTTAACAGTAATATCAGAAGCCAGACAAGCAGTCATCTTCCTTTACGATTTCCTGCTGTGTCTTTTTTCTCCCCCCACCTATTTCCTCTTTTCCCTTCCCTCTATTTTTTCTGTAACGTTCTAATCTTTTTCCATCTTTTCCCTCCTCTGCATTTTTTGAAAAGTGCAGATATATTGCTCTAAATGCTTTCAGTCCTTCCTTGATGTTTTGTCTTAAAATGAAATCTTCGATTCCAGGTTTTTGCTTGCATGACTATAAAAATAAGGTTTCAGTATTCATTTTATGATTCACATTATAGGTTGATAGAAGAGCTTAGATTTCTTGTTTAATTATATGTGCTTATATGCATCTTATCTGTCTTTTTCATTTTTTGATCATTATTGCTTTATGTGTTTGTAATCCTATAGTCTTCAAGTAGGTCATGAGATTTCCATGTTGTGGGTAGAGGATTGCAAAGCTAATGCCAGTAACTACGTATCTCATTCTGTCATTTTGTCTTTTTCAGTGTTTCAATATATGACTGCAACAGGCATCCCATGGGTTTGATCCCAAATACCCACATGAACATTGAGGGCATTGACTCTCTACCTCAGTCTGCATATAACTTACTTAAACAAGCCTGCTTCCTTAAGGGGAGATTACAAATGTTTGCAAAGTTACATCTTGAAGTGCACTCTGTATTAATGAAAGGGAGTTTACATATCATTATCTGTAGGAATCATGTCAACATAAAGAATAAACAGAAGGAAATTTTTCACTTTTGTTATAGTGGAAGTCTGTTAATTGCCCTAGTTTAATGTGTGGTGGATGTTCACATCAATGGCTAGCCTACAACTGGATGCAAAATTGCACACAGCCCTACACTGGTTCCTATTTGTTTGTTACATGTTTAACAACAAATCTGCATTTGTCAATTATGTTACACTTTTTAGCATATAACAGAGTATTACTAGATTACATGAAATGACTGAAAATCATGGAACTGACATGTTGGAAATTCTTTTTAAAAAGTTGTTTAAAATTATGGAAAGGTGTATAGTAGTCATCCCTCCATTGCTAAAAAGTAGTGAGGATTTGCAAATCTGAGAGGGTTAAATAGTGTACATGCTTGGGTACTACATAGGATTGTTAAAAAATCTTATAGCAAATTTTTTTTGTATGTTTCTGAATTGGTCTTAAAATACTGAGCTTTTTCTTCTTCTCTTTTCATATATGAATTATAGAGCAAGAAGCCTTTTTCAGGGTAGGATATTTGAAATATTTTTACTGAGCAGAACAACTCAAAGGATTGCAACATGTCATATCACAGCAGTTAGATGGTTCAGAAGGTAGAAATATTTACTGTCACTTGAAGATTGGTTTTGTTAATGTAGACACACTAAGGAAAGCTTCCAAGGGGAATGTCACTGTATTTCCCACCCCGATATGCTCTAGTTTTTGGATAGGAGCACCATATGAACCTGCGTTTTATTTAGTTATCTAAGCTCTTAAAATCTATCCCTTTCTAATTTTGAGTGGGGATGCCATCATGTGGCCATTTTGTGTATCATCTGCCTGGTTTTCATTTTGGTGTTGATTTTATTTTCATTTCTAAGATAAATGTCACCAGTCACAGCCAGGGATGTGAATCCAGAGCAGTTCAGTCAAAAACAGTGAAGTTGTTTGGAACTGTTCTGAATTCTCATTACATTGCTCTTTCTCAGAGTATAATATGACCTCCCCTCCACGAACATTTGTATTACTGAAGTCCTATCTAAAGCAGACATGGACAACTTAATTTTTGTCCTAGAATTCCCCTGTCTCCTTTCTTACAAAATGATAACTCTAGCCTTCAATGTGTGTATTGTAATGCTAAGAAAAACCTTTGATATTTGCCAAGTTTTATGGTTGCACATAACAATATTATGAAGAAACTGTTTTCTTTCCATTATTTGTGTGCCTGAAGCCAAACAGATTTATCTAGATCTCCTGCAAATTATACAAATGCTTGTTGCATCATTACATAATGTTAGAAGCCATTACTTTAAATTTTCACATTTTTATTTTGAAAGAAAAAATATCCAGGATCTTTTAAAGTTAAGGTTTTCTTCATATCTTTTAGATTTGCTAATTTTCAATGCATGATTTTTTGCTTTTATTTATTAAGCAATGACTGTGGAAATTTTAAAATACTTGGTGCTTTTCCCTGAGCATCAACAGAGCAATGGAGCTCTTGATACTGGGAATCTGCCAAGCAGGGTGTTATTTTGTATTATTTTAAAGAGATTTTCTGGCTTACATTCCTTAACTCCTAACCTACATTATTCAGCATGCTGATCATGTGCACTATTTTGACCAACTGTGTGTTTATGACCATGAGTAACCCTCCAGACTGGACAAAGAATGTGGAGTAAGTTAAATGGATTTTCTTTGAATAATTTTCGGAAGTCTGAAATAAACTGCTGTAAATGATTTTATACTAATAAGAATGACATCTGCTAGCAAGACTTTGTGGCATGTGTTTTTTCTTCTCTGGTATTAAATCAATACATTTTACACTTCCTTTGGAATGAATAGTTCAATTTCCATTCTCTATTTGAAACACTAAATGGAGAATGTACCAAGAAAGTGATCTTATGACTGCAAAAAGTGGTTTATAAGTAGTTTCACTGTATTCTCTGTTGCATCTGTGCAAGGAGGTGGGGGATATGCCCTTCTGTCTGCATTATGTTACCATTATGAGTGTCTAATGGATGATTATGTTCACCATTAGGCAGCTCTGCTTTACCAAAGCAGCTGGTTTCAGGTTGGCTGAAGTCTGAAGTCCACTCTGAGCCTTTTTAGCAGTTTAATATGAAACAGCATGTTAATATGAAGCAGCATCTTCTTTTCCATTATAGATAATAATGAAAATAAATTTCAAGATTACATTATTTAAAGATGGAAAATTTAAATCACTCAGAATGCCAGAATTAATTATTTTAACTTTTTAAGTTTCAATTGCATGTTTTCAGTCTAAATGAGTAGCTGAATTTTACTGGAATTGTAAATATTTTTGTCTGATCCCACATGGGATTTTGCAGCCAAAAGCACTCATCTCATTCCAGTAATCCATGCTTTTCCTGCTGAAAGTACTGAGCACACTTACCCTGTAACAAAGTCAGTGAGAGCTGATACAGGATGGCATATTGCCAGGTCATGTTACTAACCATTTTTAGCATAAAACTATGGTCAAAAAGAAAGAAAAAAGTATAGAGATTTCTCCTGAAGAGATAATTTAATCCTCTCTATGTGGTAACATAGATTCAGATTGGACATAAGTACCAGTGAAACAACGGTGAATTTTGCAACTGATGCTGTGGTGTGGATTGTAGCATCTGAAATTCCCTGAAGGTTGCCATCATCCCCTCCATCCCCCCTAATAAATTCTATAGATGTTAAAACTTAGTTATATCTTCCAATAAATTCTTATTCAACTTAGATCCATTAAAATAAAGAAAATAATGAGAATAAAGCAACTAGAAAGTACAGTGAATAGAGATAATATGTATTTGTTTATATAAATTTCATTTTGCATATTTTCCTCAGATACACATTCACAGGAATTTATACCTTTGAGTCACTTATCAAAATCCTTGCACGGGGGTTCTGTTTGGAAGATTTTACATTCCTTCGAGACCCATGGAACTGGCTAGATTTCACTGTCATTACATTTGCGTAAGTCTTCTATTTGTTCTTTTTTTCTCTTTTTTTCCTGATAGCTTGAAATTGGTGCCTAAAAATTGCCTCATATTTTGTCAGCCAGAACATTTGGAGCCTGGACTTCCTGCAGTTTCAATATGTTTCTTCTACCTCTTTTGTACAGTTTAGTATTTCTAACTAAGCGTGTGCTGCAGAGGCCAGTATGGTGTGCCAGCCCACTAGGATTGCCAGCGCCATCAGACCGAACTGTTCATATCCTGTCTTCTTTCTGTTCACCAGAATTAAAGACATCCTTTTGACTTCCTGTCATAAACTACCAAATTAGATTTCAAAAATCAAGTCAGTGTGGTTTACTCTGACAAAATTTAGTTTCATTTTATGGTCAGAAGCATATTAATAATACAGACAAAATGCAGTGAAAGGTGAAGAGGTCTTGATCAAAGACCCAAGTAAGTAGGATAAGCTCTGCCTCAATTCTGAATAACTGTGATTTAATCCTACAGGTATGTAACAGAATTTGTAAACCTAGGCAATGTTTCAGCTCTTCGAACTTTCAGAGTATTGAGAGCTTTGAAAACTATTTCTGTAATCCCAGGTAAGAAGTAGTTGGTGTAAGGTGTTAGGCCCCTTGTAACTCCAACTGTTATTTGTGTGCTGTCATTGTGTTTGTGTGTGAACTCCCCTATTGCAGATATGTGACAGAGTTTGTGGACCTGGGCAATGTCTCAGCGTTGAGAACATTCAGAGTTCTCCGAGCTTTGAAAACAATATCAGTCATTCCAGGTGAGAGCTAGGTTAAACACTGAGGCTGACTTTTGTTCCGCTAAGGCTGTACACGTTTTTAAAGCACAAGCCTTGTTGTTTGCTACACATTGCTAACAAAATAAAAAAGCAGGAATCAAGACTAGTAGTTTTATTTAAATTGATTTCTGCTTCTTTTATATTAGCTGTATTTTCTTTTTAAAAAATCAGCCTTTGAGTTTAACAATTCTTGCATGAGATATTTGCAGTAAACAGCCAATGTGATTTGCATCTTATGACATCAAGCTTTCCTTTACATGTTTTAAAATTAAGTTAATTTTAAGCTTTCATATTGATGCAAATTTTATCATTTATTGCAGGCACTTGATGCAGAAACTTTAAATCAGTTTTGAATGTCATGTATAAAAAAATAAAACTATAAAGGATAGCATGGGCCATGCATGGGGAATTGTTTTAAAGATGTCTTTCTTCTCCAAACCATCACCCCTTTTATCTTGTAAGAATATTACCATGAGGATATCATTCGCAGATGAATTTATAATGTCTTCGTGAGGATGTGTTAATACAGAATACTTTTTAAATGGTTCATATAAAAAGGTTTGGGCAAGAGGCATCAGCAAAAGCAAATGATACTTCTTCTATACAGGGTTGAGATATAGCATGAATAATAAAATCACTTATTTTGGCATAAACAGTCTTTTGGGGAATATCTCTGTACACTCTCAAAAAAGCATATACTTACAGCTTTTCATTCATCTTCACAATCAGGCTTTTCATGAGAATTATTGTATCACAAACATGAGAGACATTTAGTTGTCATTTTGCATGAAAACTTTATCTTGTCAGGAAAAATCATGTTTTGTGTTTAGTGTCTGTTTAACATCATAATAAAAGTGTTTTCTCTTTGCAGGCCTGAAGACTATCGTGGGAGCCCTAATTCAGTCAGTGAAGAAGCTCTCGGATGTCATGATCCTGACTGTGTTTTGTCTGAGTGTGTTTGCACTAATAGGGCTGCAGCTGTTCATGGGCAACTTGAGGAATAAATGCCTGCAGTGGCCTCCGGACAATTCTACTTTTGAAACAACTGTTATTTCCTACTTCAATAACTCTATAGGTGAAAATGGCACATTTGTGAATACAACGGTGACAACATTTAACTGGGATGAGTACATCGAAGATAGAAGTAAGAATTAGTTATATCATTTACTGCATTGTTTTGTCTCAAAAAAATAAAAAAAAAAGATACAGAAGCATGTTAGTGTATTTTCATTGCAATTAAAATGGTGTAATCTGGTCAAAAGACATAAAAACAGTTGGAAATTTAGCAACTTAGATGCTTTAGAGAATCCACCATGTGTAGTAAATAAAGCAACAGTCATAATGTATACTAACATACTCATATCAATGTGCCTGGTCCTGAATGGTGTTTTTACTGTTTAGTAAGTATGGCTTCTAGGGCACAGTGCTGTACAATGCAGAGGTTTCTGCTAAATGCCTGCTAAAGTGGTGTGGCAGTCCTAATATGGAATCTGAATTCTAATTAGAATTAATCTTCTACATTAGCAGAATATATTGTTCAAAATCCTAAGCCTGTATTTGAACACCATTTAGCTCATGAATCCTGCTAGGAATTTTTTCTATGTACTTTGCTCTAGCAAACCGGGAAGCAGCCTGCATGTTACATCTTTTCATTTTTTTCTAATGTGCTAAGAAGCTAACGTTTTAGTTTCCTTTATGCCTCATAATACAGTATTTTCTCTGTCTGAGGTAATATCACTGCCTACACAAAAAAATGCTTTAAAATTCAGATATAATAACTCCATTTTTGTGATATCTTGCTACTCTGTCTTTAATTATGGTAGATAGCTTATATCTTTCCTATTGAATTATTTTATTGTATTTAATGTTTAAATTTTGTAACTAGGTACAATCTTAAATTTTTTATAAGGTCTGCATAAATGTCGTAACTGATGCCTTTGTCCACAAGGCACTTGAGTATCTAACTCCTATAAAGCACCTACCTCTCAGTGGCTTTTACTGAAAGTTAAGAAATCTCAGTTTAACAGCTAAATCCCTTTGGATCCAAGTCTCATTGCCTTCTAATCTTCTAATATATTTATCCTCTCAACATGTTAGTAATAGCATAGAAATGTCGGATTGGAAGAGATGTTGAATGATAACCTATTCTTAAAATCCTCTGAAAAAGAGATCCTGTTCTGTTCTATTCTGCTCTATTCCAAGTCTTTAGCTTCTTGTAGCACAATGTCACAGAAGTAGGGTTTTTTTTAATACTTGTGTCCCATAAGCGCAACATTCCTGTTAATACATCTCGAAATCACACTATTTTTTACAGTCCAGCCATATTTATGACTCAGAATCAGTTTGTGATTCATGACAGTCACTGCATCCCTTTGTACTGCACTGGCCGTAACCATAACCAGTGCAGTACATTGTGTAGACCGTTACTATCTATTTTGCATTTTGCATTTGATTTTTCCTTGTCAACAGTAACATTTTTCACTTACATATACTGAAGCAAATCCAGTTGCTTGTAGACCAGTTCACCAGTTTGTCAGTTGTGTTCTCTCCTAATTTGATATCTTCAGAGTACTTGATGCATATTCACATTATCCTGTCTAGAGTCGGTAATGAAACTTGTTATGAAAACATATAGCGCAGATCCCCTTAGGATCTTCAAGAAGATGACCTCCAAAGTTAACACTGGGCCATTAGGAACATGCCAGTAACTGCTCTCTGAAAATACTTTTTCAGTTTTTTTTAAGATGATTCCAGCTAGAACATATCTCCTTATTTTGCTTATGAGAGTGTCATGCAGGACTTCTTCCTGTGGCTACTGCTGTGTTACCAGCATAGCAGAAGAAGGAGTCAGGAATAGTTTGTGTATGACGTATTTCAATAAACTCATACTGACTTTTTTTTATTACTTTATTATTATCATCTGTGTACTGTCAAAATGATTTTTTTCCAAAAAAATCTGAGAGTTAAGTTGACTGAATATTCATCTGGGTCCTGTCTTACCCAAAGTGGAGCTGTGCTACAAAGGAATAGGAATAAGGGACACAGGCAATTCTGAAAAAAACTATTTGGTGCCTATCTGCATAATTAGATGTTTTAACTTGTATTTAGGGGCTTAAAATCTCTGACAGGAGATGGACACAAGTCTCTTGAGTGTAATGTGAGCACCTGTCTGATACCTGAGAATAGATTGCTGGTGCAAAGTTGTATGCGTAATCTCTCTGTTTTTAAATTAAGCAGATTGTATGATGTGTCCACTGTATAGTGGTGGTGGCAGAGTAGAAACAGTCAGCAGGGACTGGTTGCAGTTCCCTGATTGTCTGTTTAGCATTGGCCCCTAGCGAGTTCATGCCAGCTAAGCTGGACTCTGCCAGCTGGCAGTGGATCTCAGAGAACCATCTGCTTCCTGGAAGCTAGAACATAACCTAATTGTGGCCATTTCTCTTTAACTTAGTATGTCACCTGAACCAAAATTCTGTGCTAGAGATTCCCATTTTACTGTAAGAATCCCAAACAAGGAATTGATGGCAAACTGGTTTTCCTTTTCTGCTTTAAAGCAGGACAAAGAAAAGAATATATCCGGGGACTTTAAGATTTAAAGCTTTTTACACTATGTCTTACCTCATTTTGATTGTTAGCCTAGCCTTAACATATTCTTACCTTAGTTCTATCAAAATTTACATGGCAATTTGAAGTGGATTCTCCTAATGGAGAGTTTTGCCTAGTAGTTTTGTGTCATGTACAATAAAAACTTGATTTCTTCCTGAGCTCCTCAAACCAAGAGCCCGTGGCAGCTTGTTGTGCATCTTGTGTTGTGTTGCAAAGATTTCAAAATGTTTGCAGGTAATGTTTGGGCAAAGTGATGAATATTGCAAATGAGGGACACTAAAGTGTCTTTTACTGAAGTGAATGATAAAAGGCAGGTATGCCTCATCCCTTTTCTTATTTTACTGACATTATTTCAGTCATTTGCTGGCATACAAAATTTGATAGTCTGTCAATTTTAACTTTCTGGTAGGTCGCTGACAATTATCTATGTATCTGTCTTTCCATTTTCTAATTTTGTAGGCCAAATTTCAAGACTCCTGGAAAATCATGCTCATATAGAACAGTATTTTCCATCATTTTTATTCTAATCATCAGATATTCCAGTTAAACTGTTTTTTAGTTCTGTTTCTTTCTCAAGAACTTTGCTCAACTGGTATTAGATATAAATGTTATCTTTCATCTTTGCATATCTTTCATGCTGCATTTTCTTCCCTTTTTTTTTAATAGATCATTTCTACTTTTTGGAAGGACAAAATGATGCTCTTCTGTGTGGCAATAGCTCAGATGCAGGGTAAGAAAATGGTTGTTGTTTTTCATTGTGCATCGTGAAAAAATCATTGCCTACTTAAGAATAGTTTAGGTGACCAAGTTAAGTATCAACTGTACTGTGCAGTTTCAAATACCAATGTTTTGAAATATGAAACTATACCTGAATATTACCATCTGTGTGATTTAATTTTACATGGGCATTTTCTCGATATCATAGGCTAATGTTGTAAAGGTAACCACGTGAATCCTGGGTGCGTGAATGTTACTGCCAGTTGGCGGACAGCTGCCTATGATCAGCCGTGGTAGCTGGCATTTACCTGCTGTCCTGTGGAGGTGTGTTGACATGAAAGATTGGTGGGGAAGGGTAGCTTATGCTTGCTTATATTTTAAAGCACTGAAATGTCATTAGGAAATGGAATTAAAAATATATCTGATTTTCAATTTTTATCTTTGGTATGTAGAATACAATTTTAATTGTTCATAATTTCTATTAGCAACTGGTACTCCTGAACAATTTTGTGATTTACTATAGAATATCGTAATTTAGAGTAGTTGTTAAAAATAGCATTTCCTCTTCTTTTGTAGTCAATGTCCAGAAGGATATATATGTGTGAAAGCTGGTAGAAACCCCAACTATGGCTACACAAGTTTTGATACATTCAGTTGGGCATTCTTGTCACTGTTTCGATTGATGACTCAGGACTTTTGGGAGAATCTTTACCAGCTGGTGAGGACTTACTAAAATAAACAGCACCATCACCAATACCATTACTGCATAGTATTTGCATAGTTATTTTCATTCACGTTTCCCTAAGGCCTTTGAGACACAAATCATCTTTTATGTCATATGTGTAAGCTGTCTAAAACAGTAGGGGCCTTAGTAGGGGCCATAACTTAGGTTCCCATGTGCTACTCTAATACATAATAATAAGAAATAGCTGTTATTTTATATAGATGGCTAAGCATTATAGGTTCCATTTCACAAATGAGCAAATGAACTTTAAATTCTTAAACGTTTTGCCCAAACATATTATAAGTACAAACTACAGTAAAATTGATTTGCAGTCCAATACAAACATGCTGTATTTGAAAAGGGTATATTGCATCACTAAAGTAAACAGATCATAGATCTGAAGGACCGTGTTGTTGTGCAGCATTACAGTTCACCCACTGCACAGTCTTTGTGGCCCTGTAGTTTGGGACTGGTGATACAAGAAGGTAAGATGCTGATGAGTGGCCCCTCTACTGTTGGATTCAAAGACTGTAACATAATATAGAAGTATAGTCCGGGCAGCAACTGCTACTGTGGATTCTGTAGTATTCTGAAGTATTCAAGATATAAAAGTTTATTTACTTTGACCATAGCAGACACAAAACTTGAATTTTGCCCATGTAGCCAGGATATAATATAAATATTTGTATATGGAGAAATTAACTAAGCTTGTGCTAACACAAGCAATCTTAAAATGCATTTCTAAAGTACAACGCAGATGCCACCATTTTATACAGCAGTATTTACAGGTTTGCTAAAAATGTGTGTATCTCTCTTTCCCCAGACACTACGTGCTGCTGGGAAAACATACATGATATTTTTTGTTTTGGTCATTTTCCTGGGCTCTTTCTACCTGATTAATTTGATCCTGGCTGTGGTTGCCATGGCCTATGAAGAACAGAATCAAGCAACCATGGAAGAAGCAGAGCAGAAAGAAGCAGAATTTCAACAAATGTTGGAGCAACTGAAAAAGCAACAGGAAGAAGCTCAGGTATCCCTGCAAATTAAAATTCCTTCTAGTGACCAAATATTTTATGATTATATGTGAGAATATTTCCCCCCCACCCCCGGCACTCCTAAGAACATGTTATCTCCCATCTTATAAATTCCTTTCTTTTGCATCAAATCTTCAACTAATGTTTTCTGTTCCACTAATTCTGTTGTCTTGAGTGGACTTTCAAACTAGTGACAAAAAATGATAAAAAGCCAATAAGCTAAATATTGGAATTTCAAATTGGAGATGGAAATGGAAATTAAGATGTGGAAAAAAAAAAGGCAATGAAAAAAAAGAGTTCTGCTTATTTAAGTAACACAAGCAAAATTATTTTAGGTAGTGTGAGACAAATATTTTACCTCAGCAACACTTGGCTTTTTCTACTCCCTCCCCAGCGTTTTAAGCAGAAGACATTTAATGTTTTTTAGAAAAACTGGAGAAAATACTTCTCTAGTACAAACATCATGATTTCATAGTACTTCGAATCTACCTTTTCATTTTTTTGGAGACCCTGTAAATTTTTATAGAGTAACTGATAATGTCTGCTTGGTTGTGACCACATAGAGCGAGAGTTGACTTATGTCTTCCGTGTAAGCAAATGGCTGAAGTCAGGGGCAGGTGTCTTTATGACAACTTGTAAATAAATGTTAAACAAATTCTCTGCAAATGTTTGAAGCTTTGAAAAGCAACAGGACTATAATAGTCTGCAAATTTTATCAGGTCTCTGATACAGAGAAAAATAATATTACATCACGTCTTGAATAGAAGAGAGAGTATTCAAAATACAGCAAAATGTTGTAAAAAATTGTTGCTTCCTGCTAGCAGGGATTCCACCCCCCTCTGTTTTAGCCTTGATTCCTGGCTTCTGCATAGTTTTGTTGTTTAATGTGGTATTTGCAGGTTAAAACATCACTGCAACAGATTGCTTCAGTCCAGAACAGATGTTTTTAACTTGGTTCTTTGACAGTGCAGTTCTCCCTCAGGCTACTCTTAGTTTCTTGATTATGGAGCTGTGGCAAATTACTGTTGCTTTTATTGCACACGACACTTCCCACAGTACACTGGCTTCAGAGAATTGGGATCACTACTTTCATTTCAAATTGTTTTTCTTTTAAGAATGCCAATACATTTAAAATATTGAATGGTGTATATTTGTATAAATGATGCGAATTTCATATGTGCTTGTATATATAGGCAGCAGCAGCAGCTGCAGCAGCTGACTCAAGAGATTATAGTGGCGTCGGTGGAATAGGTGGATTCTCTGAAAGTTCATCTGAGGCATCAAAACTGAGCTCGAAGAGTGCTAAAGAGAGGAGGAATAGAAGAAAGAAAAAAAAGCAAAAGGAGCAGTCTGAAGGAGAGGAGAAAGATGAAGAAGAATTTCACAAATCTGAATCAGAGGACAGCATCCGAAAAAAAGGTTTCCGATTATCCATTGAGGGGAATAGACTGACATATGAAAAGAGATTCTCTTCACCACACCAGGTACCTTAGTATTATTACCTCTTAAGCACTGCTGTAATCTGCTGATCATTAAAAATCCAACCTGTGAAGTGGTTTAGTTGGGACATTAAAATCTCAATTCTTACAAAAATTACCAGATTCTTCTATATCGTAAATCAAAATATGACCCAGCTAATACTTTCAATAAAAAATGAAAAAAGCGTTTGAGAGTTTTCATTCGAAACAGATGCAAAAGACGAAAATAATGTGTATTAATCAAAGTAGGTTTTTTTTGCAAATTTATTTATTTGCAAATTTATTTGCAAATTTCTTATTGAAAATGACCTATTTACCCATTAAGAATGATACATTTAGCATGATCAGTGGATTCAAAATTTTTTTCACATTTTTGGTGCAAAAATGCTAATTTGGATGTTCAGGAAACCTGACAGAAATGTCATAAATGTTATTGTGAAATTTGATGAATTCATTGATTTGAAGCTGTTAATCGTGTTATCTTAAAGTGGAAATAACTGTGGCAATGTGTCCGTACATGTGTTCTCCTACATTGATACACCAGTGACTCAGAGTGCCATCTGCGTCTAACATCCAGACATTTATTTCATTTGATAACTCTGTTATGTTATCCCTTCTGCAACTTTCAGTGGCTCCTCTTCATTTCTCCACCTTAGACTCTCCCCTCAGCAGTTCAAGATCATATGTCACATCCATTTCATCCTTTTTCTGCTCCATCATGTGCTGTTTGCCTCAGTATGCCTCTTCCTTTTGTGCCCACCCTCTTGATTCTCCCTGGTCTTGATGACTTGCTTTCCCCTCTTTTTAATCACTGTTACTAAATTCCTTCCTTCCTTTTTTTTTTTTTTTTTTTTTTATCCTCTTCTGTGCTTGTCTCTGGAAAGCTTGTTCCATCCCTAAAAAGATCAAGAACATCCATGTTCTCTTCGTGTATCACTTTTGCAACTCTCATTCTCACGGAAGCTTGGACCTCTTAGTCAGCTGTTCTCCTCTTTATTCAGGATCTTTCTCCTGCACCTTGTAAGAAATGAAACTTTCCTCAACCAACTTGCTGCTTCTACCTTTTCATCTCCAAGTTCATTTACAGCTGTTTATTATTGCAGTTTAGTGTTACCCATCCCTCTGATTTTCCAACCCTAGTTCCTTTTCACTCTGGCTTCTGGACACTACAGAAAAACCTTTTTAATAACCTTTGCTTAGCCAAAACTCAGGTTTGTATCTCGTCTTTGACATCTTCCTTGACATTTCACTCACCTTCAACATAACTGACCATTCTGTTCTTGAAAACTTACTCTGCCTAACATTCATGACATTCATGATTTGGTGTCCTCTCAGTTCTCCTGATGTACTTGTGCTTTAGAAGAATCTTTTATTCCTTCTCCAGTTTTCTAAGGGATTTCTACAGGCCCTGTTAACGGTCCCCTTCTCTTCTCTTTCTTTTTTTTTTTTTTTTAAAAAAAAAAAAAAAAAAAAAACTCTACTATGGCCCCACAGCTGTGAATCATTTTCAACTTGGACCTCTTTCCATGTCCCAGTTACTGCCTTATTCATCAAGGATGTTGTCACAAGGAGCACTAACCATCATTGCTTTTACCTGATCTGCCAGTTAACATAAAACGTATAGTGCCTAAAGCTCTTCCTAACCTGCCCTGTCTACTTAACTGTCAGCAAGTCAAGCCCCGGCTTTGATTGACCCCAGCACCTATGACCTCTTGTTAAGTTTTCAGACTAGTTTCCTTGTGCTCTTTCTGTATGCCGTCCCTCATGCTTGGAAGAAGCTCTTCATGAGTTTCCACAAAACCACTTCATTGCTTACCTCAAATCCCTCTTTAAAACTCTCTTTTACCATGCTGCCTACAGAAAGCTTGACAGGGAAGTGACTTCAGGTGAGCTAAGACCACTGTTGATCATATCCGTCAATTTTGCCTTTTTGTACACCCTCTCTTTTTGTATCCATCTGTTGTGTCATATTAGATAGTAAGTTCTTGCGGTGCCTTTTTGTTCTGAATTTTCAGTAACCTAGAACTGAAGTAGAACTTTATGGGGTCCATAAAGATAAGTTACAGAAGAGAAACAAAGATACTGCTTTAAGTACTTCTGCTGTTCATAGAGGTCTTGAGTGAAATTGGGTGCTAGCACCAAGGTAGCAGTCCATGTGCAGCACTAGTGTTTTGTCATAGCTGTCCATTATATGTAATCATCCAAATCAAGAGAACCCTTGATGTGAGTAACAGTTAAACAAGCACATAAATATATGCAAGATAAGAGCTTTGTTATGACTCTGATGCTGAAAAGAACCTCCAGTAGCAGATCACTTACTCTTCTGAGTCAGTCAATGAAGAGGATCATCATATAAAAAGCCATGCATGTCTTAGCAAATTCAGGAAAATTAACACTTCTGAATAGTAATAAAACTTTAAACACATGAAATACAACCTTAGCAGTACTATTTTTGACTAGTTACTGTTGACAGGCACCCATGAAAGCATATATATTTAAAAAATAGGTAGTATTTGGGAGTTACCTTTATGTGCAGACTGAGTCACAGGAAATTAGCCTAAAATTGTATTTACTCAGCTGTGCAGACTAATGCCAAAATGGGGCAAGTAGTGTCTAGATGTATTTACTCCATTTATGAACAGTTGGTAATAAAGCAAGCAGAATGGCAGAGAAAGCAATTCTGTCGAGCAGTTTCTTTTGCTGTAATTAAATGGAATGATTTCGTGTTTCCAAAGTAGTAAAATAACTAGTCTTTGTCTGTCACTTATGTGCACTTTGTTTACTACCCAAAAGGGAGTGTATGAGAATGGGGGAGTTATACTAGTTTATTTCTGTGTAGATGATCTTAGCTTTTAAGACATATTAACAATTTCTTTTAGCCATAATGTTGAAAAAAATGTATTTAAAGGAATTTTCAGCTGATAATTATTATTTTATTTGCCTACAGTCTTTGCTGAGCATTCGTGGCTCCCTGTTTTCCCCAAGACGCAATAGCAGAACAAGTCTTTTCAGCTTCAGAGGCCGAGCGAAGGATGTAGGATCAGAAAATGACTTTGCTGACGATGAGCACAGCACTTTTGAAGACAACGAAAGCAGAAGAGATTCTCTCTTTGTTCCTCATAGACATGGTGAACGGCGCAACAGTAACATTAGTCAGGCCAGCAGGTCATCCAGGACGGTGCCCCCACTTCCCGTGAACGGGAAGATGCACAGCACTGTGGATTGCAATGGAGTTGTGTCCTTAGTTGGTGGGCCTCCAGCTCTGACGTCACCTACTGGACAGCTTCTGCCAGAGGTGATGATTGATAAAGCAGCCACTGCTAGCAATGTAAGGAAGTTTACAATAGCTCAGGCATGATGACCTCTTCCTATATCATTAGCTAGTGTCACTTTGGAGTGATTCCCTGCTTGGCCAAGCTGTGAATGCTCCTTTTCATATATTGCTGTTATAAGCTAAAATAGAAGATGAAGTTGTCTAGCTCCTGTTACTAAATGCATGAAAATATATGATAATTCTCTAGGAACTGACACAGTAGCATAGCAAACAGTTTAATAGTGTAATATATAATATATTTTAAGTAATATATAATATATTTTAGTCATTAGTGTATTCCAATAGTGTAGTGCATTCCAATATCTGTCAGGTTATCAAAACTGTAAAAAAATACAAATCAGATGTATTTGCTTAGTGAAAGATAGCATGAGAGTTTAATTCTCACTGACCATACATGAAGTTTTTGATGCAGCAGTATTTGATATTAAAACTTAAATTGCTTGTGACAGCCTTTGTATCCAATAGTTAACTTTTACAGTTCCTTTTTTTGAGATGTCAACATTATTAATTTTTTTATTTTATTTTGTTTGAAAATGTGTATTAGGAAATTAAAAATTTAATGCAAATTAGGAGTTATCTTAAGAAAACATATTCAGTCTGTGTGCTCTCACAGCTGGCTCTGTGGGCTGTGCATTTTCATATTTAGAAAAAGACTTCACTGCCTCCTAAGAAAGATAATTATGGCATAGCTCATTGACAAGCATTATGAAACTTTTGATGAAACTTAAAATTCATTAATCTGTTTTAATCTCAGCCCTGAATTAGCAAAATAATGGTTAAAAGCATGTACTTTAAGCACAATAGTATCAATAGCATGATATATTTGTCTATTTGCCACACATACAAAGTTATGCAGACGTTGGTCTTTGCAGAACAAGAATGTAGATGGAGCATGGTGCAGGACAGCATAACGTCTGAAACCGTTACGCTGTTGTAATACTTAACAGTTTTATTAAATGAACAATTGGTGGTCTATTTTTATTTTCAGGGCACTACTACAGAAACTGAATTAAGAAAGAGACGATCTAGTTCTTACCATGTTCCTATGGACTATCTAACAGATCCTAGTGCAAGGCAAAGAGCTATGAGTATAGCCAGCATGCTTACAAACACAATGGAAGGTATGTATAGGATCTTTGCATGGCAGTGCTGTAAAGGGCTACTGAATATATGATGGGATATGTATTAGTGATGTTTTAGTATATCCATGTTGATGGAAGGGTATAGGCAAGGCAAGAAACATAAGTAGAGATAGTATTTTTATAAGATAATCACATATATTTGGAAAAATCAGTCAAGCTTTCACCTTCCAAACAGGTCTGAGATGGAAGCAGCAAATTTAAATGCAAGTGGAGAACAACTGATCAATGCAGTGTTTCTCTAGAGGAGCTACTTTTTTTTTTTTTTGGATGTAAGCTCTATTTCAGTTGCTGAAATGACTAAGAATTCTTTCCGGAGAACAATTCTTCTACAGATGCTTCAGATATGCTGTTTCTGAAAAAAGATCAGTTTTTAAGACAAAAAGTCTTTCTGCAAAGATAAATATAATGAATACGTGTCATGGAACTAAACTGCTACTTGTAACAAAGAGCAAAATATTGCTCTGAGGCAAAAATGACTATGCCTGAGTAGCAAATGGGAAGGTAAAAATGGGCAATTTTGCACATTTGGACCATAATACTGTGTAAAGAGTTGTCTGACTTTAGGGTAGTCCAAGTATTTAACCTTCAAGAACAAAACTTGAAATATTTTGTTCCTTCTATGTGCCATATTTCTAAGTAAATGTCAGTTTTGCATCTCGTTTATCATTTGTTTGTGAATGATTATTTACTGAATATTTAATATTCTTTTAAAAATCAATTTTAAAAGTAGTGGTCCAAAATTAGAGATACATTGTTTAAAGCATGGTTTACATTTTTCTCTCTAGAACTTGAAGAATCCAGACAGAAATGCCCACCATGCTGGTATAAATTTGCTAACACTTGCTTGATTTGGGACTGCTGCACTCCCTGGCTGAAAGTGAAACATATTGTGAATTTGATTGTGATGGATCCATTCGTTGATCTGGCCATTACTATCTGCATTGTCCTCAACACTTTGTTCATGGCCATGGAGCACTACCCAATGACAGAACAATTCAGTGGTGTGCTTTCAGTAGGAAACCTTGTAAGTTTTTCATGATGAAAATGCATTTTTCCTAAATAATTCTTGAGTGATCTTTGTACCTGTCTTTAAAAGAAAATGGTGATTCGATATTTATAGGTTTGGGATGGTTGAATTTGAAACATTGAATGCCTCCATGTTGACACTTCTGGACGAGAAAGTTGAATTCTCTGCTCTTTGCAGAAGATAATAAGAGTAGTAGAACCAATAAGCATTTTAATTTTTAAAACCTTCAGCTTTTGTCACTGTAGCTGGTTTATTTAGTTACAGAAACATTCCTATCAGATATTTTCTCAGGATAGATACTTGCAAATCAGAAGAAAATTCAAATCCATAAAACACGTCTCACTGTCTCCTGATGTCCTGAGTGTTCAATGGAGGATAGAGAGGAAAAGCCCACCAAGCACTGCAGATGTACTGCAGCTCATCGGGTGATGCAGGGGGTTGGCAGTCTCTTCTGCAGGTCATCTTGAGGAAGAATAACCAACACCCAACCTTCAATACAACTTTTTATTTATAATGAAATGGTTGTTCCTTGCATAAAGTTATCTTTATTCATGGAAGCAAAAAAAAAAAAAAAAGTTCCAAGGCAAAGATGAGATTTACGGAGGAAAATCTGAATATTAAAATCAGAAGAGATTCTGTATAACAGTGTTTATGAACACTGTGTTTATAAATGCATATTAACAGGCTGAATAGAAAACATAATTCTGCACTTTAACCTCTTGTTTAGCAACCAAAAATTGCCTATCTAATCTTCATATATGAGTGTAATTCGTAACCCCCAGTATATGGGAATACAGAGGAGCTATGCAGATTTATCATGGGTCGAAGATGTAATGTGATAGAAATGGATAATGTTAGTTGTAATTTAAAATATTTTTCATTACACTGAGTAAGAAGCTATATTTTACTTGTAGGTTTTTACTGGAATTTTCACAGCAGAAATGTTTCTCAAAATAATTGCCATGGATCCTTATTACTATTTCCAAGAAGGCTGGAATATTTTTGATGGTTTCATTGTGAGTCTTAGTTTAATGGAGCTTGGCCTGGCAAATGTGGAAGGATTATCTGTTCTCCGGTCATTCCGATTGGTAAATATACTAAATAAACAGGACTTTATTATCTTGTATCTTATACCTCTGTGTGTGTGTGTGTGTGTGTGTGTATTGTCCATGTATATTTGGCTGATACAGAAGTTCTTTGCGTAAGAACTTAGAAAATATTAATTGCATGCCCACTAGATGGCACACATCTACAATATCAAGTTTATTTTTTGTATTATCTTGATAATATGTATTTCTTATTGAAGATGTTGTCAACACCAATTCTGTTCTTGTAGTGGATGTGCTTGAAGGAATGTTTTTTTTTTAATAGCAGTAGCTTATAGAGTCTCTACATAGGTGAGGGAATAAAAAGTCCAAGAACCACAACCCATATTCAATTACTTCTTACTACCTGTGGCTGAAGATAACTAAACTGCTTAGTAAATAACTCATTAGTTAATAAGGTTTATTACATGTTATGGCAATAAAGTTTTTGACAATTTTAATTGATCAACTTACATTACCATGGTTACTTACATTGTTAGTTTTAGAAGAGATATTAAAATTAGTATTCAGATCAATATTAAAGAACTTTATTTGGTTAGGAATTTTTGAATGATGCAAAAAGTGCTGTTAGAGATACTTGCAAGTTACCTGTATGTCTGTCACTAAAAACCTTGGCTGTGCCTTTTTGGGGTAAAACTGTTTCTTCTTCTGCCAGTTAAGAAGATATAGGTCTGTAGAATGTCAGTACGCTTACAGTCGTGTTAAACTAATTGTCTTTTATATGCACAGGTTTATTTGTATGTGTTTGAATTGAGCACATAGACAATATTATTGAATTATTACTACTTGAATCAGGACTTAAGACTGCCAATGCCTACTACACTGCAAAGACATGGAGGCATAAGTTTTGTAATTTTTCTATAAGTTATGCAGAACATGATTTTGTCACAAAGTAACTGAAATATGAAATCTATAACAATGACTTCATTATATTTAGTATATAGTGTATATGTAACTATATATTGTTCTGTTTTGCAGCTTCGAGTTTTCAAACTGGCAAAATCTTGGCCAACTCTAAATATGCTGATTAAGATTATTGGCAACTCAGTGGGGGCTCTGGGGAATTTGACCCTGGTGCTGGCCATCATTGTCTTCATTTTTGCTGTGGTTGGGATGCAGCTGTTTGGCAAGAGCTACAAGGAATGTGTCTGCAAGATCTCCAGTGACTGCGAACTCCCCCGCTGGCACATGCACGACTTCTTCCACTCCTTCTTGATTGTGTTCCGAGTGCTGTGTGGGGAATGGATAGAGACCATGTGGGACTGCATGGAGGTTGCGGGCCAAACCATGTGCCTTACTGTCTTCATGATGGTCATGGTGATTGGAAACCTAGTGGTATGTAATCTTTTTTTTTTCCCCCAACTATTAGAATGTATGCCATATTTTTAATAGTTTATAAATCAGAGAGATGATGAGGAGATGGAATTTAGGGCAAGATATTTGTTCTTTTTCTAATGCACGTTTAAATATACCTTGATGAGTTATAGAAAAAAGCTGATCTACTTTTTCTTTAAAATCTTCTGAGAGTTTACAACCTCTTTAGTAAGATCAGTGCTGAGAGATTCTTACAGTTAAAAATTGTTTTTAATAACATGTCTAACTTAAATCACCTTTGCCACAGAATAAACTGGCTACTCTCGTAGCATCTTGCGAACAGTTGGCCATCAGATTCTTCATAACAACATTTATAATACTTACAGGCTTACTGTTTTTGCTTTCAGTCTTTTCCTTCTGAAACCAAACAAGCCTGGTTGTTCAGATTTTTCTCATAGTTCATGATTCCCGGTGCTATAACCCAAAGGACATACGAAATCTTTTAAGTGTATTGCTCTCCTGCCAGACTCCATTTGCCCATTTTATGCAGTGATTCCACTTTGCCACTTTGTTTTTATCCCTTTCATAGGTTTGATTTTTATAATTTTATTATTTATGCATTATATTTTTCATAGCCAGTATTTTTACAATGCTAATTCACTATTGAATGCCATATTGATTTTGGATTTTTTTACTAATTTTCCATGGTTATGCCAAATGTTTGCTAGCATCCCATCTCTTTATGATATCACCCACAGAGTTTATAGACATGCTTATCAACAGGCTAATGTCTGATGCCAAGTCTGATGTCACTAATATGAGACTCCTATGGCGTCCTGTCTAAAAATATTGTGTAAATTCAAATAAAATTTTTGATAAATATTATCTAAATGCATTTTTAAATAAGTTCTGCACTTACTTTATTAGAATTGCATATAGTTTCAGTATAGTATGTTTGTCTATATTCTTTTTCTCTTAGCTGATTTTCCTGCCCAAAACAAAACGGACATGTTTTCTTGGCCAATATATCAGCTTTATTATACTCTGAATTACAGGCCCTAAAATTGCAGTCTGTTGAACCCTAGCAGACTGGAGTTTGTGCCCACTTTTCCCTCATCTGTGAACATTACTGAGGATAGTTTGTATATGCTATTACATCATACTGTATCCTTCCTCTTTATGTCATTTTTCACTTTGAGGAGCAGACCTACAATACTTCAAGTTTAAAGGAAGAGGTAAGACTAAAGGTTAGATTTTCACCTAAGTTAGTCAAGTTATGAAAGCAAAAATGTGTTTTTGGCAAGGTAATAAAGTATGTGGGAGAGGGAGTGTGGCCTGGTAAGAATAGCAAGCAGGTAGTTTGACATAAAAGTCTTGCTTTGAAATATGAAATGTGTCATATTGAACAAATCACAACAGAATTACTTTTATGACTTAAAAATAAGGAACCAAATAAAATTTCTCCTTGTTGTTTTTTAGGTACTCAACCTGTTTCTGGCCTTGCTGCTGAGCTCCTTTAGTTCAGACAATCTTGCTGCTACAGATGATGATAATGAAATGAACAATCTCCAGATTGCAGTGGCAAGGATTCAGAAAGGCATAGATTATGTGAAAAGAAAAGTGCGTGAATTCATCCAGAAAGCCTTTGTTAGAAAGCAGAAAGTTTTAGATGAAATCAAACCACTTGAAGACCTAAATAACAAGAAAGACAGCTGTATTTCCAACCACACCATAGTAGACATTGGTAAAAATCTTGCCTATCTTAAAGAAGGGAATGGAACTACCAGTGGCATAGGCAGCAGCGTGGAGAAATATGGTGTTGATGAAAGTGATTACATGTCATTCATAAACAACCCAAGTCTCACTGTAACAGTGCCAATTGCTGTTGGAGAATCAGATTTTGAAAATTTAAATACAGAAGAGTTTAGCAGCGAGTCTGATCTGGAAGAAAGCAAAGAGGTAGGACTACTTGTATGTTCAAAAATAAAGACTTTTTTTTTTTCCTTTCTAAAGCTTCTAGTGGTGGTTTAAAATCTGTATTTTATTCCTGTGTAGTAATGTACAGAAACTTGCAATTATGTTTAAGATATGTTTACTTTAGGTTGCTAGTTTTGAATGAGGTGGTAGTATGGTATTTTATTTACAATAATAACCAAGATGGCTAAGACATGTTTTTAGAAAATTAATACTTTTCTCTTATTGAGTTAAAACATTATTCAGAAAAAGAACCAGTCTGATAGACTTAAATCAGTCTGATAGACCATCCTGCATATGGAAAGTGTGTAGGGTCTGTACAAGTTTTCTCCATATTTACCTCATCTGTTCACTTTACTATAGCTGTTTTTGTGCTATCCCTGTCAAATTAACAGTCCATCCTGATCATTTTGGTCAGGATGCTTTCAGAAAGTTCTGAATACCCCTTAGTACATTTGAATACTGGACCAGCACCACTAAGCATTTTTTTTTACAAATTTCTTGTATTAGTATTGCTCTTACGCTTCAAAATCATGTCTTGAATTAGAAACCCCAGAAGCTGTTGCAGCTTGTCCTTTAATGATCTGTATAACGAATAGGGTGGTTGTATGAAACTTTTGATCTCGGTGTAGGATTTTGATTGATTCTATTCTATCTTTGTGCTCAGGGTGAGAAAAGGAAGCTTCTGCAGCTAGTTCACAGACCTTTGCCCTTGTGCCCTGTTCTCATTGCTGGCTGTTCCAAAGCTACCGCTGCTGCCAGAGCAGCAGCCAGCTCCATGGTCACTCTTGTCCAATCCCACCAACAGGGAGATCATCTTTAGTGGTTGCACATGACTGTAATGGCACAGGTTATTTCTCTGCTTTATGTAAATCTTTTGGCTTTGGCCTTTTCTTTTTTTAACCTGCTAGTCATGCTCAAGCACATCTATCATTTTCACTGTTTTCCTGCATTAATGATACCCATAGCATATGCTGAAAGTTTGGGAATAAAGGGTCATACATTAAAGTTCATTTTCAGGAAGCAAATTACTTTGGATTTCTTCTTTACAAAGAATTTATTGCTGTCCTAGTGAAGTAACAAATACCCATCTATTGTTCTGTATTTGTAAAGTAAGTGCAATAATCAGTTTCAAAGGTGCTATCAGCCTAAACATATTACTTTCCCTCAATTGGGAAGTGTGAAAGAGACACTGTTACTTCATTCTGTAGACGGATTGTAACTGGTAATGATGCCTCAGGTGATATTGCTGTATGAATGATGCTAAAGGAGAGTCCTGTGACATGGATACAGTTTTAGATGGTGATGGATAAGTCCTGTTAGGATCAGAATAATATACACATAAAAACATTGCTTTAAACTCTTCTTCTTTCACTCCTTATTTTGAGCTCCCATATCAAATTCATTTTTTACAGATGCTACCTTGGAGTACGGACTAAAACCTGAATTCCCACATGAATTCCCTCATTACAACATTCTCCCTCTTTATTTTGCAGTTTGTTCAGTTTTTAACTATTTACTGCACAGGAGAACAACCTTACTAGCAGAAGAGATGGTGCAGGTCCCTTAGTCAATCCATGCCGTAGGTTGATGGGTGTGAGCTCAGGGACAGCAGTACTGTTTCTCCATCATGTAAGAGGATGGTGCAACAAGTGACTCTAATTAGCTAAGTCTGTGCTCTTCAAGGAGACAAAAATACTGGTTTGAATCTCTTTAAGGAGAATATCAAACTGGATCCTCTCACATTTGAGACATGGATTCCAGTCATAATGCTGCTGTTACGAAGGGCAGGTTTTCCCCTCCATGTGAAATATTTTAAAAGAAAGAAAGAAAGAAAAAAGTATTATCACTGCATTCTTGGAGGCACTTAATTCTTTGTAAGTGTATGTCAATCATGCCTTGAGAACTCCGACAAATACCTCAGATGATTGAACAAAGAAATGCCAAGTGAGTTAGGACTGAGCTGCAGCAAAGTAGGCTGTGCCGGTCAAGACTGAAGCGCTTCTGAGCACTTCTATTTAGTACCAGAATTTCTTGTTCTTGCAGAAATTGATGGTGAAAAAATGAAGTGAAGCCTTTACAAATTTCAGGCATCTTGAAGAGAGAAAGAGCACTTAAACAATGATTGTGAGCATATTTCTGGATTGAAGTGCCTAAATTTTGATCAGATTTTAAGCAAAAAAAAAGTATTTTTTTGATAATAATCTTAGGTCCTGCTTCTGACTGACTGATTCTTATCTGCTGTGGTTTTTGATATAAAGATGAATGGGATGTACTAGTCACAGGGCCAACCCTCTTGTCATGGAAATGATCCATAGCAATAGAAGGCATGTAAAATAATTTTCTGAGTCAAAAAAAAGTGTCTTAAAATGTTTTTTAGTTCAATGATTCCTCTTTTTCTTCATACTATAATGTTCTGCATTCTTGTGTTTTCCTGCTGCTATGATCCTGCTGTTGCTAAGGTTTCTCTGCAATCACTACTGCTTGTAGCCATAGCCTAAAAGACCTGCAAATAGCAGCTGACGCCATGCCACATTCCCATAGCAATTCCCTAGCACCGGGCAAGGCCGGCGTCCGTCTGCTGAGACAACGGGCTGCACGGCACAGGATGGTCACATACTGATGGATGTGTGTGTGTGTGTGCGCGCGCGCTTCTCTTTGTGTCTGTGTACATACACATACATGCACATATATACAGGCATACACGCGTTCATTGCAGTAAAAGGCAATAAGCTGAATTTCTACAGGACTGAATTCCTAGCATTTATTAGAAGCTTTAACTAAGTACAGTAATGTTTTGTGGATTCTTTGTTATAAGCCATACACCCTGTCCAGTGTTTTGATAAAAATTGTTAACTAGGTTATGCCTTTCTAGAAACACGTACAGTATTGTGCATGTGAATCTACATAATAGAAAGTAGATTGGAATTTGTTCAGAAAATTGCCATTGAAACCTAAAAAAAAGGAATACGTATAAGAACATTGTGTCTATAAGAAACATAATAGAGAAAGATAATAAGAAAAGAAAAAACGCTAAATAAAACTTTTACTGTGGAAATAGAGCAATTAAGATATGTGAATCACTATGCTGAGTCTTTTATCCTATTTGCAAAAGTTTATAGAGCTGAGGTGCATTACTCTTATCTGCCACAGAAGCTATAAAAATAAATTTTCCTTTCATGTTAGGTCCATAAGTACTACGGGGATGGTTTATAAAGAAAAAATTATAGTGCATGTATAACTCTGTAGTAATTTAATTTTTATTTAAAACATTAACTTTTAGGCTGGTAAAACCAAGATACATAGAGTTACAAGATAATTTCTAATGTCTTAAGGTGGGATTCCTTGATGCTGTTGCAGAGGACAGTGCAACATTTTACCCAGTGGTCACTATACTTTACTCAGTATTCAGCAATATAAAAGATCTTTATTGTCTCCGGTTCTTACCCATATCATAGTATTCTAAACTTTGTAAATGTGTGAAATTGTTAATCAGTTATTATGTAAGAGCTGCCAGTACAAACAAAAGCAGTGGTGCTGTATCCTGAACTTCGTTTCCTACCATTCTTACTTCTCACAGGGGTAAATCCAAGCTGGATCAGTCAAGAATGCAGCTCTGGTGCCTTTTAACGAGGCAGAGCATCGTGTCACCAATTTTACGCAGGTTACCTAAGCAAGTTATATATATATGTATATATATAGATTATTTAATCACTTTTTAATGGATATTGACTGGCCTGCATGCTACTCAGCTATGTCCCATTCATTGCAAGACAGTAGAAACATGCACAGCTGCTCTCTGGAGTCATGGGACTCGTGTCACAGCATGGTCAGGCGGGACTGGCAATCCCAGCATTTCCTTGATGCAGACGCTGTAGTTTTCATGATATTCCGTCCGTACCCGTAGTGCATGCCATGTATGTTTTCCAGGCTTGATGGTAAAGTTTTCAGATTCTAATTTTGAAGGGTTATCTTTTCTTTCAAAGGAGGGCAGAATATGTAGTACAGAGTACATTTCTCATCTGGATTATAATAAGCCTATGCGTGAATTGTGCTGGTACCTAGAGTGCTAGCTGTTTCAGAAATTTTTCATGCTATTCTGTTTTAGGTTATAATAGATGTAACTTGCAAACTCATATTATTATATAGTTGTGTTTACTTTTTACACTTTTTTTTCTGAGAAATGCTTTTTTCAGTAAATTTTATGTTAGCTTTTAGTTATATTACAGATGAATATGCAGTAATGAAGCACCATTAAGCATGAAGTTCATATAATTCCCACAGTCAAAGCATGTGACCATCATTTGGTAAGAAAGCTTATACAAATCTGATATTTGGCTGGTTGAACATTCAGAGATCAGTTCTGCTCTTACTTACACCCACACTTAAAAGTGTAGAGGTACAAAGACTGATAGCCAAATCTGGCCATACTCTTTAATTTATGCTCACAAACTGACCACTTACCCAAACATCTAGAATTGTCTTCACTGAGAAAGTAAGTAGTAAATCTAGCAACTAACTTAGGGACTTTGAGCAAAAGGGTCCTTAGCTTCAGCATGATTTAAATCTTACTTCTTTAACACCACCATAACGCAGTATTGTGCTCTTTTCTCTTTGTATTATCACAACATGTAATGTAAATCAGTGGAGCTAAAATATATTTTTGTGTAGTTTTTTATTTCATATCTTGCAGTGACTAAAGTCTGACTTTAATTTACCAAAATTCGTTATTCAAAATTCTTTAATACTCTGATAAATTTAGTCTGTGAATTGTCAATTGGTCACACATCATTGGCACATTGTGAGGCATAATGGATGTTATTAAATTCTGAAGTATTGTTTCACTTTGCAGTGGGCTTACTTAACCTCTCACTACTTCAGAATGTCCTTTTACTTGTGTGAATTAATGAGCCATTTTATAGTAGCTTCTAGTGGGAGTGCTTTTGCAAATATTTGCACTGCTACTTAGGATGTTTTTGCTTTCATCAAGCATTCTTGCAAGTATTTCCACTTCTCAAATGTTCATAAACAAGCAGATCAAAGGAATTATGAATAGCAATAAACTGCAGAGTGGACTATAGTTCAAAGATCCTGGTTTCTGCAGTACTTGCCAGCAAGAGTCAGCACACAATTGCTTTGCTGTGAGTTACAATGTTCTGTTTTTTGAGCAGATACAGGTATTACGCCTGACTATATAAGCACTATAAAGAGTGACATCTAGACTTCTCTTCTAGCTATACCTGTAGAATACAAGGGTATTCAATCACTTGGTCATTTTGTAGGTGGGGCAGATGTACTTGAATGGTATTTCTATTTACATCACAAATCATCTGATTTTAATACTGATACCCATGCAATTCTGAGAAAATGTAAAAGTAAATAATTTCTATTATTTAACATTTTCACTGGTATTTGGGAAGAAATAAGGCAAAACCAGGATGGTGGTTTCTCTTGAAGCCATATTCTTGCCTCTGTGCTACTCTTTGCTCCTTCAGTCCCTTAAATTGTGATTTCAATGGCAATTAGTGGCATCCTGGCCTATAATGAAATTTCAAGCTTTGTTCAAAATGTTGAAGTAAGAGCTTTTCAGCTACTCTGATTAGCATTTTGGAAATAAATAAATAAAGAAACATTAGAAGTTCAAAGTGGCCTGGCTGTAAGTGAAGCAGAATTGTATGAATCTATGAGATGTTGTCAAGGTTCAGAAAGTGATTATGTCTAAGACTTCCTGACCTAAACTTGGCTGCTGCTTTCTGCAATGCTTCTCTGATAGGCAAGCTGCTTTCCACTTTTGGTTTCTATATTGAAAACTAAACTAAAACCAGTATCTTGTATTTATTGTATTGCTGACCGAAGCATGACTGACAATGCTGTTGGCAAATGTGGCATAAACAATATATGTGTCTACAATGACCAGTATAATGCTGCTTTAAAACCATGTAAGTACCTGTGTCCCATTATTGTCTTGCGTGCAGAGGAGATAGAAGATGTACGTTCTGAGCTTTTGAAAAACAGCCTTCTCTGAGAGTAATTTCCTTAGCATATTATTAAGAAAACCTTTTTGCTATGCAGTCTAGCATCATGACTCTTGAACAGTGTCTAATAGCTTATCCTGATAAGACCATTTATAACCCGGGTAACTGAGTATTTTTGAAGCCTAGAAACATGGTATCCAAATAAGGATCAAGAAGGACTTGCTACCGCATCAAAGATAAAATTTGGTTTTGATCATTGATTGCCTTCTTTCTACAGGTTTGTTCTTTTAAAAAAGCTGTGTGCATGTTGGGTATCTAGCATTGTCTAAATCCCGTTTATGTAATGCTGGTGAGAAGAGAAGGTACCAGGTACCTTGAGATATGTTCAGGTAAAGGACTGGGCATATGCTACATTCCGAACATATTGGAGTCTGTAATTAGGGGTAGCCTAGGCACCTAGCTGGCTTTTGTGTATGTGGATGCTGACAGGTCACAGTAAGTGGTAGAAGGAAAGTCTTTCTGTGTATTAAAGCATACAAAATTATATGTAATCAGTAATAACATGTTCCATTTCCAGGTGCATTTGGGTTGAATACACAGAAAAAAGTGCATCATCCCTGTGTTGAGTGGTTTGCACCAGGAAAGAAGTTTGCTATGGAAATATGTGATTGTTACAGAACTATTTCCTTGGCATACTGACTTAATTGATTTGGTAACATCTTAAGATGCTGTATCACAAAAACTTCCTGGATATTTGTAATGCATGCTTATTTTTTAAAATATTGCGTAGAATGCCATGCAATAAATTCAACATGGAAAAATAACAAAGAAACAGAAAGATAATTAAGCATTATTTTTGTTGAATAATTTTAAACCTTTCCTACAAGAGATGATAGTGAATCATTGCAGATCGAATTTATTGAATAAAGTTTGTAATATGCTTCTTCACAAAGCGATCTAGCTGGAGCTAAATTCAGGTATACAAGGCCAGCATGCTGAGAAAATACTGTGTTACATCAACAACAAGAGTAACTGAAATACTAGGAGGATAAAGTGTATCATTGTTTTGTTTTAAATATCAAATGCTGTTTATTCAATTTAGGATTTATCTTCTCAGCTTAACTCCTGTGATTATTATTGCAGCTCTTTACAAGAGGCAAGCCAGATTTTCAATGAGAAGAGACTTACTTGTAAGATAAAAATCACCATGCATACTGCCCCACATAAGTAAAGATGGATTTCTGATGTTCCTGATAAATGGCCATTCTACTGTATATATTTCTGTATGATCCTTTTGGTCTCTCCTAATAGTGGATATCTCTAATCTTCTGTCTTGAGTTATCTGCTGATTTTATTCAACTTTAGTAACAGAAATTTGTTACTCCTTCTTAAAATTAACACATGTTGAATTAACTCACTGCATATTGACTGAGTTACTCAACTCTTCATTTTCTTTTAAAAAAATGGACAGTT
Organism: Tinamus guttatus; assembly: GCF_000705375.1. Next base: position 311,322 of record NW_010586106.1, read on the forward strand.
TCAACCTTATATTTTACAGCAGTTCATAATTTTTTTTGCTCTGCCACTACTGTGCATTTTGCTAGCAATGCTGTCCAGATTGGAATGATGAAAGCAACATTTTTATAAAACTATACAGTGCAAACAGATACTCACTTCTCAGTTTAAAAGTGTTTTTTTTTTATTGTATTGATACTAGATAATTTAAACACCATGCAAAAAATTCCTTGCAATGTACGTTGGATTTATGGAATTTCTGGCCTTTCCTCAAATGTACAATGGATATTTACTGATGTTTTAACGCTGAGGCAGTATTCCACAATGGCCAAACTGCCATCCACAATTTTGAGCATGTTGCAATGACAAATTTTGATATTTTAGTCGAAAGAGTGCCTCCATGGCACATGGAACCTAACCTCACAGATGCTAAAGCTCATGCACAGGCATGACATATGAATATGTGAACTGGGTTTTTCAAAGAAAGAAGTGTGTTTGCAGATACCATTGAAATTACATTCATACACTAACGCACACACTAAATGCTTCTGTTCATGTGGTCTTCCTCTAAAATGTGGGCTACAGACAGACCACTGTGGTATGTGAGAATCAAAGCTAAGCCTATGTCAAAATCACAACGCAATAGATTGTCAGAATGATCTGATAAAATCAGAGTGAGGAGACAGAAATTAATTTTCTCCATGTTTGAAGAATGTACTGAATGTTGTTTGCAATGTAAAATTATATCAGAGTCTTCCAGTATTTTCTCTATGCACATACTAACATTATTTACATTTCCTTTAAAAAAAGCTTTAAAGAACCTGGAGCTTCTTGAGCACGTTTCAAAGGAATAATGCCTCAAGCTTAAGTTTTAATTGTCAGCAAAGCCACATCTTTAATGTTATCATGGAACATACCTCTCTAAAGTTAATTCCCCATAAACTGTATTCTAAATCTGCTTACATCATTCCCTTTATATAATTAACTACTTATCAATGCAGCCATTTTACTGATGTGAACATAGTGATAACATTAGAGAGTCATAGAATGCTGTGATAGAACTGCTTTTACTTATTATAGTACTCATATTTGTCTGTTGTCAGCATAATATGAGGGTGCAAAAGAATCATTTTGAAGATCTGGCTTATGTTATCAGTATGATTCATTGATGCAATATTGTTTTTAAAGCATTTGTTTTCACTTCAGCCCTCTGGATAAAAAGGATTTTTGGCCATTTATTTGACATGTATGTGTACTGTAGCAGAGTAACAAGTAGTTTCAAATTGCACAATAAATTCAGAAAATGCATTGGCAAGTGAGAATGCGAAATAACAGCTACTGCTCTAAAAGTAATGTGCTGCTGTTTTGGAAATTAACAGATTTAAAATAGTCTACATGGCTGGTAATATGTGTTTTCATGTCAGTCAGTGAAAAGTTTATATTCAACTGTCTTAGATTTTACGGACTCGATAGAATAACATGCATTTGAGACATGAAAATACATTTGTGCAGCTTGCTGTTGGTTTGGTCATGATGTTGGAAAAAAATGTTTTTAATAACTTTTGCTATCTGAACTGTCATCTACAATGCAGCCACACAATTGGAGTAAATCAAACAGAATGACACATGGAAGCCGTACATTTCTAAACTTTTGGAAATTTCATTTCAGAATTCTTATGTGTGGCTCAGAATAGTAGTGTAATCATATCAGCAATTCCTTGTATGAAAATATCTGAATATTTTCAATGGAGAAAATATACTTGATGTGGTTTCTAATCTTGTGACCTCACCTGTAGTAGAGCAATTTGGCATTAAATATTGTAGATAAGAAATTCTTCTTTTAACTTTGGAGCACGGAATACATGAAAAATATTTTGGTGTGCATTTCAAACATTTAACCTCTATTCAAAATAAATAAAAATTAAAAAATATATGTGTGGGATTTCGTTCACAGAAATTGAATGCATCCAGTTCATCAGAAGGCAGCACAGTTGATATTGGAGTCCCTCAAGAAGGGGAACAGCCAGAAGTAGAACCTGAAGAATCTTTGGAGCCAGAGGCTTGTTTTACAGAAGGTAAGTGAGGCAAAACAGCCCCAATGTGCTTAGACCTAAATTTGTGTTGCTTTGGGGGCTGGGTTCTACTCTCAGTTAGATTTCAGAGGTAGTTTTGTGATTATGGTTGTATTTTCTTTTTGTAAGAGTATCTCCTTCAGAGGTGCTGCCACATGGACTGTTCTGGTGTCTGTGTATCCTTGGTTAGTATTAAAAGAGTTACAAAATTTCACTTCCAATTTTTAAACTAAAGTCAGATACTCAGGAAGATGATATTTTACAAGCATCTACTGCAGTAGTACTGAATTTACCCAGTCATCTCCTCTTCATTTCTGGCTCCTAATGACTGTTTGCCTTATTCTGATATCTCACAACTCAATATCACACTTACCAGGCTGTGTGCGAAGATTCAAGTGCTGTCAAGTCAGTATAGAAGATGGGAAAGGGAAAATCTGGTGGAACCTGAGGAAAACCTGCTACAAGATCGTTGAACACAACTGGTTTGAGACCTTCATTGTCTTCATGATTCTTCTCAGCAGCGGTGCTCTGGTAAATTCAATGTGGAACAGTTGTGTGCTATCTAAGCAGCAAGCTTTTAGAATTATAATTAATTGTATATGTACAGATGACATGTTAGAACTTAGTAGTCAATTCTTGTATGTTCTAATGTCAAAATACATCATCAAGCATTTAGCATGTATTGTATGAAAAGTGTGTGGAGAATTCAAAATATCTATTGTTCATGGAAGGTCAAAGTTGTATCAGACTGGTGCTAACGTTTTCACATCCCTTTTACCTGTTAGTAACCTTTTTTTTTTCTTCAATCAGAAATACAATATGATTTGTTAGCTTTTTTTCTGATTATATAGATTTACAATAAACCACAGCTAAGCTAGGAGCATGTAGTCAACAACTTACCTGTCAAAAATTGAGAATGAAAGTGTAAAAATAATTGCTTTACCAAATTTTACTAAGCATTTTTAAAATAATGAATAATAAAGTATATAATATATCATTATATGTTATATATACTGGTTATATATTGTATATTATATAGGGAATTATAATTATACTGCATATTATTAAATATTGTATGTGAAACTATGTATTTAAAAATGAAAAAAAATCATTGCATTCTACCAACTTGATGTTAAATCAGGTGTGTTGGGTAAGTACTAAAGTAATTAGGTGAGACAATATACTGTACTCTCGGGTTTCATTGCATGGTGATTCTCTTTCAATGTAGATAATTCCTTTGGAAGGGAGAGTTACTAGTATCTGTTCACTATTGCTTTGTGGATTACTCCATATAGTTCAATTTCAATTATTATTTTCTCAAAAAAATTAGATCAAAAGAGCCAATATTAAATCCATAGTATCATTTTGCTTTCAAACTGTAGCTACCACAAAGGAAATCCTGTGTGTCATTAAGAAATGCTGTTCATAAAAGAGAGAGAAAATGAGATCCGAAGAATTGTATTAGAGTGACTTTCATGGATCACCATTCATCTCAGCCAATAGCTGAATATTGAATTTATATTTGACATTCTAAAAAGACCACTTATGCAGTGAAAGAGAAAGTTATGGTTGAGGGAAGGATATGTAGCTTATTACCACCTATATCTTTTGAATTCATTTTTTTTCTTGGCTGTTATATCTTCTGTTGGAAACTGTGAAGCCATTTAATTATATCTTTCAAAACTTTTTTTTCACAGGCATTTGAAGATATATACATAGAACAGCGTAAAACTATCAAGACCATGCTGGAATATGCTGACAAAGTTTTCACTTACATCTTCATTCTGGAAATGCTTTTAAAATGGGTGGCTTATGGCTTTCAAACCTATTTCACTAACGCATGGTGCTGGCTGGACTTCCTGATTGTTGATGTATGTATTCTTTTTCATATCCTATACTACAGGCTGTAAAAATCAGAGTATTACACTTTTAAGGTAAACTTTCCATTCTATCCAACAAGAACTCTCTTTTAAAACTGTTGTTGTGATGCAGTTTATAATTCTGTTTCAAAGAAAAAATGTATATATAGTTATTACTCTAGAGGTGTCTCGCCAATATTATGTGGTTTTATGATGTTTCAATACTTAATTTAAATGATGCCTTTTAGTATTTTCCTTTTGCTGTACAGAAAGGATGCCTTTCATCCTGTTTAGCTTTGCTGCATAAGGAATTGGGATATTTTACTTATTGTAAATGCCCAATCACTTAGTATCAGCATGAAGGAAAATTCCGCAAGAATTCTCAGTTTCATTGTACTAAACAGCACTCTGGGAGTTTTCACTGCATTACATGGGGACCTCAAGTTAGTATTTGGAGCAGTATAGAGGAGCACCCTTAAATGAGTACTCAAATCACTTTCAAAAGGCTGCCCCGTTAAGGAGAGGAGTGGCAGACTTCAAGGCTACATGCTCACTGTATTGGGTAGCAAAAATGGAAGTCTATACATCCTTAACTGTGTAGCAGGCATTCATTTCCCTTTCATCCCAATGGTTTGACTACAGCTGTATGAGCTAATAGGGCAACTTTCAATTCTGCATCTGTAATTTGTGTGGAATGCAAGGTCTTGAATTCACTCATTGAATTCACTCATATTCATAAATTGTGATCAGAATTCTGCGGAAATCACAGTATATTATCCAGCTCCCTCTGAATGCAGTGATGTGATAGACCATGAAATCTTTACTACACAGGGTTGGAAAACATAATAATTTTTATATCCCCACCAACTGTGATAAAAAGTGGTGGTACGCACACCTAGTATTCTTCGGTTGAGTACGTACCCCGCTGAATTTACTGGCTTAATACCGAGATTGCATATTTTATCATGATCAGGGAGTTTACAGAGACACCATGAGTAATAGCTTCATACCTTCATTATGTGTTTATTGCATTTTTAGCAAATACGTTTTATTTGATAGTCTGTGATTTTGTTTTTTTCCATGAGAAAAAAGTTAACATCAGAAGCACGTTAAACAGTTTAGAGATAACCAAGCAGAAAGATGAATTTGGAAGTGAGAAAAACAGGAGAGAACTGGCAGGCTGAAAGGGAAGGGCGTAAAATACTGTGTAATAGATGTTAAATTATTTTTTTACTAGGGCCATTCCTTGCCAGTGTTTTACTATAAAGAAATTTCTCAGGAATACTGATGACAGATAATTGTATTATTTATTTTACAGCTATTCTAGTATATTTTCTCATCTGCCTGCAGACCAGACCAGCAGTGCACAAGCCAGAAACGATGAAGTGGTTAAAGAAGTCCCAGGGAATGTAATGAAGTGCGAATATGCCTAACAGTGAAGCTTCTACTATTGTTTAACAAACTATTGATTATCAGTCTTGATTAGTGTGTTTAAATCTGAACAACATTAGTAGCCATGGCTGTTGAATAAGATTTTATAGACAATAGAAAGCTACATTTGACTGAAGATCAGGTCTGAATGTGCGTTTTGAGGGCTTTAACGTTCCCATCAAGTTCTGAAGGTACCTGGGAAAGTCCTGTCCTAAAGTGACCATTCCAATTCTCCCAACTTTTGAGAGTTTTCTTTTTGCATGAGACTTCATTTTTTCTTTAAATATGCCAAATGATGACTGGTTTATGTGAATTTAGAAGGTATTTTTATACCATTCTGCCAACATGATTTCATCAACAGGTACCTACAATATACTTTTGTTCTACTTTGTCTGACTTAAAAGATCTTTCCGCGTTAGAAGGTTTCCTGGAGAAAGAGGTCCAGCCTTGAATCTTCTTGAGAAGTTCAGGGTACACATCATTCCCACCATATGCATATGGATGTACAAGATGAATGAGCAATATTGCCTTTCTGTTTTTGTGTAGGTCTCTTTGGTTAGCTTAACAGCTAATGCCTTGGGCTACTCAGAACTTGGTGCCATTAAATCCCTTAGGACACTAAGAGCTTTGAGACCTCTAAGAGCCTTGTCGCGATTTGAAGGGATGAGGGTAAGATGAAACGGAAGAATCTGAAATAATGCATGCATATGCAGTAAGAATGCATGCAGAATAATTACTGAAAAATCCATGCAGAAATGCTACACTGTCATCCTATATATTTTACATCTATCACTGACATATAAGCAAAAGGCATCATCTGCTTATATGAATGCATGTGTTACTGCACACATTGTTACATGTAATTAGGTTCCTTGGCTTTTCAACCAGTTTCATATTTTCCTGGAAGACCCCAGGAATTATCAACTGCATGGATCTATGCTATTTTAATACAAAACTGATTTTTTCCTATATAATTAAATACTGCTAAAGATAGAACAGTTAGAAACCACGGTACTTCCTCATGCAAGTGTGTGCAGATGCTCAAACATATATATGCCTCATCTGTATCCATGTAAATATAAAATGCATAGTCTATCAATCTATTAGCATATTATTCTATTAGTATTAGTTGGCAGCTTTTGTTGAAAGTTTCTTATGAATTTATACGTTAATAAGTACATTCAAGGTGTTCAAATGCCTTTTCCCTTTCAGAGGCTCTTGCATTAGATGACTATTGCTTTCCATTTGAGACAATGCTTCTAGTATATCAGAGATGCAGCTCTTATTTTATGACTTCTGATTTATATTGGCTGCATATTGGTTTCTACATTGAGTTTAAAATGTTGATTTTAATCTATAGAGCACTAAATGGCCTGAAAACATGTAAGAAGACTTTTTGCTGACACAGCTGGATAGGTTTGAGAAGTCATTGCCCCTAGTTGTTTTTTATCCTCATATTGGTTTCCATGTCTGAAACGCTGAATGCCCATCTGGCCCTCTCAATTTATTTCAGTACAAAGTCACCTTGATTAGTTTAAATCACTTCTTTAGTGCACTGAAATGGACAAAGACTGTACTTAAACAATGACACGAAAGCTCTAGAAATATTTCTTGTAGGGGTAGTAAATCCACAACTGGGGGTGGTTAATGTCTCTAACTCCAACCAGAAGACAAGAGCTGCCTTAAGCCTTCAGAGTCTATCTGTTTGCCAGGGGCATATTGCCATAGATGCACTTGAGCTGAAAAGTTATCGCTATAATTCAAAAGGATCCATGTGTGAGCTCTCTACTGGAATCACTGTGCATTGGCAACCCAGGTTATTAGTAAACTTATTAGGAAACTTGTAAGTTAACTCTTTGCAATTCTTTGTTGAGCTTCTGGATAAAATACAAAATTTTATTTTACTATCCTGAAGATTTACAGGTAATTATGAATCCCATAACTTCCACGTTGGTGTAAATTTTGCCTAGTGATTGGATCATGACCTACTAATTGTATGTCTTTGCAAAACGCCTAGAGAGTTCTGACTTGAGCAAAGAACATAGTCGGAAGCAGTGGGTGAAGTTAGATAACATGATACTTTGTGTGAGTTGCACATTTCTATTAGACAATTAACCATTTGAGTACATTTTCTATGCATATAATTAATTTTGCATTATTTAAAGTCATTATTTAATTTCAGGCTTAATGTATTTAAAGATAGTCCAAGTTGGTGAAACAATTAGTACAAGGAAATTCTAAGGCCTAATATATGGAAATTTGCTGTTTAAAAACTATAAACCCAAAATATGACAATATAGTATACTGTTTTCATGGGCACTTACGCTTACTTCCAGTGAGTATTATATTTCTTATGTATATGCAAGAAATTCCATTCTACGCATTTAACATTTTTAGTCTGCCATACTGTTCCTTAAAATATGGATTTGTTGCTCTCTCCCCCTTCCCTGAACTCATAGAAAACGCTCCCCCATTGGAAAGCATATGATGTTTCCTCTGCAGCTTCTCAAACACTGCTATTGCTAGAGGAACTACACTTTATTTTGCAGCTGAGACTATATGAAAGTAGCCTGTGGGAGTGTAAGAACTATGCTGAGACATGATCAGTCTGCGCTCTCTCCCAGTCAGAATTGCTTACTCCTGTATGGTGCTAGTCCCATCCTATCTTTTCCTAAAGGGCAGTAAAGGGCACTTTTTAATCTCTTTCTAATACTGTCCCCCGCTTTCACTAGCTATATGTTGCCGTCAGGCCTTGCCCTCTCTTCTCTAAGCCCTGTCACCAGTGGAAGCCAGGAGGCGTCTAGATCACTGTTTTCCTCGAGACTCTGTCTTCGAATGATTCATATTACAAGATGGTCTTGTTATAGCTTCGGGACTCAGAATAAAAAGAGAAAATGTAGGTCAACTGTAGAAATGCAGCAATTATGGAAAGAATAACATGACTGGACCTGCAGCTGTAAGAGAAAGAGACATCTTGGGTGTAATGAGATGGAAAGCTTGAGGAAAAATATCTTCAATAACTATCCCTTTATATCTCAATAGTTATTTATTACGAATGATATGTTTGCATTTAAGAAATCCTGTTATGTTTAAAGTAGAAGAATCAAGATAAGCTTGATGTCTTCTTAAATACTATTTTTCAATAACATTCCAAAACACGTAGATGTTGGCAAAAAAAAAAAAAAAGTATTAATTCCAGTCAAGTTTCCCACTAAAATAAATGGACTCACAGATTTCACATTTAAATTATTTGAACATTCATATTAAACTAATGATTTGTTTGGGTCAAACTATTCCTGTATCAGTGGTCCTTCCACCGTCATGTCATCAGCTAAAGTGAGAGTAGAGGTTTGTCAGCATAATACTCGGGATTTATCTATTAGTCGGGGAATATTCTCTGCCCTGCTGATAAGCAATAAAATGCTGTCTTACTTTTACATATTGATCTATAATAGGCATTGCTAGATTTTTTTTCATATGATTAACAAACTACTTAGGGTTTTAAAATTTCCCTAAAAATCAACTTTTTTTTACAATATGTGATTTTTTTTCTGATTATGTCATATAAAAGTCTGCTTTAAAGACATTTAAGCAAAAAGGAAATTACACAGAAGTATGGAGAAAGTTCGTCCATAATTCTATGCATTTAGAGAGTCATAGAGTAGTTTATGTTGAACTCATCTGGTCCAACTCTTAAATTTAACATAACAACAGTCTCATTCAAGACATATGAGATCGCAAATACCGTCCAAAGTATGTAGCAAAATATGTACATATTCCCATCTATTTAATGTCTAATGTCCTGCATTTTTAATACAAAATCATCATTAGGTTATAAGGATATGGTTCGATTGTTCTTGCAAAACTAATATCGGTGATCCCTAGTTAGTGAAGTGTGTAATATTAGACTTATTTACAAACAGGTTTAAAATAAGAATCAACTTTCTTGCAGTTCATCAAATTCATCATTAATAAATCTTTCTCATTCATAATGGACCTACTTTCTCCCCAACTTGTTTTACTTGTTTATTTGTTGTTGGCATGTTTTTATTCATGATTCATCGTACATTAACACATTCTGCATTTTTCTCTCCTGAAGCCTGATTGTCCCCAAAATATTTTGGAAATCAGGTTTCTTCATTCTTGGGGTCTTATTTGCTACCTGTCTGAACACTACCAGCTTTTTTTGTGTTTGAATACTTAGCCAGTTTCCTGGTTTGAATATATGTCTGCTTTCCTGTTTTTATATATAGCCATCCAAATGAACATGCACACATCCTTTAATTTGCTTTTATTTAAAAGAGGTTTCAAAATCACTTTCAATTAAAAATTTGTTCAGTAATGTTGTTTTGGACTACTTCCCAGTAAACATATAGTAGAAAGAAGTTTGTTGTGTTTGATGTAATCTGGTATGAGAAGAGTATATGAAAATACAGGTATGGTTTCGCAGAAGTACATTAAGTAAATAGTCTAAAAAGAAGATAAAAATAATACTGTTTTTTTTTTTTTACGTTTTTTCTCGGAATTCTTTTTAGCTGTTCTTCTTCTTTTCATTCCCTAAGGCTACCATTTACTCTTATAGGTATGTTTTTCCTTCATATTTTGCTTACATTTTATCTTTCTTCTTTATCTCTTTTTGCACTGGTTACTGTCAACAATTCAAAAAGCATAATACAGATGTTAGAATTAAATAGAGTGTTACAGTTAAAACTGATACTGTGCTAGTGTTCTTATACTGTGTCTTCTCGGTTTCACCTGTACGCTAGGTGGTTGTGAATGCCCTCCTAGGAGCAATTCCATCCATTATGAATGTGCTTCTTGTTTGCCTTATATTCTGGCTGATCTTCAGTATCATGGGAGTAAATTTATTTGCTGGAAAATTTTACTACTGTGTTAACACTACGACTGATGAGAGATTTGATATCAGCCAAATCAACAACTTCAGCCAATGTGAAGAACTCATAAGAAACAATGAAACCGCGCGGTGGAAGAACGTGAAGGTTAACTTCGATAATGTAGGCCTTGGCTACCTGTCACTGCTTCAAGTAGTAAGTCACTGTTTCTGTTTCTATGTTTTGGTTGTTTAATTGTAACAGAAGTAATTTATTTGAGAAATCATTCAGATTAGACCATTTCTGTTTTGCAATTCTCCTCATAAAAATCTTTACAGAGAAATGTGGAGTACCTGTTTTAAAAACACAGAATCACGTTTGTGTGTGTATGTAAATCTGTATGTATGCAATATGTAAAGAAATTTTAGGTAAGCAGAAATGGATGCTTAACATATATCAAATGTATCTGTGAACTTCAAATATATAACTGCTTTGCATCTCTGTTCAAGTGATTATATGAGCTCCTTCTGTGCTGAAAGTCAAGTCTGGTAATCAGGAAAGTTCTAAAATGTATATTGACAAAATAATACATCTTTAAACTAAATAAAAGGCAAAGTCAATTCTAGAAAGAAACTGAGCAGGTGAATGTCAGCAGTAAAAAGTTCCTGTGAGCTGGGAAGGAATGCTGTTTAGGAGATTAGATCGTACATGTGAACTTCTGGGGCATGTGGGAAGGTCTGGTGCTTTCAGAATACTCACCACTGAGACCAAAGCTTTAGCTTTGGTACATTCCATTAATTTTTCTTGTTACTAACTGTTTTTTTTTTCCAAATGTTATCTCTTATTATATTTCACAAGATACTGATGTAAAATCACTGTATGCAAACATGCCCTCCACATGGAAGATACTTTTCCTTTCTTCCTTTAAGATTGTAAGAATCCTGAGAATTCACACATTCAGAATTGCACATACTGCACATATTATTACATTTTTTTGAGTTATAATATATTCCTTCCATTTGCAATATCCTTTGTCAACTTCTTTCCGTCCACAAGGCTGTGTATTTCAGGGAAGCACTTCAACTGTAATCCATTCTTCGTTGTATTTATCTTTCCATCCTTCCTTCTTGTATTTATCGTTTATATTTAGTGTTAATTAATTGTGATGGATTAGTTGTCATGGACAATGGAAAAAATAATAATTCCTCTCTAGAGTTAATTCCTATGAACTAGAAAGGTAAATAATGTTGAGCTCTTGCTCAGGAACTATAGAGTATCACTGCAATTGTCGAAAAGTGACTTTGAGCTAAGAATTGGTGATAGCCTAAAGGGTGAGGAAAATTCATGGCTCCAGAGAAGTAATATAAACAGTAGACTGATAAAAGACTATGATAAAAGAAAATATGTAATTCAAGCCCAGTTCAACTCAGCTGCATTGAGTATACGTCAAATACACCTACTCTGCTGTAACACAGAAAATAACTTTTATATCAGGTATTACTCATAATGGATAAAAGTTCTTAATAGGTGTTGTGTCTTCTATAGTAAAATATTAGACATAGTTGCAATTCTCATGTATGAACAAAAATACAATAGAAGACAAGAATCACACATTAATATTGTATTATACTAGTTTTTATTATGAACCATCAAGACATTTAGTATAAAACAATATTTCTGACAAATCACTTTCATGAAAAACGTAAGATAAACATTACTGTTCTGTTTATAGGCTACATTTAAAGGATGGATGGATATCATGTACGCAGCTGTGGATTCTCGTAATGTAAGTATACTCCCTTGACTCCATTTGTTTTGACTGTATGAGCTGCAAGATTCAAGAATGCAATTTTAACATCTTTTAGAAATAATAGTAAAAATGAGAGAACAAGGAGTTATTGTAGTTTTATAGTTAGAGCAAAGAGAGATCACAGGAAAACTACCAGAGACAAAGAAAGCAGAGGAGCAATCTGAAGCATTCTGTATTCTCAGTGATACAGTCAGACTGTATTTCCTAAATTCCACATCAGACTACACTATTGCTGTGAAATGGCTTTTCCTCCTGTTATTGCATACCTTGAATTATTACTTGCATTTGGAAATAGGAACTGATAGCTTAGAGATGATTGTTTGTAACACTGATTTTTTTTAAGGTTGACGCTTTCACTGAGCCTTGCAGGTAGCGTTGCTCCTTTGCTCAGGGCACAACTCCTCAATCAGCCAGTGCATTTTCATACCCTTTTGCTTTCCCCTTCCTCCCTAGCCACAAGTTGTGCTCTACCTCAACATAGAGAACTGAATAAATTACACTGGTTACCCCCTAGCTTTTTTGGGAGGCCACACTCACAGAGAGGCCTGCTTCAGTGTGATAAATGTGCATAACTCTACAGAGAGAGTGTGCTTACTCTAAACCTGGTTTGGATGCCTCCCTTCAGACAACTTATGCCCACTTAGCAGTGAGGGACATGTACTGCAGCCTGATCAGTGTGTACTTGGAGTTAAAACTCAGATTAAAGCAAGGGTCAGCTGCAGGGAAACTGCCAGAGCAGGGAAACAGGAAACAGTAAGAGAAGATACACAAAAGTAGCAACCCATGGTACAAATACTAAAATCCAGTACGCATGGCAGTCAAAGCTCTGCAAGCATCATCAGGGCCTTCCCATGAGATATATGGGAAAATTCACACCTTTAAGAGTTTTTTTTTTTTATGCTGTTTAAAGATTCAGGCAGATGGTACTGTGCTAGTTTAAACCAATTTTCTTTTCAGTATTTTTCTACACTCACATAGACCAATTACATTTTCTAAATGAAGGATCAGGTTCTATAGCAGTCGTTTTACAAGGTTGTAAACTCAGAGATGGCACAATAGTGGGATATGTGTGACCCTGAGTGCAAGAAGCAAAGGTCAGGATGAGAAAGCCCTCAATTTTACCCAGCAGATGTTTGATTCTCTGTTCACAGCTAACTAAAGCTTAGCATCTATGCATTTTTGCAGGTCTTGGATCAGCCTAAGTATGAAGATAACCTGTACATGTATCTTTACTTTGTCATCTTTATCATCTTTGGATCATTCTTTACCTTGAACCTTTTCATTGGTGTCATCATAGACAATTTCAACCAGCAGAAAAAGAAGATAAGTACTTCATTATTATTCAGAAAAGAAACATTAAAAATGCTTCTTTAGGGTTTCCGCACAGTGTTATGGTTAATTTAAAAATATATATTTTTCATATTTTATGGTAATGAATGTTATGAAATTTGCCTTACATATTATATGCATTAAATTGTTGGAGCTGTACATTTTGAGTTGATTTTGGTTTGATGAATGGACAGTGACACTGTAAATACATAACAAAATGCTCATATACACATTATCTTCAGTGTGAAGATGTGGATTTGGCCCTGGAGTCTTTAACTAAAGGATTAAAAGGCTAACCACTGAAACAGCTGAATATAGCTTTAAAAAATCTTATCTATCTAGTGTGCCTTCATTGCTCAGAGATCCTCAGTACTGGTTTTGAACCCGAATAGTAAACATTGTATTATCTTAATTTGTACTCTTTAGTATTAGAATTTTGTCAGCACTACATCCAAAATACCAGTATTTTAGATGTGTAACTTAGTAGAATATGGAAACACAAAAAGTTATTACAGTAATGGAAGTGCTGTTGCATCCATGTTCTTCCTTTGAGATGGAGAGATGCTTTTTGTTTAAAAAAAATCCACTTACTCCAATTTCAGGATCTTCCACTTTAAGTCCCCAATACCGGGGGAGGAAGAGGGTTTGAAATCTGAAGTAATAGTTGTCAATACTGAAAATATTCTCAAATTTACTATAGAAGAGAAACAAGTGAAAAGGATTGGAAGTGTTTATCAATTTGTGTCTCAGGATAACTGAAGGAATTCAGTAGAAGAAAGAAAAAGCAGCTCTTTTGCCTGAAGTTCTTCACAATTCCCCTCTCCCCAGTGAACACCAGAGGCCCATCAAAAACGTTGCAGGTTCAAGAGTTTCTCTGGAAAGACTCTAAACATTTATAATGGAAGGTGTAGAGCAGTCCTGCCGCTTCTCATGTAGTAATAATCACAACAAAACAGGATTTTTATGTCTCTCCTAACTTTTTCTGTACATGAGAATATGAACAAGTGTATGAGAATTAGACGTCATGCAATGCACATCAAGATGAGATATGTGATTGTAACCAGTTTTTGTTTCATGGCTTTACTTTGGAGGTCAAGACATCTTTATGACAGAAGAACAGAAGAAATACTATAATGCAATGAAAAAATTGGGTTCAAAGAAACCACAAAAACCTATACCTCGACCAGCCGTAAGAATGAAAATCTTGTCTTTTATTTTTGCATTTATTTAATAATTGGACTGTATTAACTATGCTGCAGGCTGAATAAAGTTGTAATCTAAAAGAAAAAGTGATATAAGACAAGCTTCATCCATTCAGAATCTTTTTTTTTTCACTTTTGTAGTCTGCTTGAAAATGGACGACTCTTCCATTCTATTTTTTTCTCATTTTCTCTCTGCTGATGGCATTGACATTTTGCATGGTATTTTTTTCAAAGCACTGGTTTAACTAGCACAATCAATTGTGCCAGTGTATATGTCAAAATACATCAAAGACTATGGGTGCAGTCTTTTTAAAAAGCCAAGGAAGATTCTGGGAAACTGCGGAATAATATAGCCATATTGTTACCTGGAACAAAAGGGCTTGTGTGTTTCCCTCCCGTCATGCAATGCACGTCCCCAAAACAGCTGCCTCTTATGTGTAGTACCTGCATACTGCAGAGCAGGGCAGGGCAGGACATGAATCCAGTTCTGCAGTTCCAGGTCTGCCTGGAAAACCTGGTGGAGCCTGTAGGTAGTTCAACTCTCAATAATTTCTCTATTGTTGAGAAATGGAAGACAGATTTTTTTACAGCTTACTTTGGTAGATGGAGAGTACTGAACTCTATGTTTGAAAACTTTATATGTTTTTTGGCAAAACCTTTTCAGCCTGCCTGCCTGTCTGCACTCCCATCCTCACCTTTTTAGTTATTTCCAAAGTCTGCCAAGGTAAACCTTTATTTAACAGTCTGTTTTGCAGAAGCTTTCAGTGAATTGGTTTGAGATGGAAAGGCTTCCCTGCAACTTTAGAAAATGGACCGTATTTTTAGGTTTTCCCTTCAGTGCTTGTAAATGCAATAATTGCATGTGTCTCTGATTTGTGTTTGTATACACAAAACTGGAAAATTCATACAGGACCTCATGGAAGACATGAAATCGTTTTCATGTACAGCTACAAGAGTCAATTAATTTGGTTGGAAAAAAAAATCTACGAAAGCATATCAAGATTTTGTTTTTTTTTTCCACAGAACAAATTCCAAGGCATGGTCTTTGATTTTGTAACAAAACAAGCATTTGATATCAGCATCATGATCCTTATCTGCCTTAATATGGTCACAATGATGGTGGAAACAGATGACCAGAGTAAAGAAATGGAAAACATTTTATACTGGATTAACTTGGTGTTTATTGTACTTTTCACTGGAGAATTTGTTTTGAAATTGATTTCACTTCGTCATTACTATTTCACCATAGGCTGGAATATTTTTGATTTCGTGGTTGTCATTCTCTCCATAGTAGGTAAGAATAATTCATTGCTCATGAAAGAGCTAACTGAGTAGAAACTGAGATTTTATTTTTGGAATTTAAAGTCTATTTGTATTTGGGTTCAGCACTGTCACTGGAATTCCTAACTTCTCTCTTCTGGTTTCATATTATCCCTAAAATAACTGAACAGCATGGAAAAGAATTTGTATCAATAGGTTTCATATACTTTTCCGTTACTTGAAATTAGTCTTTTGTTCTAAATTCAGTAGAAATTCCATAGCACCTCAGCACAGAAACAAATCAATAAATCAAAGGCAATTTTGACTCTTGATGTTGTCAAAATCCAAGCGCAAAATCTGTGTGGGGCTGTTGTTAGGCTAACACGCCGGGTAGCCTGTTGGGACTCCAAGCAGCAGTGTAGAACCCTTGGCTCTTTGGAGCTGTATTTGCCAAGCAAAGGTGAAGCACGTGTAGTAATAAATATGTCTCCACTAATATTTCCTTTAGAGCAGAAAATTGTAAAGAACCCGAATAAAAAAATCTTTCATTTTAACTTCACAGATCTCATTAGTAAACAAACTGATTTTGTCATTTTGGGATGTAAACAGATATAGTTACTGTTTTTCTTTCATGCTGTATTTTCTTTCATAACATAATGCCTGCATCTGCTGCTTTCTAATGGGTTCTATGATGCCTTTATGTTAGCAGTTTATCTATGTTTGGAATTGCATCACTACTACTAAATTTGTAGTGATGTTATTTCATATGTGATTAACAAGCTACAGTTCTCTTCAAACCTACTTTATTTGAATACTGTAACTTTATAGTTACATGGTTATTTAATACTACTGTTAATATCTTCAGATTGAGATTGTTATTAAATAGAAAGATACTCTTTTGATCTCAGCACTTGCTGAGACGTACATTACACTAAACGACCAGTTTCTCCTAAATAACTTGCCTTTCATGTGAGCGTGTTTGTAGATGTAGTCATGCAATTAATACATAGAAATGTCTTTGATGCACTTTGATTGTTCTGCAAATTGCTTCAGAAGTTCCGTTAGGATTTATGGATTTCCACAGCATGCCAAATTTTGAAAGTTATAAAAAGGCTGGAAGCCAAATTTCTAAAATCTCTTCAAATTTGCTGTTCTTCTAAAAGATCTACAATGTAGAAAAAAACTTAGCAGTTGCTTTTAAATGCATCAAAATTCTTTACTAATTTAAAATCTTTTTTCAACAGGTATGTTCTTAGCTGAAATGATCGAGAAATATTTTGTGTCCCCAACTCTGTTCAGAGTCATTCGACTTGCCAGAATAGGTCGAATCCTGCGTCTCATTAAGGGCGCGAAGGGCATCCGCACTCTGCTCTTTGCTTTGATGATGTCTCTTCCCGCTTTGTTCAACATTGGCCTCCTGCTCTTCCTGGTCATGTTTATCTATGCCATTTTTGGAATGTCCAACTTTGCCTATG
Organism: Tinamus guttatus; assembly: GCF_000705375.1. The sequence goes on from NW_010586106.1 coordinate 328,568, forward strand.
TCAAGAGGGAAGTTGGCATCGATGACATGTTCAATTTTGAAACCTTTGGCAACAGCATGATCTGTCTCTTCCAAATTACCACATCTGCTGGCTGGGATGGTTTGTTAGCTCCTATTCTCAACAGTGGGGAACCAGACTGTGACCCTCATAAAGATCATCCGGGCAGCTCCGTGAAAGGAGACTGCGGCAACCCCTCCGTTGGGATCTTCTTCTTTGTCAGCTACATTATCATATCGTTTCTGGTAGTGGTGAACATGTACATTGCTGTGATTCTGGAGAACTTCAGCGTTGCTACAGAAGAAAGTGCTGAGCCCTTGAGCGAGGATGACTTTGAGATGTTCTATGAGGTCTGGGAGAAATTTGATCCAGATGCAACACAGTTCATAGAGTTCAGTAAACTCTCAGATTTTGCAGCTTCACTAGATCCTCCTCTGCTCATAGCAAAGCCAAACAAAGTCCAGCTTATTGCAATGGATCTGCCCATGGTAAGTGGGGACAGAATTCACTGCCTTGACATCTTGTTTGCTTTCACAAAGCGTGTGCTGGGGGAGAGCGGAGAGATGGATGCCCTCAGAATACAGATGGAAGATCGGTTTATGGCAGCCAATCCTTCCAAAGTCTCCTACGAACCGATTACAACCACACTAAAACGAAAACAGGAGGAGGTGTCTGCTGTCATCATTCAGCGTGCTTTCAGGCGTCATCTTTTAAGGCAAAAAGTCAAAAAAGTTTCATGTATGTTCAATCAGGATAAAGATAAAGATGAGGATGATCTACCCATGAAAGAAGATATGATTATGGATAAACTAAATGAGAACTCCACTCCAGAAAAAACAGATATGACCCCATCCACCACGTCCCCCCCATCCTATGATAGTGTAACAAAGCCGGACAAGGATAAATATGAGAAAGACAAATCAGAGAAAGAGGATAAAGGTAAAGACAGCAGGGAAACGAAAAAGTAACAGAGAAATCTGTTTGTAATAAACTGTTTACAGCATGAGAAAGTCAAGTATTTGTGTCACCAGGACTCCTGTAGGAGGTACATGCCAAACTGACAGTTTTTACATATATAAATATATATATAAATAATTATATATATATATATAAAAGGTCAGTGCCTATAACCAGACAGTGACCCCTCCTCATCAAACTGCAGCTCTGTAAAACAGGGTAACATCTTGACAGGAGGTTGTTGTTTTTATTACCAGCTGACACTGCTGAAGGGAAGACAAAATGGCCAATCAGACTGTAGGGACCAGTTAAAAAAAGGTGCAAACCTATGAGTATCTGTGTTCAACATGAAACACTCAGTAAAATAATTGTATCCACTGTTTGCATTTCAACAGCCACATTTGTCATATTTTTACAAAAATCAGTGTTGGTGAATTTATCATTTTTTTAATTCACAGGTTGTTTACTATTATATGTGACTATTTTTGTAAATGGGTTTTATGTTGGGGAAGGGGGTACGAGAACCAGGTGTTCTACTCTTGGCTTCTCTCTAATGTACAGACCGAAGTGGTTGCATGAAGGCATGCTGCACTTGTAGTTCATGCATGGAGAAACACGACGTCGCACAAAGCAAACGAGTCCAACTACTTCCACGTTTCAGGGTGGCTCTATATTTTGAGGTGCTTAATAACAGTATCCATCTAGTGTCTCATCCAGAGAAATCTCAATGTGCCTGTAAAGTCCCATAGAGTCCACAGTACTAGAACAAATGTTTTATTTTTTCATAAGTCATTAAACTGTGGTTGAATAAACTCTGCATAAAAATCTACTGGGGGGAAATAAAGCCCATTTTAAAGTATTCTTCTGTAGAAAGCAGCTTGGGAAATTGCATTTATCAAAACCGCACAAAACAAAATGATTATGAAGTTGTTCTGCTTCACCCTGCAGTATCATTTAGCCATCTTCTGCTCTCAGCAAGGTTGACATTATATATGTTGATAAAATAATACCATCAATGTAAATAGTTATTTTATCCTGTGGTGCATGTTTGAGCAAACAAATAATGACCTGTGCACAATATTTATTGCATCAAATATGTACCACAATAAGTGTAGTTTGCAAGCTTTTAAGAGCTAATATGAAGTATTCTGTACCATTATAGATAGTTTGGAAGCTATCACTGATGCATGTTTATCTTGCCTTTGCTGCTGTAATTTTACTCCTTCCACTGTTAAAAGTCTAATATGGGAAGCCATATCTCAGTGGTTAAGTGAAACAAATTGTTCAATCAGTCATCCTTCTTTCATGACATCAAGCAATAGTTTGCAGCTATTTAAGAGCTTCTTGCTTTGCATACTAAAATTTTAAGTGATTACTGTACGGTGTATAGACAGACTGTACAGGATATGTTGCAAACTGCTTAATCTGTTGAAAAATACATGGGTAGAATTTTCTAAGAAAGTATAAATATTGTAAAAATATCATTTTATTTTATTTTTCAGCGTTTTGTACATAAAATAAGAAATGAGAATTATCTTCAGGTTGATGTCACTGTCACTTTTGTTACTTTCTATCCATAGCACTTTTTAATTCAAGAACTTCACAAAATAAGAAACAAAGGAGATAATGGGGTAGCTTAAGGTTTCTGCTTTTTTATTAGTACTGTATTTTTGCACACATTTTAATGTGAAATAAGTTTCAAACTGAGTCCAAAATGCACTTGCTTCCAAATAGATATAACTTGTAATTGAAATGTGGTTGGGAAGACTTGTTTAAAATTCTAGCACTGCCTGCATCAGAAGTTTCAAGATAGTCTTTTTATTCATGAAATCTTTACCAGTGTTTGTTTACATAGACTATTCTTATTCTTGTTGATTCATGCTGCACTAGAACTGTTCTAAATATAATATGGGATCCACGATGGTTTTTCTTTTTCCACAGGAATTAACTAGCAAACTTGTATAATTGAGCACATCAGGACATTTGCTAACACAAGCAAAAATTTGATGTTGGTTCCTCCTTTTACAAAAATAATGACTTGTGTGTCGGTGAACTGCATGCAGGAAAATGCTATTACCATAAAGAACAGTAAACCACATTACAGTTGAGCCAAAAGAATAAAGACTTCATTTTTTATTGTATTTAATTGGTCTGTTGTTTTCATTACTATAAGCTATTGGCTATCGAAAAGTGCTATGAAAACATAAATAGAATATTAGAAATCAGGAGTAGTGATTAAAAGTAATTATAATAACAGAAGTGTTAACTGAAAAAAAAAAGTTATATTCCTTCAAGGATATCTGTATTTAATTAGATTTGTATTTACTTTCTGCAGGCGATTAATCCTATCTGAAGTCATTATGCAGTAGAATAATGTTCATATACATGATGTTTAAACCCTTTTTGATGCCAGGTATTCTGAAACAACTAGAAAAGCAGATGTTACAGAAAATAACTTGCTACAAAGCCTGCAAACCAGTATGTATAAACTCAATGATATTTTACATTTGAAGTTAAGAATTTTCTTCATGTTATAAGGAACACTTTGTATGCTATAGAATTTGTGAAGGCATGAGTATATGATTGAAGTCAGTGGAAACACTGATGGTAGTTTTGATAATGCATCAAATCTACAAGATTTTTATTTATCTTGGGGTGTTGTGTGCAATTCACAATAAAAGTTAAGTACCATACTATGAAAAATATGAAAAACAATCTTAGGCTTTTAGGGTAAATTTATAGGCAGTGGTTTTCACTGTACTGAGGCTGTCATGATGCACACGTCTGCACAAGTGCTACGATCAAATACAGAGGTAGATGTAGAACGGCATCGCAAGAGTCCTCGCACTGGAGCTGAGGAAAATTTTTCAAACAGAACAGAGATGTGAAATACACATTTACTGAAGCGCTATGAGATTCCTAATATAAAAACAACAAAAAGGTCATGGAGAAAGTTAGGTAAATTTAACCTGTATTTTATTTTTCTGTATTCTGTTAGATGCTTACAAATTCAGAGGCTCCATATTGAAGAAACGCTGCCAGGGGAGAGACTTAAATGAATCAATTTTACCATGTGTCAGTCTTGTTATGCACATTACCTAGCCCCACTTGACAGAATCTATTATGAGATGCTTGAAAATATGTCGAAAAATCCATTATATCGAAGTATTTTTTGCTTCTTCTTGAGCTAGGCCTCTAAACTCCATGATACAAAGCATTTTCTGTATATTTGACAAAGAAATTGTCAAAAAACTACTTTATGACTATGATTATCTTCTCAAAGCATTAAAGAAACTGTTCATTTACACTTTACATTGCAAAGTGGTCTGTGATACTCTAAAATGCTACTGGTTCTGAAAAAAAATCATTTGAGACAGTAGAAGAGACAGATTTTTAGGCAACAATAAGATTTGAGCGCTGTCTCAAAAGAGAAGTTTTGTCTAAGTGCCCAATAACTCCTTGAATACATGAAAATGAAAAGCCAGAAGAATGGGCACAGTCCCAAATAATCACTTCATGTACGTTACACCGTATGTCATCTACATGAGGAAGGATACCATGCCTTGTGACCCCGCCCTGGATTTGTGCAGACATGTGGCTCTATGAACTATTAGGCAGAATAACCAGACATTCCAAATCATATATCGGGTGTATAAATTTTAGCTTTGGATGTGGACTCTGCACCAGGACAAAAGCTCCCAAATGCCCTCTGCCCAGAAGGGGGCAGTAGGGGGGGCTTCCTTCACCTCTGCAGAGCGCGCAACCTCTAATGGCCCGTTGAGATCACTTGGTCCAGGTTTGGGATGGCAGTATTACTGCAATTAGGACTTCCATCGTTCCCCCCACCCCTCGGAAAAGAAAAAAAAAAAAGAGAGAGAGGAGAATGGAGAATCTGCAATTCTGCACAATGTCGGTACAGCATTTATGGCTGTTTGGTTTTGTGGACGCAGAGAGTCATTAAATGCAGGTAACTGGAGAGGTTTGTATGAATTAGACTGTTCAAAAATAACCCCTATGCTTCTTGAGTTGATTTATACTTAACAGAACAAATAATAACAATAATAAAAAATAAAACGGACGAGGATTTTTTTCCCCCCCTCTTTTATTGGTACCTTCCCCCTTTTTTATTCTATTAGCTGCGGATTTAGTAAGGACACATAACTGCGCACTACAAACTAGTCATTTACAGCTGCATCCATCACGCACGGACACGCGCAGATTTTGCCCAGCTGATTAGGGCAGGCTGCGAAGGGCGCTGTGTGTCGGGCCCGCCCGCTGCGCCGATCTAGGCCGGGCCGGCTGCGCGGGG
>NW_010586106.1:335040-384382 GCF_000705375.1 Tinamus guttatus
GAGGCTCCGCATTTGTGTGGCGCATCTAGCGTCATGGTGCGCGAAGCTGGCGGGCGAGGCCGCGCCTCGGGACTCCCCGGCCCCAGGCGCCTGCAGCTCCCGGCCGGGGCAGGGTCGGCAGTCCCGCGGCCGCCGGCCTCACTGCGCAGATGCTGCTGCCATCCTGCATAACCGCTGCTGGCTGCCGAGGTACCAGGGAATAGGGGAAATATGCTGTGCAATTGCTGTCTGTTCTGATAGTGTCTCTGGAGAAAGTACGTGCTGATGCTAGGTTGTGCGAGCACAGACATATTTATTTAAAAAACGTTATTATTATTATTTTACCTACAGAGATTTCTATGTAAGGAGCTCTTCAGAAACTGTTTAGTACAGCAAATTTTGGAGCAACAAAAAAGTTGTAGGTACTTTTGTTTACTTGAAACATCTTCTGGTCTAGACAAGAAAGACAAGCTATTTTGAAGGAGAGTGTTTGGGTTAAGCGGGTAGACCTAAAATACACAGGGTGGTTCAAGTTAAATTTTCTGTATTCTGTCATTCATATTGGTGAATTGGTATTCCTGATTTTTGAAGTGCAATCATTAAACTTGAGGATATGCCAAATTAAGTTTTTCTTCTTTTTATTAGTTTTTTGTTTCTTACTGTATTGTACTCTAGATTTATTTCATGAAATCTCCAGTAGTGGTTGGGATTTGGGAGGGAATGACTGATGTAACAGCACAATTACAATATGCTACAGTTGTTTAATATGTGTCAGCTATTACACTCAATTACACAATTACAATTGTAAATTGTAATTTCAAAACAAAAACCTTCATAAAGAAGATATAGGACAGCACACAGGCTAATTTGGTGCTTGTGACACTGCCAGACAGCTCCGTCATAGAAGTGGCAGCTCTCCTTAACCACAGACAGATGTTAGGCTGTAATCAACAGCACGGATTTCATCCATTGATCTGTTTGCTCAAAGTGGAGAGTGGAGTGAATGGAGCTATGCTCTGCCTTGTTTTCTTCTTTTTTTTTTTTAATAACTAGGATTGGAGAATCCCCTACAGATGGTGGGTAGTGACTAATTTAGAGAAACAATGGGTCAGAGAAAAGCAGAGTTGTATGTGCCTGACAGTGGCAAAGACATCTGCCTAATGTTCATAGGAATTTGAGAAATGCAGTGTCCTTGCTACTGAAATAAAGATTCACTCAATAGCTGTAGCTTTAAGTAAAAGATCATCTTCCTCACTAGTCATCTCTGAGGGAAAGAAATTATTTGCCTTTTGCTAATTACCAAAACACGTCAAATGAATAATATAACATTTTACTTGGAAAAATACTGCATGCTTAACTGTTTAACTCTGTTGCAAATTGCTTGGCTTCTTGAGTCCAATTAAAAATATTTGCAATTCTTGCAAAATATTAATAAATATGCAGATATCATCCTCCCTTGGTCACAATCATCCTGTTAACTTTATGGCTTTGAGTGAAAAGATCATGTTGCAGTTCTCCGGTGGGAACCGCCTCCTTGGGAAATGACTTCCCATGCTCTGACTGCCCTCTGTTCTGATTGTCTGCCCAAGCACTCCAGGAGAGCTGGGCAGTTCTGTGGAAGGTCCATAGACTGGGTCAAAATGGAGGCAGGTGCCATTAAGTTTTAGGTAGTTGCCATAAATTATTTTTCCAATAATCTGCTCGGGGAATGAAATGAAAAGCTAATCAAAGCTAACTATTTTCAGTAGTACTGTACTCTGTATACTGTGCTCTCTGATAAGCAAGTGTTGTTAGGTTTTTTAAAAAAATAGTAGTTTGGCTAATTGGCCTAATTAAGTTTTGCAGAACCATCTTAAAACATGAAGCTGCCTGAAGATCAACCTTCCACTTAATTTGCGAAGTATTTTTTTTAAATAGTTTCTCCTGGTAGAATATTTAAATAGTTACGATGTTAAAAGAGAGATGTACTTATATTATAACTACTTATACATAAAGAAACAATTTTTGCCAATACTGTTCTGCAGCAGTTAGAAATCGCCTTCTCCATGGATCTTCCCAATATTATTGCTGTATTAAAAATCAGCTTATGGCCTAGAGCTCCAACAATTTTATCAGCCTTTATGTATAGTACTTGCAATGTTATCAAAGCATTTTACATCCAGAAGGTTATAGTAGGATATTGTAAAGCGTATGTTTCATAGTGTCATGAATTCTGTGTTAAGTGGATTTTTTTTTTAATCATTCACACCTTTGCAGCCCTTTATATTCAAGGGTGAATTGCATGAGTCTAGATTAGTCACTGATTTTCACTTTACTTTGAAGTGGTAAGAGCCTTCTCAAAAGGTTTGACTTTCTATTTTAGTAAACAAATTTTAAATTTTATTACCTGGTGAGAACACTTATATGTGCCATTTGGTCTTAGTATCTCTAAGCTTAATATACTATTTTAAATGAGCACATTATAAATCTATTTCTTAATGTAGTTTTACCCATGTGATGTTCTTTTTCTGGGTGTACTTTTCATCAAGTTCCTTTTTCCCCCTGTCCCCCTTCCCCCTGAAAGGTTTATTGGCCTATGTATAGACAGACTGAGCAATATGAGTCTTTAACTAGTACATGTGTTGTTGTACCGAGTAGGTCTGGAAAAGGCAGCTATTCAAGTTGGTATTTCCTTGTATTTAATATGTTTTTTAACATTTTTTTCTTGCTTTAGTCTGCAGTAAAAACATATGTATGAACACTTCCTAATGAAAATTTACTGTTTGTGGAAGGAGAGTTTGAGGGAAGATTTGAGTAAGTGATTTGCTGAGGTTGAGAACACTGAAGTGTTTCTGGTATGAAAACTGGGGTACTCGTAATTTCCCAGCAGACATGTTTCTGTTATAGCCTTGCGATGTCATGACTGACTTTTTTTGCAGTTGCCATGGCAACAAGGACTTTAGCACTGCAAAGCAGAATGCTGTGTATGGTTTGGAGAGGTATAAATTTTCTGTATAACAGAAGAAAGTGGTGATCCGTGGTGTGTATTTTTTATTACTCTTCTGTGTTCTGTCTATAAGATTACATGTAAATATTAATTTGACAGAAATGTTACCACTTCTAATTCTTCTCACAGTGTAAGAGGAGATAGTTTCATCCAAACACTCATGTGTGAAAGTTTTGTTTGTTTTTCCTCTACCATGGCCATCTTCACATGTGGCAGCTTGTGTCAAAGCAAGAAGAGAAGTACACAAAAGGGAGAGACTAAGCCTCACCCTTGTACCCATACATGCAATCCCTGGATTCTCTCACATAGGAGTTTGTTGAATAAGAGTGTATAGCCACCCATAATGTGTCATTCAGAATGCTCTGTAGGGTTTTTGTGTATCCCTGTTTTTGGAATTCAAGAAAACCTGAGTGGAAAAATCAGAATTTTGAGCATGGGTTTGCAAAGCCTGATAGCATCTGGTAGTTTACTGCACACCCCTCCTCCTTCAACCATGCCAAGAAAACCAATTTATAGCATTGCTTGTAGTACTAAGCATTGCAGTTTTTAATAGAATGATTTTTCTGGTGCTCCCCTGGTAAGAATTCAAGAGTTGGTTGCTAGCTCAGACTTCGTGCTTGAGAAATGCCCTCATGGTCAGGAGAAGGAGTCCCTTAAGTGTACTTGGATAATAAAAGGAAGACTTGTGGGTTGCGGTCTCAGATCTCTTCCATTGCATATGGATAAGATGAGGGGCTGGTGATTCCATGTAACAGTGGATGAATGGGTCAAACAACTAGTTTCTTTAGGGACACATTAAAATAAGGAACAATGTAGTGACACAATCACTGACGCCAGATTGTTCTCAGCTATAAATTCTTCAATTGCGATCTCTATTGTTTCTTCAGCATGTGTTGTTCACGTTGAAGGGCTTTTCAGATCATCTCTATCACCATCTGCTGCGTAATGGAAACAAAACAATTTCTGTGTGGAGAGCCAAAAGACCTCCTGCACAGAGATGAGGATTTGCAAAAATACATCTGGTCTATGAGAACTTGTTTATTGGGTTGGTTTCAGTGACATACTCTGCTGTAGTCACTATGGTTTCATCATGGATGAAAAACAAAAAGGCGTAACAACTTATTTGTAAAGATGAGATTTGGGTACTTTGTACTCTATGTATGCATATGCACTGTTGCATTCAAAATTCTTTCATGCTTGTATGTAAGAAACCCTAATGTGTCTCCAGTTAGAATGAGGGGAACATAATCCATGAGAAATCCAAATAGGTGAAACTTCTTGTAAGCATGAATATACTATTAATTGATAGCATCTATTCTGCATAGGCAATTATAAGATAAACAACGGTGTTTCTTAACTGAAAGCATTCGCTAGGTGTCAGTGCATGATCACACCAAGATGATGTTCTTGCTTAGGAGTGCAAAAAACGTTATCTGCCTTGTGAATAGGGATTTAAAAAAAGGATGCTTTTGCTTTCAGAATATTTGCATAGCTCAAATTTTAAGAATAAAAGCTAATTAAAAGACATGAATTCTATGTATTTTATTTAGAAACGGTTGGGTTTGTGTTCTTCATGGTTTGATCATCAAGGTTAGAACCTTTCTAATAAGGACTTATGATGACAAAATGTTGATTCTGATGGTTTGATAAACTGATAAAACACAGTACATGATACTGCTTCCGATCTTGGATATAGCTAAAAATTCCATTAAGATGAGAGTGAAAATCATAGTTTTCATAATGAGACATTATCTGTAGCACCAATACATTTACTTCTTTATCAATACTATTGTTTTTTGGAATGGTTGTAAAAATCAGATCCATAGTTGTCAAAGTGGAAGTGAAATACTGAATATAGCTAAAATTGATACATTTTATTTAGAAAATGATCTTACTCTCTTGTCATATTTTGTCATTAGAATGAAATCTGTTGCTCTTTATTAGAATATCTTCTAATGCTTGAGTTACATGCATGTCAGCCCTAGGCTGTTTTTATTTCCAACATATTTAAATTCAGAATATTTAAACTAGCTTTAATGTGATTTTGGTGATATGATTAGAGGAAGTGTCTTTTTAATTCTGCAAAAGGTAGTAAGAATATATTTAGCCTTTTAACTTGTTGCAAAAGTACTTTTTTGTCTTGTATGTGAAGTTATTCAGTGAGAACTATGCGTTAGTAGGTTCAAGTATAAACTGACATTCACTTGATGAATACAAATATTTGAAAGGTAGGTCACTGACATGCTCATCTTCCGCATCATATAGAACTCTCCTGTTAGGTTTCAATCCCTGCCCCTCAGTGGGTGATTAAATGCACATTTTCATACAATGCTTGTGCCTGATCTATTTATAGGTGGGGCCTTCCTTAACTCTAATGTGTTGTACTTAAGTAAGGAAGTTGTTAGTACTTGTGCTAATAGATAAAAGATATTAGCTTGATGACAAATATAAATTTTAAACTCATGCTTACCATGTTATTGTAATTTCAGTATGTAGTGTAAATAATGATGTGATTACTCGATGGCTGGCACTTAGGTTCTCTTTTACAGCTACAGCAATAGGGAAAACACTATTATTGATGTCATCTTTGCTTATCCTTACCACTTAACTTCCAGATACTCTACTATCTGATTGTCAGAGACAGGAGTATTTCTTGGTCTCCTGGTCTCTGCTTTGTTACATTGTATAATGAGGTTTGTGCACTACATCTTTCACTATAGGATGCAGCCATGTATCTATCCAGATTTCATGTCAAATTTTGATTTAGCTTGTGTACAGGAGGCTGATAAAGTAGGATACTGGCTGATAAGACAAGTAAGGATTAGGTAGACTAGTGCCAGAGGTGTAACTCACCCCTCTCCCTTACGCTGTCATGGTGAATGTAAATGTGTATAACAAGCTCCTAGTATAAGGGAGTTGGTGTGGCTTTTCATTGTATTTGATTCTTTGAACTTATCTCACTGATAAAGTCATTCGCCATCCTCATTTGCTCATCACCTTCACCAAAGTTACTACTGATCCATACTGATGGAAAATAGAGCAGGTTTTGTCACTGCCTTAATTGCTCTTAACTAAGATTTAGCAATCTGTGTATAAGAAATGTTGTTTTTTGTTTTTAATTACAACTTTGGGATTCTTTGAGCATTTCCCTTCCAATGTTGATTTATCTGGAAAGAGATCTTTTTGCTTAGTGGCAAATGCTTTACCTTTCCTCAGTCAATGCCAGTGCTTTCTTCTGTGCTGCTTTTCATTGCCTCTTTTTTTTTTTTTTGGTGTGATTTCTTTGAAATTCATTATTCTGAGAGGCATTTTTTGCAGCCTCAGTGATATGCTGGAGGTGACTAAAAAAGCATCTAGGAAATGAATTTGATGGGTCTCTTCAGCTGCAGTTTACAAAGTAATGTATTGCTATGTTCTTAGCATAGCATCCCATTCTTCCATGAGTGTTCCTCACTGTGGTCTGTAATAAAAGTACTTGTTTGAGTCATGCACCTTGGGCATCACTTCTAGAAGGTAGGTGCCTGTTCCTAGCAGGATAAGCTTAAAGACTAAGTTAGCCCTACTCAGTTAATGAAGAAGCATTTACATTGTAAAATCTAGGGCTGGTAGGGAATTTTCTGTTCCATATTGTCAGATTGATCGAGTCCAGAGATTATGTAGTTGGATTAGCATAGAAACAATAATCCTCATCTAAGACGATTTGCAATGTTTTGACTGGGGATGCTTCACACTTACTAAAATGGACAGGTTAGCACAATGCAGTGTCTAAATTTCCGACTTTCTTTGGAGTATGGGCAGTTGCATATACTGGGAATCCAGAGCACTGATCCCTATTCTATGGGTAGACTCTTAATGTAATAGAATTTTCCCTTACAAATGTTTGGCACTTTGTGGTTGTTTTTTTTTCTTTTTTTTTTCTTTCTTTTTTTTTTTTTTAAGTTGAGAGCTATTGCAAGGAAAGTGAGAGATTTGGTTACATTTCTTTCCTCAGTCTGATAGTGTTCAGATCTGTGTCTTCCAGGAATGTGCCATAATTTACAAGGTACTAAATGCTTCGTGGAAGAAAAGTGGAAAAAATGCAATCTTGGAAGTAGAGGAAGAACAATCTAAAAGCTAATGATTACATCATCTAGGCAAAGGAATAACTGAGCTTGCTTTCTTGCTCGCAAGATTTCTTCTGTATTTTATACAATGTTTTGGGAAATAGGGCTTAGGACCCTGGGCTGTTCCCTTCAAGCTGTACTTACTCTTCTAGAAATCATTTGCAAATCTCTTTAAGAAGGTGCAAGTGGATCGTTTGCAGAATCCTCTTTTCTTCCTTTGATGTGGCTGAAGTTCTGCAACAGCCAAGTATATCTCAATTTATTAGTTAACTGTGTTCAGCTTTTTCTAGTTAAGCACAGAATATTCAGATTTGTGGGCTTACATTTGGGAGATTTTTCTTATATGATAGTACTACCTGTAGTGAACTTTGAAAGCACCACTAAAGATTGTCAAAAAAGGAAGAATTTTTATATGATGTATGCTTTTGGAATATTTAATTAGCTTCCAGGAACAGATATGTATCTGTACAAACACACACATGTCTATATTTGATACCCAAAATCAAATTTCAGTTGTTTTATCTAAATGCAGGTTTAGTAGCAATGCCTGTGGGAATTATTTATGATATGTGTTCTATGTAAAACATTTTTTGGTTTTAAATAGGAAATTTAATCTGATGACAAAAACGTAGGTATTTAAGACTCATAGGTCTTGCATTGATAAGAATCTCTTATGGTCAGAAAACAGATGAAAATAAAAACGTAGGTTTCCCAACTACAAGTGGTCTTTGATGGTATTTATTAAAGTAAACATATGTGCAAGAATGAAGAATTTAGATGGGCCTAGGACATGTGGAAGGTTTTTTTTTTTTTTTTTTTTTCTTTTTTCTCTGGCATCTTTATGCCTAATTGCCAGCTGGTTCAAATATTGGGTGATTGAAAGTCAGCTTAAAGGTTTCATCAAGACAGTCTATTAGTAGAGAAAGAAGGAATATAAGTAAAAGAAGAGGTTCCTCTAACCTGCTAAATAAGCTGAGAGAAAAATAAATCTAATTATTAGTCTTTCAATTATTCAGCTGTTGTGACTAAGACTCATAAGCAACCTGTAGTAGCTTTAAAAAGGGATACTTTTTGAACTAGGTGTCAGATATCCCTTTACCATTGGTTTGTGCACAAGGGGTGATCTTTTTAATAAATGTTGTGCTCCTAGACCTCATGAGGCTGAAAACAAAATTTTTCTCTTCCTTTTTTTTTCTTCTTATAGCTAGAAAAGCAAGATTAGTTTAGGTTTGCTTAATTGTCTTTCAGTCATGAAGTCTAGGCTACAGTACCAAAGAAGTGTGTTTTCAAAGTCTTATATTTCAGTCTCATTTCCTCTTATTTATCATAAGAAGTGCATTTTTGATTTTGGAAGGAGTTTATCTTAGTTATTGGTGTGTGAGTAATTGGAGATGGAGGTAATTGTTATGCTAGAAAGCTGAGTTGTGATTGCTGGAGATGAATTGATTGAAATCCATGTGTACTCTGACAGAGAAGTTCTTCTCTTACTTTTTCTCTCCTAATCTTTTGTCATTTATTATACTGCTTTTGATTTCTCTGGAGGCAGATGACTGCACTCTTAAGCTGATTGAAGGAATATAAATGGAGGTTGGTAAGGAGGTGGGCAGGAGTCTGAGGAAGTTAAATTTTATGTAACTTGCATTTTAAAGAGATGAAAATTAAATGGCCTGAATATGCTGCTTATTTTTCATCAGATTTGTTTCCTTCAGACAGTTTTATGGAGGTTTCTGATGTGTGCACATATAGGGGTGTGTGTGTGTGTGTATATATGTATATACACATATAAGAGAAGTAAGAATGTTTTTGCTTTTGTGGGTTTTTGTCATTTTATTTTTATTAAAGCATAAAGAGATCATCTACTCTGCTTCTTTACGTCTCCAGTTGTGACACTTTTTCTGTATAACAGTATATTACTTAAAATAACAGAGGTGCTATGGCACTCTATCTTTTAAAACTGGGGAAGGAAGTAAAATTTTCTGCTTTTGGTATCCTTTTATCTGCACAACAACAGCTTTTTTGCCAACTTAGAATAGTTGGGGTTTTTTGCCCCCCCCCCCCTTTTTTTTTTTCTGCCTAAAATAAAATTTTCATCAAGTGTCAGATCTACTGACCACTGTTGCTGCTTGTTAGCATCCTCATGTGCTTTATAACTTGGTTTCAGATGGGTAAACAAACACAGTTAGGTTTACTGTTAAGCAGTAAATATGGATGAATGCTTTGGGAAAGTTATCCTGTTCTACTCTTGTGACACACATTAGACAAGCTGTGGGATGATGCGTTTCCACTGTCTGTAGTTATCCAACTTAACCCCAACAGCCACTCCTTTAGGCTCCATTAAATCCAGTCAGTGGGACAATCAAGTCAGTATACATTTATGAGGACAAAATACATCTATGACCTCTGCGTTTTTAATATATTCATACCTCTGACTTTAGAGTTCTGGTGTGTTCAGAGACATAGGGAAACACTGTCTTGCCCTATTGAATAGCTTCTGATGGTTAAACTTCTGACTTTTGTCATCCTACACCCATCAAGAGATTTTTAAGGCTGGAATATAAGGGCATCTGTCTTTTGTGATAAAGAAACCTCTAGTTTTCATTTGCTTTGCTATAAATTGTAAGCACCTTCTCTGTGATGACAGCAGCATTCAAAGTAAAGGAATATGAGCAAGCTTGGTGCAGATGTCATAATGGAACATTAGTGGGTCAGTTCTGACCAAGCAAGTAGCTTTTTTTTTTTTTTTGACAGCAGCCCTGAGTGTACACCATAAAGTCATAACTAGTTTGTTCCTTACTTCCTTCTTCTAGTAGTGCTCATTCTACTTGGGACCCTGTTGACACATTTCTTAATACCACTGGATTCTGAGTTGTGGCTCGTGGCTTTGGTGGTGGCTGTGAAATACATATAATGTTGATGCTGAGTCACTATGATCAGTCCCTGTTTTCCTTCAGGTACCTTTTCATAGGTGTCTGCCTAGATTCAGAAGTCCCTGGGAGCTACAGAAGTACTTCCTACAGATCACAGTAGCTGCTTTTCTTCCAAAGATTATTTTATTTCTCAAAGAGGAAGGGAAGCTGGCAACCCATTTTGAATTCAAAGTAGCTAGATGTCAGAATTCAGAAGCTCAAATTCAGAGTCGTCGGGAGCCAGTATTTTTCCTGGTATGTCCCAGGACATTGAACATGGTTTCATACAGTAATAATGCAAGTTCAGCAGTGAATAATCCCAGTCCATAAATAAGAGGAAATATCACTTAATCTTCCTCCCATCTTTTTCTCCCACAGCCTCTTAGATCTTTGTGATCTTTCTCAGATGGATGATGGTGTCTTTCTCCCACTGGTCACTATTTGATTAGCTGGTTGTATAAAAAAGCAGATCTTTATATAGCTAATTTTTTTGTATTGGAAACAAAGACTTGTAAGAAGTTGAACGCTTTCACTTCACAAACAGTGCTAGTCATTGATAAAACTCTTGACTCAATGCAATGAAGGCCTTTCTTCTTCTAGACTGGTTCCTGGTCACTTTAGACTTTTCATTCTATGCCTATAGGTGTAGGGGTACTTCCCTCCCCACCCCCACAAATATATAGTGAAGGCCAACAACAGAAAAATGGATGCAGAGCTCTGTTCTGCAAAAGAGCCTCTTAGCAGGGAGCCACTTTGATATCAAACAATACTGCAAACATTTTTCTGTACTGACCTAACTTTAAATGTTAAACACCTGTGTCTCTAGATAAATAAGTTATTCTTGGTGTTAGAAAGGAGACTGGTGGGTGCATTAAAACACTATGAATGCTATGGATGAGATGTGGGAAGGAATAAAGGAGGGGGAGAGGAAAAGGAAAAGGGGAAAAAGAAACATCACAAGCTCAAAACAGAAGTTCTATTTTATTTGATAACTTTTAAAATAGATAAGTATAAGTGAAAGAAAAAGTGGCTACTTACAGAACCTACTGAATGAGGGGAGTGGAACAAAGCTCTATCAAAAAAAGAGCCTGAAAGAAGGTATTCTGGGAAGGATCATGGTTATGTTACAAAATACAAGAGATCGTTTGAGCTCCAAATTTCTTACTATAATGTGTCAGTTTACTTTCACAAATCGGGGTCATCTAAGACATTAAGATAAACATGTTTTGTTTATTTTTTCTTCCAGGACCCCTGAATGCGTAAGTGTGTACAGTTTAAGTATCATCATAAATAACTTATGGGAGTGTCATTTGCTTATCACCAGTCAGTCTCTGTGGCTCTGAGCAAGTTAGTGTCAGCTGTAGCTTATCATTAGCTTACAATAAGAAGTAGAAATCTCGAATGATAAGCCTCCACACAAAGAACTGTAAGTTGCAAGTGAAACCTGAAACAGGATTCAGGAATGTTTCATACTGAACCAAGCTAAGTAGGGAGCTGCCTACAGCCCTCACAGCATAGCTGTCTGTATAGCTTCAGCCAAAGGACGCTGACAGCCTAACAGGTTCTGAGTTCAACTTATATTCTTTCAATTTACTGAATCAGGACCATTGTATGGCAAAGCACAGGATACTAGGGTTTAATTTATATAGATGTTCTTCAGGTGTGTGTGGTGGTGATGTTGGTTTTTTTTCTTCTTTTTTTTTCTTTTCCCCAGTAAGGAGCTGATACTGCAACATAGTGCAGTTAGCGCAGCTCTAAAAAGGGATTATAAAAAGCAGTCTCACTCTTTGTAGAGTCAGAGAAAATACAGGCACATATTTCAGCACAGACTTAATCACGGAAAAGAGAAGTGAAAAAGTAGTCTCAGAAATGTGCTAAACATCTTTTTGTTTAGCAAAATTTTTCTAGAAAAGAATTTTTAAATGTATATTGTAGGAAGTAGAAGTAAAGAGGAGAAAGTAGCACTAAAAGTTCAAAGAAAGATGCAACAGTCAAATGGCTAAAAGGACATCTACTGATCTCTTGAGTCACAGGAGGAAGTAGGTACAAACCTGTGTTCAAAAAGGACACAATTTCTCTTTCCCGATCTCTGCGTGTATGTAATTAATTAGTCCAGAAATAGAACTTCAGAGTTGGAAGGACTTTGCAAATGTTAGCTATGAAAACTGATGGTTTGGCTCATACACAGCACCAAGGAGCTGCAAGGCGAGTCAGGAATCAAGAAGACAGGTAGAGCCTGAGCCTGGCCAGGGCACAGTGCCTCAGTAGCCAAGCCAGGCAGGCCAAGAGGGCTGTGGCTGCCCTTCAGGTCAGGGCTTTGGTGGCGAAGCAGGTCTGGAGTCAAACCAAGAAACTGAGCGTGTGGTCAGGATCTTGAGCTGAGGGGGTTTGTTCCAGGTATGGGTATGGCTGCAACATTGGCCAGGTAGGGGCCAACGGCAAGAAGCTTCACATAAAAGCAGGTTTCTGGCAAAGGAGGGCCAGGCCCTTGCTGGTACTTCTAGATTGAAAGAGGATGAGCCATAAAGGCCATGAGCTGTACTGTCCTTAAGTTGTTCCGAAGTCCAGGCACCCAAACCTCCAGGACAGGGGGGAGATGCACACAAGGTCCTTACATGCTAGCAGAATCACATTTCATACATTAAAATAACATTTATCAATTCATATGACTTGAGTTAATTTTCTGATGTACATAGCAGTGCAAATTTCATAAGAACTGACTGGACAATATTCAAAATTTGTAACTTCCACTTGGTAGTTTCTTCAAAACATCACATAAACACTAGTCTCTTGGTGAGATTTGTTTATGCAGTTTTTACAAAGTGTGGAGGAAACATCAGCCTACTTAATAATCATTTTTGCAGGAAACATCAGTCTTAATCGTTTTTTGGAGTGGGACTATTTATTTTAGAAGCATTGTTTACCTGTAAGGTAGAATTGCTTCTCTCTGGGACTAATGTTGACTTTTTTTTTAGTAACTGTCTCTTTACATATTTTTTTTGCAAGACTTTGTGACTTTCTACTGTGTGTGTGTACTGCCCACTGCTCTGTGATTAATTATTCTAATATTACCTCAGGGATGGAACACCGTTGCACTCTACTTCCTTCTGTCTCCCTCAGCAGTCAGACTGGTTGAGAGGTGAAGCCATGGTACTCAGCTTCTGAAAATGTACATAGGTTACTGGTTAGTATAAACCGTTTCCTACAGATTAAAAAGATATATCTAAAAGTTAACACGTATCTTTCATCCAGTCAATCATAAGAGCAAAGTTTCTGTTCACACTTGCTTCAGTATTCCTGAAATTAGTTCTGCATGAAAAGATTTTTCTGAGTTTTTTTAAAACACCTAATAAGAGGCTTTATGTTAAACTGAGGTAATTTGAATAAAAAGGCACTTAATTTTCTTGTTCAGACAGAATCTGGATGTTGTGCATGTGATCCACTGACAGTTCGTTATAAGTCTGGCAGCTTTTATTTCCATCATTTTATGGTGGAAGTATGCTAATTTATATGGCCTCACTGGGGCTAAAAATCAATATTTCAGCAAGGAGGATACATGCTGTTATTTGAATGAATTCTCTATTAATTTTATTAGAGAGTCATAGACAAAGATTGAAATTTCTAAGCAGAAACGTATTTGTCAGCCTCTGCTAGGTAACGTTTTCCTTTCAAATGGAAATCCTGGAGTACAAATGCTTTGAAGTGGTGGTCAACTCTGACTTTTCTAAGACTAAAAGCTCATTCTAGATTTATTTGTTTGTTTATTAGTTAAACTATCATAAAATCAGTGTAATGCTGTTGTCTTCAGCTGAGTTAATACTTGATTGATACGGATATACAGAAAAATCTGGCTTCTTTTGAAAGTCAACTTGAAAGGACATTTTTAATGAAGGTTTAAGGAGTTTCGTATAGTCTTAGCATAATTGAGGCACACCAACAGATTGTTATTGTTTTCTTCTCTTTTTTTTTTTTTTTCCCCTCCCCATCTTACTTTGCATTTGATGAATTCTCAATTAGGTTGAAAGTTTTGTGAGGACAAGGTTCACAAAAATTGGATTTTGGCGCAGGTTTTATATTATAAATGAGTAATGAACACTAGCACTGATTATATAGGTAGAACTTAAAAAGGTAAATGTCTAGTACTTTCAGGTAGCTCAAAAACAGAAATACTAATATGCTTTAATAAAAGAAAATGCATTTAGCTAATCTTAGAGAATGTGTAAGTTAAAAAGAATGAAATACAGTTGCAATTTGATAGAAATCAAAGCCACATATGATCCAAATTCTTACCTTCCTTTTCATTTTGACCTTTGAGCTTGTCATGCTGTAAATCTCAGTGTGTGACCATTATTTTTACTCCTTACATTGGTATTAATTTGCATTTGAATGGCAGTAGAAAATCACTGTCGTCAATCTCTGGATAACCCTAACTTACATTGATATTTCAGATCCTGGTTTTGTATAAAATCTCCATTGTTATTTTGATAATCATTAAATTTCTTAAATACACAGCAGCACTATTCACTGAAAATATGGATAGCTGAGTCAGCCTCAAAGAATGTGTATAGGCACTAAATGTGCTTGTACAGCTGCTTTGTTGATGTGTGTATGTCTTTTCATTTTTCTTTTTTTTCTTTTTTCTTTTTTTTTTTTTTTTTCCTTCTCTCGGAAACTGGCATTGAAGGGAACATTTGCTATTCAGTAGCGGAGCTGCTGGTTATTAATAGAGAGATTTCTTTTTTTCCTGTGTCTAAATCTTGTCATTACCTTCCAGTGCAGTGTAACCTTACTGATTACTGAGTAGCTCATCAAAGCTGCTTTTCAGATATGCGTTTTATTTATTTATTTAGGTCTGTTTTCTTCCCCTTGCTGTTTTCCTTTTTTTGCTAGTATGTAGGTGGGGGCGGGGACTGGGAAATAAAGAGAGCATGTTCCAGAGGATGCCAGGATGACTTCAGTTATTGGATGACTGTTGCCTGATGGATGGAGAAAGGAGGAGTAAACCTTTCAGTCTGCACTGACAGAGCTGAAACACAGAAAGCCAGTCTACAGGTAAGGGAGAAAAATGATTTTCTGAATAGCTGTTCTTGGTCCTTGCCACAATATTTCTTGGCTATAAAAATGCATGTGAAAGCATTTTGCTGTGTGTGTCTCATTCATGACTTGGAAACAGCTTCTCAGTTTATTATTCCACCTCTCCAGGCGATTTCAACTAGTTGACATACATATACAGTAAAATCATAGATGTGCTTGATTGTGAGAACTTTCTCCTGTGACAGTATAAGCATTCTATCTCACTGATGTTGAAGTTGCTCAGTAAGCCATAGGAAAGCAGGTCTTTTGTGTGTGTGGTTTTTTTTTTAATCTGTTGAATGGTACAGTTGTATCAGCTGTAAAACCAGGCAGGTGTATCTAAAATTGTGTTCCTTGAGCCTAGTTGCAGAAAGGATTTGCAAATTGAATGCTTCTAAAATTTTGTGTGTTGTATTTGCAATATTGGATATACAGTGGGAATAGATCCTCAAAACAACTCACAGGTTTAAGCGTGATTTTTTTTTGTTTTGTTTGTTTGTTTTTTTGTGGTTTTTAGTTTACTTTTTGGGTTGATTTGAATGTAGTTTATAATTCAATCATAAAATTGCCATTAAAGATGTTGCGTATAATTATGTGCATAAATGTAGAGAAGTCCTGTAGTACCTACAGCAACTACATACCAGACTTATTAAACTGTTGAAATCATTTGTATGAAGCTTATGCTTCCAAGTTTGCATGTTCTCGGTAGATTTTAGTTCTTAGACAAGTATCTGGAATGACAAGTATCAAGCAACTTGATACAGGGGAGAGGAATATTTAGGTAGCCACATTAGCCTACATGAGGATATATGACTGGAGAATGAAGTCCTGTTCTCACTGAAGGAATTGCTTTTTGAAAAAAGGTTTTTGAAAAAAGGATTTCAATCTCTGAACTCTCTATTATAGCGTATTCCAGCATGTTATTTGTGTAGTGAATAATTGTCATATCATGGGACCCTATTCTGCTGGTTTGAAGCAGAAGTCTTTTTTGAAATAAATGACTGGTGGTAAAAACTGTTGCCTCTTTAATAGCTTTTTTTGGCTCTTTTTTGTCAAATGGTCAGTTACATGGATTCATGTTACTGATGGCTTAGTTTACCTTTTTTGGTGTATTTCAGATCTCAATTATTTTAAAGGAGGTATTGAAGGTGCTCAAGCTACCATTATATACTTCTATTGTGAAAGTTCCTTTTTATCTTGCACTAAAATGCAATGATGGGATTACTTAATTGCCACAGTCCATTTCTACACTTTTCCTTTATTTCAGTGCTGTATAAGCCCTCTGCCTGGTTAGAGATTATGTAGTCATGTAATATGTTTATAGAGCTAGATTCTACTAAGCAATTGGAAGTTAATTTTAATAGATTGAAAACAGTAAATGTATGTATCATTTTTGCTGTATTCATTGAGAGTGAATTCACTTTAGGCAGATTCAAAATTCTTAGTCTTGATTGCTATTAAAAAAAAGGAAAAGGTCGATAAAACTCTGTGACCACTAAAGAGGTTATAAAAAAAGCTGTCTTCTGTCCAATTATTTATATGTTACCAGCTGCAGAGAGTGGTGTCCTCTTCCCCCAGTTTTCTGTTCATAGATAGAGCCTAATATAAATTTGCTAAGCAATCAAAAAATCTTAAGAGTTACAAAAAAAATGATTTAAACCTTTTTCAAGAGATTGACAAGATATTTCCATATCAACGTATTATACTGAAATGTAAACATTGATAAATATTACTGACTTAAAGAATTAGTTCCTTTTTTTTGTTGTTATTTGTAGGGAATGAGTATGTATCTGAAACAATCAAAAATGTTGGAATACAAACTGATGTATTCCAATCACTCAACGGTCAACCCCCCCTCCCCCCATCATGTGAAATGAGAAATTTGACTTAAGGCAGCTCCAGTAACAGAGAATGGATGAAAACTGAGATTTTAGTTCCACATGTATTTAAATTATTCTGTCTCCGTGGAAACACTGCTACTGCAGTTGGATTTGGCTTTTGGTGGCTAAAAATATCTACTCCTTAATAATGACAACATGAAAGATACTGAATAAAACTGTATGTTGACACTAGCTTTATAGTTCCCTAATGACTCAGGTATACTACCTGAGCTACAGATTTGCATTTTCTATCCAAGGTTCCCTCTCAGCTGCTGACTGCACTAACTGGCTGTTGATTTCTGTTTTTTTTTTAAAAAAAAAAAAAAAAAAAAAAGCCTTGATTGCAGACCTTACTGAGAAGGGAGTATGTGTGTGGGAGGTAGCAATAGCCAAAAGGTTGGAAAGCAGGCAGAAAGTTGGAATAATAGAAAGTTCCCGAGAGTGTATGTGTGCATGAAATGTAATATTTGGGGTTCCAGGTTTACTCCCAGTGAAGTCCAGGTAGGAGCTTAAATATGAAAATGCTTAAAGCTGTCTTCTGTATCTAAGCCCTCAGTGTAAGCTAATTGTTTGATAAAATAAAATGTTTTAATTATGTTCTTCCTTATCAGTTTCTTGCGTAGACGGCTAAAATATCATACAAACAGGTCAGGAATATTAAATTACCTAATGTAAAAGCTGAAACCCAAGTTACTGAAAACCCTGTTTTAAATGATACCTGTCACCATTACTAGGAAGTGATGTCTGCTAAAGAATTAATTTGCTTTATTTGCTATTAGGAAAGCACAGTATTTTTTTTACATGAAATTCGTCATTATTCATTCTTTTGAGAAATATATTGTTAATGGATTTACATACTCCATATACTACAACTTCTTCTGTTTTTTTAAGCTGAAATTCCATATATACAAAAACACATCTTGTATTCAGTGTATAGGAAAACAGCAGTGTTCTGCTCTCCTTTGACCTCTCCTTGGTTTCTATTGGAAGGCTTCCTGACTATGCCAAGCAAACAGGACCGGTCATAGATGCTTTCTGAATGCTGCACCTTGGGCTGATTTTTTTTAGCATATGTGCTTTGCTTTTACCATAAAGCATAGATGCTCTTTTATTTTCTCCAGGGTCGAATGAGGCATTTTATTCTGTTCTGTAATGTATCGGTAGGTTATTTTTATACAGATTGGTAAAAAATAGTACTAAAATCCATTTTTATCTGACAACAGAAATACCAAAGGTTATATAAAATAAAAATTGAATACTTAGGTTTGATTAGTTGAAATGAGTAAGAGAAAGTGATATCTTTCATTCTATAAGAGAGTATTAACATACTATTAAGGCAGATTATTGTATAGTTTGTAAAAACTTTTTTATGAGGACAATATAAATTGATCATAGCAGGCTTTAATGATGAGAATAATTTGCTTTGTACTGAGATAACCAAACCTGAATCACTTGAATTTTAAAGAGAGTTTCCTATAGTGCACAACAATTTAACTCTAGAAATACAATATGTAGGATTACAATTTAAGATTCCATGCAGATAATAAATATATCTGAATATTATTTGGGGAAGAGAAAGGTGTGAGGTGTTATTCAAAGTAACAACAGTGATTTTTGCATCTGTAGTGAAATTGTACTGATTTGACATAGATCCTTTGATCTCTGGGTATAGAAGCAGAAGTTCTCTGCTGAAAAGAGTAATGAGAAATTTTGTGTCCCATTGCCTATCACTATTTTTTGGCTTGTGGAGGATAGTCATAATAGCATAGGGGAAGAGCAAACTAGAATAGTCTCTTTTTTATGAGTTGATTGTAGGTAGATAAGCTACAGTTTTCTGCCAAGCTTGGCCTTTCCAGCAACTTTCTGCATTATTTGCTCGGGCCTGCAGAAAAGAGGAGTTAATAGTTCTATGCTAAACAGCTGATATCAGATGATGTGTGTGAAGATAGATTATTTTGACACATTTGTCATTCCAAATAAAAAGAAATATCCATTCATCTTGTTTCTCATCTCCTGTTTTTAGCTGATTTCTACCATGTTCCATATAACTATTGGCCATAACAGTGCTACCTATGGTATTGACAGTCTCGATTAGACCTGGGCTCTGTTTTTCTTCCTGCATGAAGATATGGAAGCAGCATAATGCAAAGCAGCTGTGCTAAAACTATACAGCAAACACTACTTCTAGTCTCAATCTCTTTCCAGTTGCAAAGGGGTTGCTGACCAAGATGAGGGCTGTTGGTCCTTGAAACAATAGCCTTTGCTTTTGTAGCAAAGTGCTACAAAAGGATGCGGCAGACAGAGCAGGTCTTTCCTCATTTTTGTGCTAGCTTTCGCTTTTCTTAAAGGCTGTGCTTCCATAGGAGAAGGCAGGTAGCATTGGCAGTGTCTTGCTCTGTCTCTTGTGCTTTGGTGTTACAAGCAGCTGTGATGACTGCTGGCCAGAGGTCTGCTACAAGCAACTTTCTGGAACATGTTTAAAAAAGCACCAACGTTTTCAGAGAATGCACCAAATAACTTGAGAAATTTCTTCATGGATTCAGATGCTTCTATGGTGGAGATAAGTACAGTGCACTGTATCCTTTCTTGTAAAAACAGAAAAGCTGGTTACTTCTACAAAAATTTATGCTGAATTAAGGGGACAAGCCAACAGCCCAGTCCCTTGCTGGTTGCCGCGAGTCTGCCTTCTGTGCCACTGCATTGGCACCATATTGCTGGAGACCTGAATGCCAAGCCCCTGGATTTCTGGTTATCCACATCTTACTCATCTGCCTTTGCACTTGTTGAGGTCATGCTGAGAAAGACCTTTGTCTGTCTGTCTGTCTACTGCTGGTGTATATGGGGGGTTGGTTATATTTGCATGATGGAGGTGAGAATGTTTGCACCACTGGTACTATTTTGTAATGCCCCAGACAACTGTGGAGAATGATAGGTCCCTACGAGAGGTTCCTGAAGAACTGAACAAGCCAAATCTACCTTGGCTGTATCCATCCTGCGTATAGGAGCTGAGCATGTGCCAGCATCTCCTCAGCATTATGAATCCATTGCTGGTTGAGCCACTTGACGCATGTTAGAGTATGTAGGCAATCTAGAAGATTAGTGAATTGCTACTCGTGTGAAATCGGGAATGCTCAAAAGTTATGGTATAGAAACCCTGCAAAGAGCAGACTTGGCAGGATTTGGCTTGTAATGTCAGAACAAATTCCCAGGTTGAATTGCACAGCCTTATTCTGCAGGATTTACTTAGTGCTATAGGTTTAGCTAGACTGATGTAAACAAGGAGAGCGTCTTCCTAGTCTAACTGGAACCCTGTGATAAGCACAAGTTTAGGGTGTGTGTGTGTATATATAGGATTTTTCAAAATAATGCAAAAGAGAAAATATTTTTAGCTGGAAAAAGGAATAAAATGAATAGCTGGTAGGGCAGGGGGAGAGGTATGGGGAAAGCGCAGAGTTCTCGGCATAATCTAGTTCTTTAGAAATCATAAAAGAAGGTCAGAAAGACTTACCTGAAGTTGTGCACCTGTACAGCAGCCATCACTGAGAATCACTGTACTAGGGCTTTTAGCTGTAAGACTTCACTGCAAAGTAAAGGTTTCATCTAACTTTGCAGGGATCAGCTGGTGGTATTCCTTAGACCTACAGAGAACGTTGTCTCTGTGGAATTAGCTTGCTCTACTGCTAGTTTTTACAGATTGTACTGGTGAATCTGTCAGATCTTACCTCTGGCAACTGCTGCTTGTGATTAGAGCTGCCAGCTACAGCAAAACATGTATTGCAAACATTAATTTGAATTCTGAACAGCTGTTTGATTCATGTTCTTGTACCTCTGTTGTTCGGTGTTTGCAAGCATGCATGCAAATGGATTTTTGTCTGCATTAATGCAGTGCTTTACATGAATAGTCATTTTCACAAGCAAATGATATTCTTCGTGAGTGAAGTTGTCACTTTGTTTTTGACCCTACTTTTTTCCCATTTATAACTGTCAGTTGCGCAAAGAGCAAAATGATTAAGTGGAGTATGTATGACCAAGCAAACACTTCAATTAGTAAACAGTTCATGGCCATCTCTGTTACTGGCATTTGTTCATCAAGTGATTAGATAAGGAAATTTTTTAAAGTAATCAAGTTTAGTTCATAAGTTAAAGAAAAAAGGACCTAAATTCAAAAAGAATATTCATCACGACAATTTGAACATCTCTGCTTGTGAGCATCAGTATTCATGATTTAGCTGTGAAATTATTTGCCAAGTCTCCCTTAGCAAGTCGGAGTGCATGCTGACTGGCCAGTAGGTGGGAGTTGTTGGTGATGAGTATTTCTCAGTAATGTTTTATTTCCAACATCTGTTTTCTGCCTTCTTCTGTTCAATTTGTTGTTTGCATAGGCGTGTTTATCTGTAGATGCAAATTTATATTGCTGCTATGGCCTTTGTCTACATTTTTCCATGCTTTCCAGCTGATATATTTTAGGGCAAAATGCTCTACAAGTGATTCATAGGTCAACATTTAATGCCTTTATTTTCAGATGTGATTTTTTATCCAGGTATTCTTTATTATCATATGTAATCTACTTGCAAGAAGGAATTGATGCAAAATAAGATTTGATCGGTGAATGGAAGAGGTCATTTGTTGGACTTTTTTTTTTTTTTTCCTAAATGCCTGTGTGTACCTGGGACTTCTTGCTTTTCCTGAGTCTTTTAGTCAATTGATTCTTACCCTGAGGCTTTTGCCTAAAACATGAGGATGTGTTAACTCAGGCGGAGACCTTTTTTATTATTTCATATGTCTTCTGTTTTATGGTTATTTTATGTGGTACATACTTGCTGTTTATGTTTTCATGCCTATTCTGTACCTGTTCAGTTTTCTGTATGATGCTTTTTGAGTTGTGTACAATAGCACTGTGTTTGGCAAAACAATCTGTTATTAAGGGTAGGATGCAAATGTCATTTGACTATGTCTTTGTTATTGTGTAAAAATGTTTTCATTTCCCGACAATGTTGCCGCTCTTTCTCTGTTTTCTTACTGTCTGTAGCACCCTTTTATCACTTTTCAAAGCAATAGCTGAAGTCCAAAATAGAAGAAATTACTTGTTTTGTGTATCTTTGGGTTTCTCTCTCCCATCTTTTTGCAGGTAGCATCATAGTGGACAGGGAGCTGCTTTTAGGACCACAGATAAAGCACTCTCACCATTCTTTTGTACTCAGTAATTGTAACAGCCCTTTTTGGCCATTCTCTGGTATTTCGAAACACCTTTCCAAAACACTGCTGTAATTAGATTGTTACCATGGTGTTCTAAAATTTCCAGTCTTTGCAGCATAGAAGAAAATCAGTCTAGCCACGCTTGTGTATTGATTTACACTGTATATTTCAGGTAGTATTGTGGCTATTTTAAATATCCTCCACCCTATTTACAAGAGATTTTTTTTCCCCTCCTTTAGTAATAACATGCTGTCTCTGAAGTTTTCAAATGTCTAGTGCCTGCCAATTAGCTGGCACTGTAGCAAGGCAAGCCTGTTGCCATGGAGCTTTGGAGTGTTTTGCCAGTCAGTATACCTGCAACTAGAGAACCTGTTAAATGATCACTTTGTAGGAGTAGCTTCTTCAGGGTGGAGGAAGATTAAGGAGGGAAGAAAAAAAAAGGGGGGGAGGGCGGGGGAGGAAAAAAGGAAGATAAATGAGCAAGGGACTTAAGAAAAACTCATTTTTCTCCCAGTAGGCTTCCGTCATATGCTTCTGCCATGGCAAATTGCCATTTCCTTTAGGAATCTGGTCAGGCGATTGATGTTGATCTGTAGAGCTGTAGATGCATGTATGTGGTTGCATTTGCTTGCTTTAATGTTTTTCCCTCTTCTCAGTTTTCTTTTGCTTTTCTGTGGTTTAGTGTCATGTTAGCATGGTGAGAGGCATGGCCAAGGAAGATGCATCACATGGCTGTGTGAGCACTTGGGGGAAGGATGCATCAACAAACAGCAATGCTTCTAGTGCCAACTTCTTGTTCAGTTATGTCAGTCAGCAGGATGCTGATGCATTTCAAGAAACAGCTTAGCTGCTAGATATCTATTTAATAATTCTGCAAAAAAGTCTATTTTTAATTCAACTCTTCTACCCAATTTTCTTCCCTTTTCACCTGGAAATTTGGTGTAGCTGATCTGTAGCTGTTTGTCTCAGTGTTTGTCTCTGGAGGCTGGAGCTGATTGCTGTCTTACTAGGAGTCTAATCTTATTGCACTACCACTTCTTTATTTCAGTTGTTAATCTATTCAGTGCATCTGTTTTTCTTAGTCATGTAATGCTGTTTGATTCCTCTATACAGGCATTTTCTTTTGGATATTGTGTTCTATGCAAAAATGCAGAGATTTTGTTATTTTTCTTTGGAATATATACATGATGCTATAGAATGTCTTTGTCTACGAGGTTATTCCTATTCCGTATGACCTACTGTTCTGTTTACTTTAAGCGATTTTTTTTTTTTCAGTGAAAGTTGTATCATTATGTAGTTGTGCTACCCTTAGGGTTTTGTTATCACATAAGTGGTTTGTTTGCATATAGGCTTACTTTCTGTCCATTTAAATGAAGGTATGACTTTTGTAACTGCTTTGTGTCCTGCCTGTGAAACCTGTAGCTTTTGGTTAAGATCAGATAGCATCCATGTCATTTTGTGACTGTAATTGTTTTGGTTTGCTTCCCTGAAACCTGAAATTACCCATTCAAGTGTAGCTGTAGTACAGGAAAAGGAATGGCCATTCAGTTAGAATTGACTAGTTAGTTTCCGTGAAAGGTAGGTTCCTTGATTTATGTCACTGGCTTTGGGGTTTCATTGCTTTTTGACTTTTGACTGCTGCTTTTTCCTGTTGATTATTGAGCACCTTCCACTTCACCTCATCAGAAAGGGTGCAAAATATCTTCCTGGTTAGCAATATCAGGTGGTATGTCACTGTGCTTGTTTCTGAGTTCCTAGAGGTATGGATCTCACTTGGAGACACCACAATGTCTGTGTAAGCAGCACATGGGTTAAATGTATCAGGTAGTACATTCCTCACTTAGTTCTGTGCTGATGTGCTTCTTTCTGAAGAATATTGGCTTATGGAGTGGCAGCTGTTAATGCAGATGTTCTAGAGGAATCCGCTGCTGATGTGTGATGTGTGCAGATGGTTTTGGATACTTGTCAGTCTATTGGTGTGATATCTGAGCTTCTGAGTCATGGAAATATTTTTCCTTTCCACCATCTCCTGGGGAAATTTGATACCAGACTGACTGGATCAACAGATCAGATAATGGCAACATCTAGGTATTCATGGGACTGCTTGGTCAAACAACATTTGTACTCGTAAAATGATATGGGACAAAAAATAGATAACAATGACTTCAAAAATGCACATTTTAAGTTATGCCTTCTTTGGGACTCATAGTACTACTCAACTTCTCTGATGCTTCAGTATCTCCTGGTTTGTCTTCCTCAGGTAGCTGGGTATGGAGCTAACCTGTATGTCACTCCCAAGGATTCTAGGAACCACTTGTTATGGTTCATAAGGAAACGAACATTGTCTTAATACCACCTCCCAGCTGCTGCCAGGTCATGACACTTGATGCAAACACAAGCTACCTTGTATGCAAGGAAATTTAAAATCCTTTGATGTGAAAAGTAATTGTTTCTGTCGCTAGCTCTAAGAGCCTTACTGACATGCAAGATGCACGTTAGTCGTGTAGTCACTGTGTGGTCTGTTTTCAGAAGAGAATGCCTGACAAAAGGGCTTTTTGGGGGGAATGATATCAGGCTATGAAATTAGTTTTTGCTTTCTGGTAGTCTGTGCACTAGTGATGATTATAGCTATGAGGTTTGACTTAGAATTTAGTTTTGAAAGGGGCTATTTGGACTTGGACCTTTAAGATTCCTGTAGCTAGAATTTGAACGTGCTTGGACATGGATTTGATGTAGGTTGCACTTGTACAGTAAACCCTTTCTCAGCCCTTTTCTCACTTTCCTGATTCGTTGAGATGTTTGAATATAAGCATTTTCTTTCTCACACTCCAGCTGCTTCTTTACCCTCTTCTACAGTCAAGCTGTAATCCTTTGGTTTTGATATTGAAGGCTGTTGCCATGGAAATAATTGTGATTCCACAAACTCAGGGCTGTAAGCACTGCAGGAAGCAATGGAAAAGGTGGTTGGCAAAAGGTACACCGAGGACATGGGGGCAGTTCTGAGGAACTGCTTCTAAACCTCTCGTTTGAGATTTTCTGCCCTCTCCTTCCCCCCCGCCTTTTTTTCTTTGTGTGTGTGTGTGTGTGTGTGTGTGTGTTTTGTTGGGGTTTTTTTGCTTTGGTTTTTTTTTTGTTTTTTTCTCCTGTAAATTTTTATTAATGGTTGAAGCTTAACAATTTGGTATATTCCGAAGTTGCTTGGAGATCTTATTTCAAAATGATGCAATATATTCTTTTTCTTGTACTCCGTATCAGAATATAATGATTTCTTTGCTGTCTGCAATAACTCACTTTTGGAAAGAGGGCAAAGTCTTTAAGCTAAGCATGTTATGTATTTAGCCTGAAGATACCCCTTGCAGGAAAACCTATTTTTCATAAATAGCTAGATCAACGCTCACTAATAAGCAAAATAGTGATTGCGACAGGCAGATGCACTTAAAGCTGTCTGTGATTGACAGCATTAAAACCAAATATATCTGATATTTATTTTTTAGTGTGCTCTGCATTCAAACAAGTGCAGTCCTGAAAGTCATTTAATGCAGCATCTGTTTTTAACATTATTTTGATCCCACAACTATCCTGAAATCTATTCTCTAAATTGCACACACCCTTAAAAGCATAATAAAACTTACTGGAGGAAATCCACTTTGTTACAAAATAAATTGAATTGGCAGCTTCCACAAGCTGAAAGCAAGTGACGCTCAGGAGCCAAGATTCTGCCACTGTATATTTGAAAGAATCAAATAGCTGTTGTTTTCAGGTATTTACAACAACTTTTGATTAGCATAGTTAGAAAATAAATATTTGTGGCTTTTAAATTAAAATCATAGTATTAATTTCTGATCTTTAGTAGGATTTAATCAATAATGGATGTGACAATTAAAAAGTTAGGGTATTTTTAATTAAAAAAAAATAGAAATATTTTAGCCCGTCAGATGCGTTAAAGTGATCAAGGAATTTCTCTAAAATTATTTTGACCTTTTTCTGCTTAGTTACTTTATAAATGAAGCTAATAAGATCAGAGGAACAAGGAATGTTAAATATGACTGACTTTACTGGACATAAATGGACATAAATACCAGATATTTATCCTTTTTAAATTTGAGATTAATGTGGGTTTTTTTGTTTGTCTCTCTCTCTCTCTCTTTCTCTCTCTCTCTCTCTCTCATTTAAAGACAGCCTGTGAAAAAGTCAGTGAGATGATGAATATATGGATTTATGTATTTTTTTATTATTATTATTCCTTTCTAGTCAAGTTGTTTAAAACTCTTGGGAAGTAGCCATTTAGTAGGATCTGACTGATATATCAACTTCTCTGAGATAAATGAATTTGAAGATCTTTGTTTCCTCCATGGATAGCCAGCAGACGTTTCCGTGCTTGACTGCTTGTTTCTGTTACAGGTGCATGTGACAGCATTGCAGCTATGAGTGGAATTTTAAAGAGGAAGTTTGAAGAAGTTGATGGCTCTTCATCCTGTTCCTGTGTGTGGGAATCAGATGATGACATTTCTAGCAGTGAAAGTGCTGACAGTGGAAATAATGTTCATCCATCAGCTTCTAATCATTTTATCCGTAAGTACTTAAGTGGTGTGTAAGCATGATCCTCTATTTTACATGACCTAAGAAAGAAAGAAATGCAGTGTAAATTATCTGTATTTGTGTTGAAGCTTTCTTCTGGTTTTGTTACATTTCAGTGTTCCTGTTTAGGAAAAAGCAACTTTTTTTTCTAATAATTCTTTATGTGAAAACTCGTAGTTGTCAAAGTGAGATTCAGAAGTAACTTCACTTTTTTATTAATTCGTTTACATCTAGAGAGATTAAAATGTTTCAAGTTTGAGAGCATTTTCTCTTTTGGGTGGTGATTTGGTTGAGGAGGGGTTATCAGCAGCAACTTGGCTTGAAGTCCAGTGCTTTTTTTTGTCGCTGGCAGTTCAGAATTGAGAATATTCAGCGCTATCTGCTGTTTTAGAATAGCTAATCCCTATGGTTATCCACCATACTTCCTGAGCCAGTGCAACCACATAGCCCTCTGTCCTTTTTTTTCACTCCTCACAGGAGTAAACTTGGTGTAATTCTTCCTCACTGGAGTATTAGGTCTGCAGTTGATGGCTATATGAGATGCAGAAAGAAAGCAAAAATTTTTTCCTTGTTGCCACTCAAGACCCAGCTGAACATAAATAGTTAATTTACAGCATGTTTTCTTAACTTGCAGGTTGACTTTTCTGGTTATGGAACTTTTGTAATTTATTAAATTACCTAAAGCCTTAAATCTGCAGAAAATCATAACAATAAGTGACCTGAACTACTTCTGAGAATTCTATGTGCCTGAGAATATGTACCTGCAAATATGCACCTGCTAAAAGAATATCACTCTTTTTAATTGCTTATCTTACAAAGCTAGGCTAGGGTAATTCGTGAATCATTACTGGAAGTATGGTTAGTGTAGTTGCTTACCTGAAAATAGAAAGAAAAAGGTCTGCGGGTAGCCTTGTTTTGCTTCATCAATTTGCTAGCTCAAGCATCTGCCAGCTCTGGTAGCTGACTGTTCCCTTTCCCT
This sequence comes from Tinamus guttatus, assembly GCF_000705375.1. Next base: position 362,721 of record NW_010586106.1, read on the forward strand.
GCCAAGTGTATGCACCCTATGTGCTCCTTTGATTTGTGCCTGACCTCTCCAGGAGCAGAGAGGAGCTAGTGCTGAGAGGTTTTGAAAATCCAAGTTTTCTTCCAGAGCTTAAAATGCTAGTGAGAAGAACAGAGATTGGGAATTGTTTGAGATGAAGGTAGATGCAAGGACTCCTTCTCACCTCCCTCCCCCAACTCATTACGCTGTTCTGATTGCATTTGAGGCCTTTGTTGTTGGCTCATGAACTTGAACTCCTTGGTTTTGCAATGGGGTTTTCAGAATCTGGAATTTGTTCCACTTGGCAGCTTGCCAGTGCTTCAGCCTAGTGAATAGACTTTAGGGCATAATGCAGATGCATTTATTTCGCTTGCTTTCATTTGTTTTACCTTTTTATGTGTGTTTTTTTTGTGTGTGTGTGTGTGTATTTTCATTTCATTGTTTCATTCCTGACAAAGCTGCAACTTATTTGCTCATGTTTCTGTAAGCAATGGCAGTAATTAATGCAGTTCTGAGGACCTACTTTGTAAGGTTTTTGTGGAGGAGAGGAAAAAAAAAACCAACACACCCACAGAACCCCTAAAACCCTGACTGCTATAACAGTAGATTTTATAATTCACAAAGCAAATAAATCAATTTTGTGTTTTTGTGAAGATGAGAGAACAGAGAGATTGAATCTAAGCAGCATGGCTTTCCATAGTTGCACAATTCAGCACACTGTCAGAATAGAAGGCACATCTACCTCTTAGAGTTGTGTTTACATAAGGTGATGGAGAATCAGGTTTATAATCCAGGAAAACGCAGTAGTTCATGTAAACTAGCTCAAGAACTTCTGACTACTCTTCTCTTTGTGACTCTAAGGAGAATTTTGCAATTGCTTTATAAAGATATGATACTAAAACAGTTTAATTTCTCTGATTTTGCTAGTACTCATCAGTTGTATAAATATACTATTTTCTCAGGAAAATGGGTTGAGTGGTTACTGCAAAAAATTTTTACTTGGAACAGGTTGTTCTGTTCTGTTTTGTTTTTCCTTCTCACAGGTTCTGACATATGACTGTATTTTGTACCAGAACCCCTTTCTTCTCAGACAAATACTAGAAGCAGATGATCTCAGATTCTCATTTTAAGAACCCAGTTCTCTATCATTATCAGTTAGTCATTAGCTTCTACAAAACCCAGATATTAAAATCCATTAACAGGCTGTGATCTCTAGATGTACTAAAGGAAGTCAGTAAAATATTCAGAAAATAGAGATTTTATGTGGGAGATCAATATTTGAATACAAGGCAAAACATGCCTCTAAAAACTCTACTGGAGACAAGTGTATCTTCCCTAGCATATGCTATATGCACAGTAGCAGGCTTTTAAAATCTGTAAGATGCATTTAACCTTATCTGAGATCACCGTCTAATTCTTTTCTCCTCGGTCCACTTTGTGCCATAGTGTGGTTATTCTGTACGCATGTTCCTTCAACTTGAGGCTCCTGCTGTGTGCACAAGGCCACGTTGCTCTTCAGAAAAATCTAAATCAATTAATATGAATTCCTCTCTTATTGATACCTATACCGATTCATTTCTTCTCCAAGGGATGGCAGAAACACGTAACAGCAACCTAAAAAACATTATTATGCCATGAGCTCTAGTAATCCCTGTCATTACGTAGTAATTCTTTGTGATAGTAATATTATAGCAGTATATCATAAGTTGCACTTAGATTAAGACTGCTGTTAATTATTAATGCTGAGCATTTTACATTAGTGTGTATATTTCTTCTGTAGTGGTAGCATATTTTTTCGAAATTAAATTTTGGGCATACTCAAATCAATTAAATGATTACAGTGGTATTATATTTAGATTATATTTCCTTGGTGATGTACACGGGATATGAATATCCTTTAAATATATTATAAATTTATATGTGTGTTTGTGGGTATATGTAAATGTACAGTAAATCTAATAAAGATGTATATTTGGAAATACTCATTACTTATTTACATGTAAAATGTGTATTATGGTAGCATAGAGTTGAAGAGGAGAGTGAGAAGCTATAGTATTTTTTTTGTGTATTATGGTTATTTCCTTTTCGGTAGGATGGTTTCTGCTTAAGGGCAAATGGCTGGAGTAAGCTCCTCCTGTTGGGTAGTTACTGCCAAGTAAAAGATTAGAAGAATTCTTCTGTGCAGCCTGTCTCTCTTATCTAGGAGATGGAGATTGAGAAGCTGCTGTAGCCCTTGTTAGCCAAGAACAGAATTTTACTTCTGTGTGTGGCATGGGAGGAGCCTGAAACAGTGTTTGACATGGAGCTGGGCCTCCTTGGTTGGAGCAGAGGGATGTAGCTTATTACGTCATCTTTATTATTATTATTATTATTATTATTTTTTTATAGACTATGTAGGAGTCAGAGACCTGGTCGATTCTGTAGTTAAAATCACTGAAGCATTTCTAGTATGAAAACCTGTACCAGGAAACATTTTCCTTTATCCCATTTTTATGTCATGACTGATTTTCTCAGCTTTTCTAGTTTCTATAGTAACCATGATTTTTGATTCGTTAAGAGTAATAATGGTATTCAAAGTATAATGGTTTTTTATCATTACATACTTTTACCTAAGTAGTGTTTTTTTATACCATATAGTATTTTTTCCATCAAAGGAATAGAGTGAGCCCAGCCAAGATGCTGTTTAAATACGAATTCCTGTTTGTGATGGACTCCACATATACTGTGTTTTTTTTTTTTTTTTTTTTTTTTCCCAGATAGTACACATGAGAAAATGGTCTTATTAAAGTTGCTGAATAACATTCTGGCTTAACAAGACACAGGCCTAAGCAATGCAGCAGGCTATTTTCCAAGATTGCCTGGCAATTTTGCAATTCATCAGCAAAGTGATAGTTGGGAACTAACAGTGAAATTTCATCAGGTGAGAGTCTACAGAAAGGAGAAGTCTAAGGAAATAAATTGCTGGGTTATAAGAGAACAGAGAGAGTGATCAGACTGAGATGGCAGAGTGCAGAGCAGAGAGCACCAGCTCTTTTGCTTTTTCTTTTTTTTTTTTTTTTTTTGTTAGTATAAGCAAGAAAGTGGTGGTAACAGATTTCACTTGATAAATATGTCAGTTTACAGCAAGGGCTACAGATTAGCTGGCTTGTAACTGGGAAAAGAGGGAGAGCTAATGAACAAAATGGGAATGAGCCAGCTTATGAAGATCAAAAGAATTTAATGTTCCAGCAGTTTACAAATTCTTAGTCAAAGTGACTCATCTTCTTTCATTACATTCATGTGTATGTAGCATATTTCAAAATATCTAGTAGTATCAGAAATTTACTGGAAAATGTTGTTTGGAATTCTGCAATACTTGTGGTTTTGGTCCTTATTTATTAGCTAGAGGAAAGCCCCTTGTGCTAGAGATATATTTATGAGTATTAGTCCCTATTGTACTGAGTGCAGATCTGGAACCATTGTTTGCAGGCAGATATGAAATCCATAGATCAGAATGAGGGCAGCATGATGTATGAAATGAGATTTTTCTGAACTGCCCTTCTCTGAGAATTTTGCTAAAAATTAAATATTATGGTTACATTTTTGTCCTTGATTTGTGGTGCGAAATAGAAAGTAGATTAGCAATTGAAGTATACCAGATCAAATTTAAGCCGTAATTTGGGAATTTGACATAGCAGATGCATTTCAGATGCAATTACAATATGCAAAATAATATGAATTGTAATGAGTTGTATGAATTTAATAGTTCTTGGAAATAACTTAAATGAATGGCATGTGTAGCTTCTTTTCTGTGGACATGTATATACAATTTAAACAACATAAAATCATAATGGCTCTGATTTTATTGATAAAGAGACAGTAACTTAATCCACAGTCTTTATAAGCCTTACATAAAATCTTGTTTTTCAACTAACTGTAAGCTAATTGAGCTAACCTTTAGCTATTTTTTTCCAGCAGCCTTTTCTGGAGACAATGCAAAAATAGAAAAGTAGATGGGTTTTCTTTTAGTGAAGACTTCCTCCAATAGAAAATAACATTAAAATTTTAAAACTTGCTTTTAAAGGTACGTGCTTAAATGGCTTGGGTGCTAAAAGTAGCTGTCCCTCTTCAGACATGAAGAAACACTGTGACAGTGTTTGGATAACATTTTGGGTGCAGGATGAGTACCTGGACAGACAGTGAAAGCTGTGGGTGGTATGATATCATCACAGTTGCTCCTGTGAGAAAATCATAGATTTTGAAGAAGGAAAATGGATTTTCTTTTATCATTTTTTAACTTCTAATATCTTCATGTTTCTCTGAAAATTTTTCTCTGTACTTTTTTTTTTTCTCAAGACTGCTGTAGCCTAACAGTAGCTTTCATTCCTATCAAGGATCTTGGTGGCCTTTCAGCAGCTTCCTTTGGATAATCTTTATGTGCTCTTATGAAGCAAATGAAACTTGAGAAAGACTTACAATATCCTTTTTTCCTATCTAGTGTTACCTTTCTTGCTGTGTATGTTTAGTATATATTCTGCATTTTAGGCTGTTTTACAGTTTTTTAGTACCAGTCTTTAAAGGTGCTTAAGCTATTCCTGTTCTACTGCCGTGAAAACTTAAAGCCAAGTTAGAATTGGTGCTTTTAATCAATGATTAATTATTCTAAGCTTTATAATTATTTTCACTGTATATCAATATATGAGCCACTGACAGTGTTTTCTCCTTCCTGAACACGGCCCTGTTGTTCTTTGCTCTCACAAGCAGTCAGTTTACCACTAGGAGAGAAAAACTCCTAGAAGTGCCATACTATGATTTAGGAAGTGGGAAAACAATATATACATATGCCATGTCCCAATAGTTATTTTTTAAATTTTTGCATTAAATGTCTTCTATTTCTCAGTAAGGAAATCTGCATTAGTAGTAAGATTTCTTGTAGGCATTTTGATAAAAGTGAAACTTTGAGAAAAGCTAAGATGATTGTGTTCTTTACATCTAGCAATCTGTAAATTCAAAGAGAGCATTTCTTTCATTAAGGGCAACATGGAAAAAGACCCTTGGCCATAAATCACAACATATTAACAAAATGTGCTTCACTCTTGTAAAGAAAATATTGTATTCTCAAATAATAGAGATATGCATTAACATTTCACATATCTGTTGCTTTCCATTTGTTATTTTGGAATTCCACTGGCTGCCGTTTAATACCATGCTCTGCCAGCAAGAATCACTCCCCTGGTTTTTTTATCTGTCGTTCCCTTGATTGATATTGGTAAGTGGTGGGTGTCTGAGAACAAGACAGAAAGAGGCAGCTACAATGCTCGTGCTGAAGCGCATTTGTTGATGTTTCGTTTCATAGATGAAGTGCTGAGTTATCTTGGAATTGATTTGAATTAGATAGTGGGTGGAGATGGGGTTGGCCATTGACAGTCCTCATAATCCTGTTTCTACATTCTCCATATCAGGCATGCTGTCCCTGTGTATTTAAGCTGTGGGTATTTCTTACGACCCTGCTTTGCTGTCAGCTGAGTTGCTAACCATTGTACTCCTTCAGGAATATACCCTTGGTGGAAAGTAGAGTATGGTTATACTGCTATATTGTGATGCTAAAGGAAATTAGGCAGTGGAGGGGGAAATTGTTAGTACTTTAAATATATATTTAGAGAGCTTTGAATGTATTTGTGTTGTTTAGTTAAATACTTGAGAAACTAAGTTCTAAAAGTGTAGTTTTGATCATTGTATTCTTTGTATTGGAAGGTAGGTTTGTTGGGCAGATCTTTTAAGATCTTTACACAGTCTCATAATTCGTGGATTTTGCTGACTTCATAAAAGCCACGTGCAATGTACGTGATGGACTGTTTTCCCTTCCCTGTTTTCTGCTGTCTGAGTTTTTTTTTTTTTTTTTTTTTTTTTTTGGTGGTTTTTTTTCTTCCTTGAAATAAGTCTTGCTTTAAGTAGGAGTAGGTATTTTATTTGTGTAGAATTATGTAGTGCTACAATAAGAACATGTCACTATAGGAGAGAGTTACCTTCTTATTATCTGCTCGTTATTTTAGTATTGTCTACTGAATACAAGATGATGCAATAAAGTTGTAATGTGTAAATATTCACCATTACTGGCTTCTAGCATTTTAAACAAACAAGGTGATCCTATCTGTGTCCTTGAGGACCTTACTATTTAAAGTGGCAGTGCTGTAGTAAATTAAGGAGGTGTATTCTTCTGCCTGTATTGCGTAAGTGTGGTGACAAGGTTACACAGATACCAAAATGAAGACATGAACAAAAGCAATAGGAAAATTTTTTTTTTAAAAAAAAGCTTTGGCGATATACTTTATCTAAGGTATAACAATGCGATGAATGAACACAGGGGACCAGAGTTGTGACTTCTATCCTCAGTTCTGCCAGACACTGACTATGTAAGTTTAAGGAATGCATTCCCTAGGCTAGGAAAGTAGGGATATAGGCGGTCCTTCCTGAGTTAATTCCTGATTTTTAGTTGTCATTTTGGAACATTTTCCAGCAGAAATAGGTAAAGTAAAATTCTACATTAAGATTCATAGTATGCAAGTTATACAGCTCTACCTTGCCATTTATTTCTCTTGCTGTAAGAGCTGTATTTGCTTCATAGAAATTTGGGAAAGATTTTGCCTTTCTCGCAAATGCACTTTCTTTTGAATAGAGGTATTAAAAATGCAGAATATGAATATTTCTCTCTTATGAAGCCTAGTGGAACATCAGAAAACAACTTCTGACCCAGTTTGGCTTTAGCAGTACTGTCTTTCAAGGCCATGTTCTTTGAGTCAGCGATTTGAACTTCTGGAAATGGCATCTTAAGTGTCTTGTCTTTTGTAAACTAAACTCCTGAAGTTGGTGGTGCCAAGATTTTACTCAGTTAATCTTAGGAAAACATGGAAAGCTAATAATTGTGGTAGATTCTGAGCCTGCTTTTTTTTGTTTGGTTCGAGTTCTTTGTTTTTTAAATCAGAAATATTCTCCTTAGTGCTGATCATCACTACTAATCGTCATTCTTCTGTTCACTAAACTTGTGAAGTCTTTCATGTGATTTTGATTGTGTATATGAGCACTGATTCTACCATAGCATGATGTATTTGTAGCACTAACTGCATTAAGGCATTTGGATATATCAAGTCCAGACCTCAAAGCTTTTAATTCAGAATTTTCAAAATACCTTTTAACAAATAGCTGGGTAGTTGATTAGTAGCTGGTTCTCATAATAAAATGACTCTGGAAAGATGAAAACCAGTCAACAGTTTTCAAGGACACTGACATGTCCTGCTCTTTTCTGGTACACTATCATGGTTGTTAGGGTATTTTTGTAATGTGAAGAATTGTGTGTCTTAATGAATGTATTTTCAAATTACATGCCCCAGGGTAATGGTGGTGAAAAAGCGGTGTTCACCATTAGGTTGACTCTAGATTCTTCTATTAGCTCCCAAATGAGGCATTAGCTGTTGGTACCCATGATCCCAGGCTTTTTGTATTATTGGGTTTCACTGTGTGTTTGTGTGCAAGATTATATGCCAACCCATGAACTCCCACTTGCAATGGGTGTACTGAATATGTCATCATGGAACTGACGGTGCTTATCAAAGATAGTTTAAGGCAGTATGAATGGTGGTTTCTTTGAGCTTTTTGTTAGTCATGTTTAGTGGATTGCTATCTAAGTATTTTGCTTGTTCACAATTTCTTAGAGTTGACTGTTTCTGAGACTTCAGGCTTGGGATGCAGGCAAGTGGTAGATTTTTAGTACTTAAAATAGCTTTTATGCTTTCGTTTATCTGTTCAAGGATATTAGGGGATTTGGAAAATAGTAAAGCAGAAGCTATGTTTGAAGGTAAATCTCTTTCATATTTTAACTGAGGAACAGCTGTACTTGCCATCACCTATTATCAAAGAAAGCAGCTATAGGCAATGGTCATCTGTAGAGCCATAGTTCAGCAGTGGTTGCTATGGAAACAGTGACCTACATTTTACCAAAAAGTGATAAACTTTCTGTATTTTTTTTAATGAGATGCATCTATTTCTACTACTGTTTTTCATCTTCTGCTGTTTTTACCCAAACAATTTTTAGTTTTGAGTGATTAGTGTGAAATTGACACAAATCTTGAAGCAGAGATATCATTCCCATATTGCACTGCTATTTAAAGTTAACAGAAATTCTGGCTTGGTTAATGACTTGTAGTGGAAGGCCAATTCATGCAAATCTATTTGGCTAACATTTTGAGGTAATAGGCTGGTATGAATAAAGTTACTCAAACTTCAGATATTGTTGAAGAAATAAGCAGTCAGAAGAGAGAGTGGTGTATGACATTTGAAATGTCATGCATGAGCTTTACTTGGGATTTTAGATGTATATATATATTCTACGCAACAAAATCAACAAGAAGATAAATGTTTGGCTAGAGCATGTGTCTAAGGAAGTCATAAACTGTTCTGATTTGTCTGAAACTGTTTTACAGATGAGCCAGATCTAGATTTTCAGAAGGTTTTATGAAAACTGGTTCTCATAAAAAGAATTTAAATGTGATCTTTTTTTCTTTTTTTTGGTATTTAGGTAAAATGTCATTCTACTTTGAATTGTTTAATGTACTTTGTAGTGCTAAGGGGGATTTCAGAGGGTTTAAAGACAGAGAAAAGCTAGAATACAGATTTTTGAGGGGGCGCGAACATGTGTTCCCTAGCTGCCTTGTGAGCCAGCATGTGTTACTAGATCAACTGCTGAATCACTCTGGGGCTACTGACCCATTTTTGTTTACATACTTCAAAAATTACAGCATTTTTTGTCACCTTGTTTTTCGCCCTAGAAAATTTGACTTGCATGTGCGTCTTGCCTACCCAGCAGAGGCAATATCAGCAAGAAATAATAATTACTTTGTGTAAAATGGCCAGTTCTAGGTGCTTCATGAGTTGATCTGGTCTGCCTTTATATTACAGGCTGTAACTATCACCTAAACTTGCTGTATCATGATCAAAATCATGGTTTTCTCAAGTTATTTTCATCCTGAGAAAATCTTTAGTGGGATTTCAGTAGAGAATAGTATTTATCAGCCATCACATCACTGACCTTTGAGATTATAGTAAAGGCAGAGGAGTTGAGATGTGTAGTATGCCCAGAGTATCGTATCTAACAGAACATGCCCTAGGCTGAAGGAGGACACAAAAATTGCCAGAAGTCTATCTAGACTCTGGACCTAACCTCTTGCCAACCACATCATTTTAAACCAGCTATCAGTATGAAATACCTTCCAGCTACCTTTGAAGTGTCTCTGTACACTTCTAGACATGAAGATATTCTAGGCTAGGTTTCCAGCTGTGATCAGTTTTCAGTGCCACAGAAGAAGGTGAAAAATAATGAGTCAAATCACAGAAACCAGATTCTGCATTCAGAAGTGTTGAAATGAGTATTCTTTCTGTTCCTCCACAAGTTGAGTTGAAATACAGAATCACAAAATTATAAAGTTACTTTGATGCAGGACCACACATGTTATGGGCCAGAGTGGAAAGTGATGTGAGCCAGTTTCTGTAACTCTGAAGCCAAAACTATCCCTACCTTGTGCTACTGTTTTCTTCTCCCATAGCCCTATATAACCATTTCCACAAGTTTGCAGTATGGACCAAATGTCTTTTTCAAGAATGTCTTTTAGAAAAATATCAAACCTTGCTTTAAGGACTTCAACAGATGGCAAGTCTGCCACCTGCCTTGGTAAACAAGATTAATGTTTAATTGTCCTTGCTGTTACAAACTTATGTCATGTTCTGCGAAAGATGCCTTCTAGGTTTTCAGACTTCCAGTTGTGTCTGAACAAAAGTACTGCAGCATACTGGAAACCAAACTGGTGTAGCAGTGATTATATTTTTTACCTAAACTAAAAAGTCACATCTGCTCCCTACAAAATATTTCATCTTATAGAAGTAATTATTATAGTTGTTTTTATATTACATAATTTGGTGAAGTAACTTACCAGTTGTCTTCAGAAATTTTTTCCTCGTATGTTATTGGTCTCATTGCAAACAAATTGTTTGACCTATGCGTGTGCATAAGGCATCACTAATGCTTTGACATAAATTCTACATGTTCCTTGGTATCATTTTGACAGTAATGAGATGTGAATCTCTCTTCCTTAATCTGTCTTTTTTAAAAAAAAAAAAATAATGTCTACAGACTGAAAACATGATTTCAGAGGTCTAAAAATCTCCTGAGAGAAACTGGTGTTCTTTGAGATCACAGGGTCAGTAGTACAGTGGCAGTTATTCGTGTGCTTATATCCATACAATTATAGCCCCAATTTCAATTTTTTATGACCTGTTGGTGCAAGGCATCCTGTTAAATTTTGAATTGCAGGGATTTTTATTAACAATTTTAGAATTATACTGGTGAAAACGTTCCAATTTCCAGCTGTAATTTTAAGATTATAATTTTTACAATTCACAGTAAAAACTATTGGAAGATCAGTTTACATCAGCAACTTGCAATGTGTTTGGATTTGTATAGAAAAAAAGTGTTCCTAGGTTGTTGCCTGTGCTTGTAAATAAACTGTTATATATTTACATTTGTCTTTACTTGCTTGCAAGGATATAAACTGTTTAGCATTTGGGAAAAGGAAACACAAAGATGTCTGAAGAGGTACTTTGAAGGCCTGTGTTTTAATTTTTATGATGTGATGGGTTGTTCATTTGTTTGTTTAGAAGGTTCACTGAATCAAAGACTGGAAGGAATTGATATGATTTATTCAACCAGTAAGACTTACCCAACACATTTCAAGTAGTGAGATGCAGAATGAAGTATGCATAATCAGTATAGTGTTTTAATAACTTCACAAAATAATTTAAAATATTTGATACATAGCAAAAATGATGATAGCATCTTCTCTTAGGTATTGTATCCGTAATTTAAGTTTTGCTCAGATATAGGGAAAAACAACTGTAACACTTTCTAGTATCACTGTATAACAGCTTTGAACATATTTCTTTTTTATCATTTTCCCCAAATGACATCATAGAATGTATCTTTGAACATTCGTATAATTAGCTATTTTAAAATATTGCATGTATTGCTGAAATTGGAAAGTATGAATGTGCATAACTCTTATTTTGAATGGGCTATATGGACTCTGGGTTAGCAAGTTTGTCAATGTCTGTGAATGTAGACATTCAACACGACTTTTTATAAATGAGTGAGTCCCAGTATAGTACTGCTTTTCCATAACAATGTCCATGTCATGTGGACATCCTTAGCACAGTAAGCCACAACCACAGATTCCCTGATCATCTACTATTACATCTTCTGAATATGTCTCTAGTTTAAAATTATTAAAGTAACTATTAAAATTGGCTATAAAAATGCATAAGCTGTCTATTTCAAATGGGAACCAGTTTTAAAAACCTCAGTAAACCCACTGCAGAAGGTGTGAATATTTTTTAAAGAAAAAGCACTTTCTCTTCTCTCCTCTCTCTCTTTCTGCTCTTTCATCTGTGAGGATAGAGATTTTGTTCATAATATGATGTAGTGGTTGAACTGGGAACTTGGGAGAGCTGTATGCAAGGCTGTTGTCTTCTCTTGCTTTGCGTATCTAAGGAATTCATTAACGAAGTCTGACCAGGAGAGATTAGGGCCCTCTTTCAGGAAGGTGCTTTAGTTATTGCTATACTCAACAAAAAAAAGCTGTGAGGACTATTGTTTTTTTAGTATCTGCACTCAAATAAGACCCTAAAAATGCAACCAAATTAGAGCTAATGAATAAATGCTGAAAGATGAGTAGTTTCAAAAATGCACATTATTTGTGCTTAAATATTTTAGCAATCTATTCCTCCCTGCCTCATTTTCTTCATCATCCCTTTTGTCACTTTGTCTGTTTGAAAAGCATTCAGCAGTCCAGTTTAGTAAGCTGTAGACACATTCTTGCTTTTTCTAATCCATCAAGAGTGCCCAACAGCTCCTTTATTTCCTTTACTTAGGCTTCCCTACCTAGCAGTCTAATGAGGTCAGGAAGGTCAGAAGAAACTAGCAGGAAAGGTCGGGAGGGCTTATGCCTGGTCCCTTCTGAAGGCTGCTGCTCAGCATGCTGGGAATGGGTCGGGTTATCCTGTTTGGATTGTGCAGTGAAGAAATGACATGACCAACTTGACAAGTAGCTCTCATTACCCTTTCCCACAGAATGTATTTCCATGGCTGGAGCAATTAGTAGGGATTATCTTAGAGAAGAAAAAGAAATGGCTTTTAAACTTGTGTGTACTCAAATAATGTTTTAGATATTTCTTATCTGAAGGATTTTTCTGTAACTTCAGTTGGTAGGATATCACCTTTTATCAGAAGAAAAAATATATTTCCCTCTATTCCTATTACCAAAATGTAAGTAAAATTGTGAAGTTCATGTAAAGGGTAAACTTTCACATTTGCTCCTGTCACTTGCTCTTTTTTTCTCCCCCCTACCTTTTTTCTTTCTTTCTTTTCTTTTTTCTTTTTTTTTTAATAACAGTAGTGCAAAATAATTCTTTATCTATTTTGTTCCTGTTAACTATTTTGACTTGTTCAGTCAGCTTTCTGGGGGTCTTGAAACGTGCTATATACTCTTAATTCCCTAAGAGCAAAATTGTGAGATAAGTAACAGTAAGATTTTTGTTAGACTTTTTACATATGGACAAGCTATATCCAAAGTAGTTAATCTGCCTGAAATCACAGAATTCTACATTGAAAATGGCTTTCAGGGCTTTAACCGTTTTTGGAAATTGACTCCAGTCTTTGCTGCCAGGCCAATGCTAATTGTTAGATAGGTTCTGTGTTTTATAATACGAAGAGAGTTTTGAAATATAAGGTATTAGTAACTGTACAATGAAAACAAATCTGCTGCTATTAATAACTCCTTTGCAATGTTTCTCTTATCAGGTTAAATTTCAGGGTTTTCATTGATTACCCACTCACTGTCTAGTAAAAATTCCCTTACAATCCATTTGATATTTAATGTACGCATTGCCTTTGAATTTTTTTCTTGGCTTCTGAAGAGGCCTAGGCTTTGGAAGAAGACCATTGGTTTGATGGTTGCAGTGCTCCTACACTAGTGAAGTCACCTGTTACCTTGTTTATATCAAATGAATTGCCAGATTTGTGGATAGGCAGGAATTATTACTCCAGTTTTGGTTTAGATCAGATTTAACTTAGGCTCTGGGCCTGTTTAGTACTTAGGGTTTTTATCCCTGTTCACAGTGGTTTGTGGTCATTTTTTTTATGCTTTCACCAGTAGCTCTGTGATTTTATGAAGCTACGGGATGCCTTAACTATCTCAGACTTTTTGGTGAGAGCATATTGCATTTTGTGATTTTTGTCTCTAACTTTGCAGGAGGATTTGGTTGCAAGTATGTTTTGGAAAGAGGAAGTGGGTAGAATTGTATTCTTAGTGCGGGTTGGCAATCACTGTTACTTCTGATTTTCTCACACAGTTACTTTACACATTCATTCAGTTATTTACGATCCATATGCCATGTTTTCGGACTGCACACATTAGATAAATATTACCTACACATCAAAGTAAACCTTCCAGCCTCATCTTCTGAACTGTCTAAGCTGGACAGTTTACCATAGTCCACCCTTTGATATGTTGTGTTGCCTGTGCTTTGTCCTGCTCTTGGTTCTTCTGTTTCTCTAATTGCCACTCTATTTTACAAAAGATACTTTGCTTCCCTCCCAGCCCTCCAGCTTTACCTTTCCATCTCTATTTTATTTCTGACTAATCTCACACGCGCGCACACACACACACACACACACACACACACACACGTTATGATGTTACAATGTCTGTGGTAATGACTGGTAGGTGTATTCTTTATGGATTTCATTTTTCATTGAGTAATTTGTCTTGAGTATCTCCTGCAAGATAGTTAGCTGAAGATCTTTTATATTTAATGTGCTAATCTGAAGGTTTCCAAACCAAACTAAATTGTTTAAGCTAATTGTTTAACCTTTGTTATTTATTTCTTGGGTATTCAAGACTATTTCTGTATCCTGCCTGCAACTTAACCACTGCATCTAAATAACAGTCTATTCCTCACAATCTTCACTACACTTAAGTCTTAAAGATTCCTTCTACACATCATCTCTTCAGTTGGACTCCTCTGGGAGAAGAAAAACATCTATATTCTTCGTGTTTCCCATCTCAAGTATTATTGTGTTTTCATGTATAACTAATGCTACTTCAAAGATTGTTACTTTCGCTAGCTCGTGTATCTCTTTGCTTGATAACTTTTTTACTGTCATACTTTCCTCCGCAAACCACCTGTATCATTGCTTTGCACACCAAATGTCCTGAAAGTGCTATCAGTTATCAGTGCTCTCTGTTCATGGTTATGAATTTTTAAGTATTTGCAGCTTCAGCAAAATAATAGTGAGATCAGCACCTAGTAAATACCAGTAGGCTATGGTAAAGTATGTGAAAAACTAAATATGGCAATTTTTCAGGAATCCTTTTAAGTATTGGAGATAATAAGAAAACTGCAGGGTACACAATCCATGGCTGTGAACTTACTGCCATTGTAAATGGCAAGAAATATGTCTTCAGCATTTAAGAGGTCACTACTGTGTCTCTATCCAAGATATCCAGGGCACTTAAAATGTCATTGCTCTAGAATAGAAGAACAGTTGACCTTGGCAAACATTTTTAGTTCTTGAATTCTGCATCTACTGTCCTTGGTCTTGGTGACTTATGTAGTCATTACTGACAGTGGAGTTACTGCAGAATGAGAATAGTTATGGAAGTGGTAGAAGACTGCTAACAGTAAGTGACAGCTGGTGCTGTCAGATGACACCTTTTCTGTAACCTGGATGCTTGAAACAAGCAAGTTGACTAAGCTTCTTCTAGTTGTTTGACAAGGCTAGTATTATCTCCATCTTTTTCGGGCAGAAATAACCAGGGTCTTCATGTTGCTAAAAGGGAAAACGTTTTGACAGACACAGGACTATCCACAGTACATCAAGATGTCAGGCCAAAGGGATAAATTTGGTTGGCTATTTACTGATACATTCATTATCAGGATTCCCAAAATCATACCAAATAAATAATCACTTCTTTCCTGTAACATAGGAAAGCGCCAAGTGATGCAACTTCCTACAAACAGTCTGAGTTTTTTCTATGCCATAATTGGTGAGCCTTATTCAAAATATTTGCATTTAATCCTTCACAGAAGTTTGATGGTTTGTAACTGTGCCCTGGAAGAGATGTGGAATAATGATAAAATAGGAACTCATCTCTGTTCAAAATGCATGAATACAACCTAAAATGCTGAAAACATGATATTTGAAGACTAACCTGACATACTCAACCCTTGGATTTGTACTTCTGTCTGCAAGGTGAACATAGCTACTTTAATACTACAAGGAAAACTAACTGGAATGTCTGTAGCTGGTAGGTGGAAAGCAATTTATTTTTAAGAATTGTTGAAGATATATGAAATGCCAAAATCTCGAAGGATTTCTGGGCTTTAAAAATAGTCTGAATATATCTTCATTCAGTCTCAGGGCATTCGGATAGAGTTCTGAGATAAAAACAAACTCTTGATGACCACTTCTACCAAAGAATTTGCAGATTTCAGCATGTTCCAGAAATGTTGATCCTTGTACTGCTTAAGGCATGTGACAACTGCACTTATCCTTTATACTTCTGGAAAGCTAGACCCTAAGCACAAATAGTTGGAGGGAAAGAGAAAGAAAAATATAAGAAAAATAAAAGTTATAATGTTTGCTTCAAAGATCTCTGTATAATTTTATTTTTGAGTTTTCTGCTCAACAATCAAATGCAAGTTTTAAGGTGAAAAATAATACTTAGAGAAAAGCTGCTTAGTAACCAAGCAGTAGAAAAGGGAGTATGTCTGTTAATTAATAACTGAATGCTGCCTGTATGTTTCTACTGTTTATATCTTGCAATTTCTAACCACATTAGGAATTCCTCTGTGTAGTTCTGAATTACTACCTGGTACGGTTCATGTTGTGATGTCTGAGCTGTCGTGGAAACTAGGTAGAGCAAAGTTGGTTAATGAAATAGAGGGAAGACAACATAGGCACTCTGTATTTTTTAAGTATATGGCTTCTGCTTAAGTAATCTCCCTCCCTCCTTTCCCCCCCCCCCCACCCAAATTTTACCTTTACAAAAAAGCCGACAGACTCTTGAGAAACTGTGTGTTGTGCTGGTGTTCTGGACCTTGTATAAGGCCAACCATGGCTGTATCGAGCATTGCAGCTAAACTTGCAAAACTGATAATTTGGTAATTCACAACACCTAATGTAACAGCAGTTAAGAGATTCTTTTGCCACTTCTCTCAGAGTGTTAGTCTGTTCTTGGGTTTTGGTAGCTAACCAGCAGTTTTGAGGAAGGTTGTCAAATGAAAGAGGAAGCCTACATGTTCACTACAGAGTATTTTTGTTTGAATCCAGGAGCTTTTCTAATATATAGTACTATTCAAGTATATTCAGTTACTTTCTGAAAGGAAGTGCACTTTCTTGAGATCTCACCCTGGTGAGAAAGCGCATTACGATTTTGTTTTATTTTAGTGAAGTTCAGCTACTGTAAAATGTAGCAAGAACATATAATTGTAAGAAAGGTTGTTTTCAGGAGCTGATGTGCTAAAGACTGAGAGGAGATCTGATAAATATGTATGAATACCTGAGAGGTGATTGTAGGGAGGATGGCACCAGGCTCTTCTCTGTGGTGGCTGGTGACAATACAAGGGGTAATGGGTGTATGTTGAAACACAGAAAGGTTAATCTCTGTATGAGGAGGAACTTCTTTCCTGTGAGGGAGACAGAGCCCTGGAACAGGCTGCCCAGAGAGGCTGTGGAGTCTCCTTCTCTGGAGATCTTCCAAACCCACTTGGATGCCACCCTGTGCCACGTGCTCTAGATGTCCCTGCTGGAGCAGGGGGCTTGGACTAGATGATCTCTAGAGGTCCCTTCCAGCCTTAACCATTCTGTGATTCTGTGAATTTGTGTGTGAGATTATTTTACCACAATGGTGTTGGCAGTAACTTCAGACGGAGAGCTTTAATTAGTGCTATACTGCTTTTGCTCATAGAGTGCAGGATGTGGGTTTTAGCTCTGTAGAGCCACTTCTGGACTGACAAATTTCCTTGGGAAATCTGCACCTCTGCCTCCTCCTGGGCTCAAACCAGAGGCTGCTGCATGGGCAAGGCTTATAGATCTCACAAAGAAGTGATCATAAGCTATGTACTTTCAAGCCTGAAAACCAAGTCACTGCTGCTGTAGCTCACAATACAAGCTGTAGCCGTCTAACCAGGCTACTGCTTAGAGTTGTAGTGCAGAGCAGGTCCAGTGGGCTCATTTCATAAATCCTAGGATTCTGATCTCAGACTGCATAGCGAGTTTGAGCTACACTGTCTTTTATACAGCACAGTGGAAACTGGCATTTCTGGTGCCCTTGGAGCAACTGGTACTCTTGCCTTTTACTGAGGGGTCCAGGATCTGGCCCTTAAGAATAACAAGGCATTGAATGCAATTGTGACAACAACTTTGATTCATATCTGAACCATTCAACTTCAAGAGAAGATCCTGAATGACAGGCCAGACTAAATATCCAAAAAGAAATTAGAGGTTATAAGATGGACATGATCTGAAGTTCAAATCTCAGAGTCAGCCTGCATTATGGTATGTGACATATGGCTGTTTTCTGAATTCCATGCAAAATTTTGATGCATGTAATCTATGTAAAAAATAATAAAATAAAAAGGCATATTTAAATTCATATGGAGTAGAACAAAGATGATGTTACTTGGTGTGTCTATAATGAACACCTTTATAACAAAGGAGATGATTCAGGTCCAGACAGGCTTAATAATCCCTTTTTGCTATAGCTTCTGTGAAATGGAGAGACACAAGGATGTTCCTATGAATTGTCTTTTCCTGTAAAGCAGACACAGTATTGTGTGCCCTTATTTACTGACAGTTTGCCCTTATTTACAATTTACCAGCAGGTTCTCAATTCTGTTTGCATTCAGATTCACAAAAAGCCTTGTGTTAGAGGAATGAGTCCTTGCTTGCTCTTGGCTCCCATGGGAGACTGTCTGGGTAGAAGGGACTGCCAAGCAAGTACATGTTATTTTCCCACTGGAGAGGTGATTTTGGACTCCCCTGCATAGCCTGTTCTGTGACAGGAAAATTCCTGGGGGAGGAATATTAGATGCATCAATATGAAAAGGGTATGAAAGTATGAGCTCATTTGGAGCTGCTCGTACACTGGAGTGGCAAGGGTGCTAACATGCACATGGCTTCTTGCTGCTGTGAATTCTTGGGTGATCTTTAACTCTCATGGAGGTAAAACCATACTTTCCAGTTGGGCAGACATTGCCCACATAGTTTTCATAAAGCCTTCCTCCTGTTTAATATACCTGCAAGAAGAGCCTATGGAATGGAATATGCTTAGCTTTCAAAAATGTCAAATTGCAATTGGGAAACCCTAAATTCCCCTGTGGAAGACTGGAGCTTTTTTTTCCAGCCCTGAACAGCTGATTGAGGCTTTTCCATTGTACAGCATTAAGGTTGCTTGCTGTTGTGTCTCCCTGCAAAAAAACACTTGCCTGCTCACCAGTCTGACTGTGTCATGTTCCTGAATACGCTCTGCACGAGCCTCCTTTTCAGATTTAAAAAAAGCCTTCATAGTGACACCAGGGAAATGTGACAATAGTTCTCTTTTCCTGATCAATTTTGGTTCTTTCCATCTGTCAAACATTTGGTATGCTGCTCCCCTCCCCCTCCCTCCCCGTGCTACTGCAGCAAAGCTGCCCGCCTGCCTTTTGTTTATGTCTTTCCACACTGGCCTCGTGACGTCACCAGTGCTATTGCCAGGGGAAAAAATATGCAGAGCTGTAGCTAAAGCAGCTGTTTGCTAGCAACCCATCCCGGCTGCTCTCGGCGCTGCTCGTTAATGTATATGCGGCAGTGTTTCCTGTTTAAGAGGTGCTGAGACCGTGGCTTGGAGTAGATAAAAATGGTGGCACTTTAAAATGAATACATTCCCGATCGTGATCTTTTTGTTGTTGTATTGAGAAAACAAATGTTGAATTTTAAAGGAAGATCATCAGTGGATTAAGTTTAGTGGATTATTCAAATCTTTTACTATCTTAATTATTCCATTTAATCATAGAGATTGCTTATCAACTGTTCTAATAAAACCTTAAGATGTGATAAACAAGAGGCTGGGAACAACAAAGAAATCGAAAGTTTTGTCATTAATTTGCATGACGACACAGCAAGGTACATGAATGTTAGTGTTTATCATACTTGGTCCTTCTTCCATGCAAATCAGTGGTGCAACTTGCCCTGAATTCCATAGAGCCAAAATAAAGCCAACAAAGAGCAACAAGCTGTCAGTGATTCTAATGAGAGAGATGTTAAAAAGAATGAGTAGTATGTATTTCATTTGTGGAATTTTAATGAGTAAACTACTACTTTTTGCCAAATTATATTTTCAGAATGCTATGAATCATTCCAGAGAGATTTCACTATTTCATTGTGCATCTTTGCAATCTTAATATTACAGTTAATTACCTGTTAGGTACCAGTTTTCAGGGTAGCAAAGAGACATTCAGTTATCTCTAGCTTGACATGAGAATGTTAAATAGACTATTCCATGAATTCTCTCTGAAGTAGAAGTTAGGGTATCTCCAAATACTCTGAAATGAATGTAAGAGCTTTCAGAATTCTGAATGTAGTTTTTCATTTACTCCAACATATGCTGCTATTTAAATATTAATTTTTAACTAGTATAAAACATTATCTGAATTTGATTTGTGCAAATAAAATAGACTATTGTCAAAAAGAGATCAGACTTGGTTGTACTGTACAGTTTATCATTTAGATTGGGGATAATTCTTACTCAAATGACCAATTCTAATTCACCTGAATAGTCTCACCGAAATCCGTAAGATTAATTTTATGACCAAAGATTACAGGATAATGCCCTTGACTGATGAGATTATTTTGAATCAAGGGGCTGCTTCTTAGGAATAATTTTTCATTCAGAAGCTCTACCTTCTCTCATAAGGGATAGATGCTGGCAGACTTAGCATGTTGGGGAAATATTACCTCTTTAGAATATTAATTTCAGCGTGTGCTCTGTGTGGAGCAATGCAGACAATGCGAGATTTTTGCCACTCCCCTCATGAAAAAATTACTTTTTAACTCTCCTGAATTTCTACATGAACCTTTTTACAATGGGAAGGGAAAAACAGTTGAGAGGGATTTCCGTTATTTCTGCCTCCTTAATGAGCTCAAGAAGCTTCAGAATTTATTATTCCTTCCTCATAGTAGACCTCAGCTGATAAAAATATCCATAGACAGTGAAATCAGTGGCATGCCTGGCTTTCTCAGACAAAACTCCCATGTGATCACACAGGCAGCCTCAGAGAGACTGAAGCTGCTCAGCAAGCAGTAGGTAATGAGTCTTTGTGCCGAGTGAAGCTCTTGTCGCTGAACAATAAAGCATATGGTACCAACAATAAAACACGGTGCTGGGAAATTTAAGAAGATTCTGCGGCAACTAGGAAGACAGTGAATGTGTCAAATGTTATAAAATGACGATCAATCTGTGTTGGTTCCTAATTAATAAAAACAGTGCATGGATTGGAAAAACAGCAGTTTGAACAGGTCAGTTGTTTTATAGATTATTTACACACTTCAATATTTTAAGTATAAGCATGTTTTTGGTATTTCCTTATTTTTAATTAAATCATTTTGGTGCATTCAGTAAGGTGGGATTGGAAGAATGCACATCAGTATGTTACCAGGCTAAATAAATTGTGCAAGGTTTGTGGTCAGATTCATTTTACAAATGTTTTTACTGTTATTCCTCTGCAATCCAAACTTCAATTATGCATGAAAAACTGGATAGCAAGTAAAATTAAATTTATGCTAGATGGATCATTTACCAATATCATAAAATATTTAATAACAATCTTTTTTGTGCTATATATTCAAGATTAATTCTTTTTGATAGGAAATTTGTAGTGTCTGTGGTCTTTAAAAAAAAATCATTGTAATATATATTGAGGATTGCACCTACATTTTTTCACGCTGTTTTTCTTCAGTAGTGTTAGTAGTTTTATTTTTAGTAAAACTGTATGCACACAAGAATAATACATTGTAATGCTCTACATTTTTTAACGCTAGTATCAATGCAAAATCTGCATTTTTGATTTTTCAATCAAGTATTTATTTGTGTTAAGTCTTACAGTTAAGTGTGCATATTTTTTTTTCTTTTTTTGAGAACCGATCCCAAAGATATTACTGGCCTGTATTTTTACAGAGTAAACATTTAATATCTCCATCACGGATGGAAGTCTTGAACATTTGAATTAACCTTTTAAAAACTTTTTACCCATAAATCTCCTATGGATAGTGACTTTTTTAATATTTCAGTACCACTTCCATAATTGTAAGTCTGTATACAGACTATGCATGCAAGAAATGGAATTTTTTTGTTTGTTTTTTTCTTTCGAGGGGGAGTATTTCAGCAATAGTCACGTTAGATCGTTGACTACAGAGTGGGGAGGGGGCAGGGAAGAAAAAAAAGTGTTGTTATTTTTATGTGAACTTGGTCTAATTTCAGCTGAGCCTTGCATTTTAAAAATAACAGCCTGACTAGTTAAAAACCATTTTTCTTTGCGTGCTGTCC
>NW_010586106.1:390211-405772 GCF_000705375.1 Tinamus guttatus
TTCCTGCTGCTCTGCCTTTTCTGAGATGGGTGTGACATTGGCCTCTTCAAGACAGAGACCCTGGGTTGGGCAGAATCATCTGCCAAGCTGGGTTTTGAATGCTGAGCTAGGAGAGGAAAGTTGAAACACAGCCTCCATCGCAGAATGTGCTGAGCCTGCCTGTTGTGTAAGAAGCTGCAGCAGGCTGGAAAGGCAAATGGCTGCGGGCTGTGCTGAAGCAGTGCTCGAATATCTCAGGATGAGGTGTACAGTAAGCTAAGAGGATTTTTCCTGCTACCTGTGCTATAAATTCTTTTAATTATATCTTTTGAGACATATTTAATCTCTATATTAAACATGTATATATATTTAAGTTTTATCAGTATATGTAAAAGGAAAAGCTACTTTAGAAAAGTCCTTTGTAATGGTAAGCCGCAATGAAGATTTGACAAATAATAGAATTTTTGCAATCATATGACCCTTTATATTTGTTATAATATACCCAAGAATACATACATAAACTTTGGAGATGCCTTCTGAAGGTAGCAACATATTTCAGAAGGGTACTGCAAACTGTAATGGCACATCATTGCCTTGACAAATTAATTCTGCTAATAAGCTGGATATGTAGCTGATCTTCTTCTGCTGTTTGTGATAGCTTGTTCAAAGCAAACCAAGCATATCCTTAGCTACGTGTTCAAATGCAGAGAAGGGATGAATACCTTCTGCAGGATGCTCAGCTTCAAGGTACCTGTTTCTTAATACCCGCTTTATTTCTCATGTGCATTATAACTAGCCTTCAGTAATCACAACACTACATGGGTTTGCTAGTTCATTTTTATAACTTAAACGCAAAGAAAACTTGAAACTCAGCACTTTTGGTACTTGATACTTCCAAATTCTGTGGGAAAGGGTTTTTTCTCTAAAATTTGCTTAACCCTTCAGCCCCTTTTAATCCTTCCTCTCTCTGCTGTTACATCTCTCTCATTGTGCTGCTTTCAAATCCTTATTCTCAAAGGCTCATTAATTTTGGAGTTTTTTGTGTTCAGATGCATCTTCGACATCTATAAAATAGCTCTGCTAATTATCATGTCTTTTCTGCAGAGTTCTTTAAAGCAAGAGTGCTTTTCAGCCAAATTACAAGAATTTCTTTCACTATTTTGTTTTTTAGCACAGGTAAAACATCTTCCCTCCATTTGTTCTTAGAAGTGATCAGAGAAAAAGAGAACGAAAGTTTTGCAGTGGAAAGGCCATAATCATATCTAGCCACATTTGTGTGTTATAGGTGAATCACTGCCCAAATACTTTTGTTATTTATGTCTTAACGTTTTAACTATTTTTTGCCGTGTTTAAACTTGTATGAAGGGTTGTATGAAAGGTGAGAAGAAAGTAAGAGAGCAAGTGGATGAAAAGTGAAGGAATAGAAGAGGAAACTCTTTATGTTGTCCTTTCCAGAAGAACATCTTTAGAGGTCAAAATAGTCAGCATAATTGATTCCTGCCAGAGGCAGTAGTAATTTATATCTTTATCCTTGACTTGACTTTTAGCCTGTATTTAGCCATCACAGTTATTGTAGCTGTTTCTTTTGACTGTCTCCATGGCAGTTTCTTTCATTGCTGCTGCTTACAGCTCGCTTCCTCTTCACATAAAGTCTTAGTGGCTGGAAATGTTTGAAAGAAAGCATACAAGCTACAAGTAATGCTGTGACACTCACACTCTTTAACTCCAATTGTTAATGCTTTCTCAGTTAAATCAGACATTTTTAGATGTATATTTGCTTATAGACAAGTTTCAAATTGTAATCATAATTATATTTTAATTATATGACAGATTGAACCTAATTAATGGTGTTAAGAGAGCCAGATTGATCTTAAGCCGGCCAGCAGATGAATAAATTGAATTCAATTCCCTGTTGTTGAAGGGAGAAGAGGTCAGTGTTCAGAAAAGCAGCTGTGAGGTGGACAGGCATGAGGTGGACAGATATTGCATTATATGCCTATAGTTCCTGGCTGTGGCTTTCAGAGCCAAGTGAAGGTTCCTCCTACTTCCCTCCTGCTGCGTGTAGCTGCTGACAGGCAGTATAGAAAGCTTTGTCAGCAAAGCAGGACAAATAATGATTATGAACTTTGTGTTGCGCTGGGGTAAAGCAGTGCTAATTTGCAGTGTAACTCCTAGAACTTCTATAGGCAGAGCTCAACACAGTTGGTTTCACAACACCAAAGTCTGTGAATTTCCCATTGTCCATCTTTTCCCTGCTGCCTCCCATGCAATTAGTGTGGCCTTCCAAGATCTGTGCCTTCTACAAGGTATTTGTGCACAGCATGAAGATCCCTCCTGGCCTTCTCTGGTCTAGGCTGAACAAACACCCCTCTTCCAGCCTCTCTTTACCTGCCCCACGCTTCAGCCCCTGACCAACTTGTTGTCCCTGTGCTGAACTCCCTCCCATTTGTTCGTTTCCTTGCAGAACTGGAGAGTCTGAATGGGATCTGGTGTAGAAGCATAGTCTCCACTGTGCCGAAAAAAGTGGTAGTACACACATGTGGCCCCACTGGCTGTGCTCTCCCAAATGCAAATCCGTAAGGGTGGCCAACCAGTCCACATTAGGCACAAGCACTAATTACTGAATTATCATTTTAATTAGTCTTGTAGCCTGTCCGTAACCTGGTGAGCCCTTCAGTATTTTTTCCTAGCTCTGGTTCATATGCACGCCTTTGTCCTACTCCAGTTTCATGTCAGGCTAAAAGTTGGTTGTGCATCAGAACTCTCATAGAGGGTTTTTTGTTTTTGTTTTATGAAGGAAATTGGTAGAGGTTGAAAGGATATAAGGCATACAAAGCAGCCATTGAAACCACTGAATACTAGACCAAATCTGAGGTTCAGCACAGACATATGATGGCCCACTGTGAAATGCTGCACTTACAGGACAATGAAGATGAAAGAAAAAAATATAAACAGTTGCAGAACAAAGACAGTTCTCTGGTTTCTGAGAGGGATGGGGTTCTTGTTCACACAACTGAGCTGTCCCCCTCTACTAAGAACAGGGCATCCTCATTCAAATGCTTCCTGGATTTGGCACCTGCTACACCTTATGACGCTGAGTGGAGCGCTAGTTGATCTGGTCAAAATTGTGAAGAAATTTGCTAAATGTTAAACAGTATGGCCTCTAGTTCAGCCTCTCTCTCTGTCTTTTCTCCTTTAATAGTCAGCCTGATATGCATTAGTTTCTTGATTTTTTTTTTTTTTTTTTTTAAACCTATAATCATAGAAATGGCTGGAAGGTCCCCCTGGAATCATCTAATCCAACCTCCTGATTGAAGCAGAGTGCAGTGCTGGCCTGGAGTTAATCAGTCCTCAGGTCAACAATAGAGGTTTTAAAAAATCTATTCCAATGAGGAATGTAGATTTCTCTTTCTTCCTTCAATGAGATTTGACAGTAGTCTGTGGTAAATCTGTAGTGCTAAGGTGTAGCACTCTAGGGTGCTAGATGTATGTTAACAGGTTACCTACCAGGTAAATCTGGCATTTCATCAATCCTGGATAAACTTTTTGCCTGGATAAACATCTGCACTGTCTCTGCAGTGCTGTGAAAAGAAGCTTGAGATTGTGACAGGTTTGTCTGCTGAGCAAGCTCTGAGTGTCCTTGATCTCTCTCAGGTAGTTAAAAGTACACTTTCTCCTAAATGCTGCACAGTTCATGGTAGAGTGCTACCCGTGCTTCCAAATGTCTACTTGAATACTTACCTTTCTAATCTGCTCAAATTCAAGGCTTCTCATTTAGCCATGTTAGTCTTCTTATTTCTTAGTATGGTGAGGGGAGTGTTCGGGTGGCATTTTCTCTGCAGTTAACAAAAAAAAAAAAAGAGAGAGATGCATTGCCCAACAATTAGTGTCTTTGACTGGAATGGAGAATTTATGAATTCCAGGCATGATATTTAGACTTTGTGAATTCATTGCATATTATCTGTCTGTAATACAGGAATTATCAGATAATACTTTCCTATAGTGTCTTATGGGGGTGACATGAACACTATTTGGAGCATGTTTACTTGGCACTGGGAACTGGAATGTTCAGTATAATTTCTTGCCTTTTAAATCTCTAATAGTGAATATGCTTTCCTCAACTGATGGCCTCAGATATTTATGTCTGTGTGAGAATGTAAGGGGCTCTGAGGAGAAACTCCAGTTTCTTTCCTCATTTGCTGTCTCACAGTTTAATGCAGATAAGGGCTGGTGTTGATGCAACCAGGGACTCCAAGCATCTTGAAAGATCAGGCTGTTGCTGTTATAGTTCTCTCTGGCCTGAAGGGTCTGTATTTCAGGTAAAATGTTTTTACTTCCATTAAAAAAGTAGCTTCAAAATGACAAAAACACCACTCAAAAAGCAATCTGATACATAGCATTCTGGCAAAAGAACATCTTCATGGATAGAAAGTTAGAGTTCGACCTGCAAAGGCTTTTCTCTTTTTCTATGGTTTCATTGTCTCCTGATACATTATATCTAATTTCATGCTGGATGGTTGTTCAAGACTGTAAGTGGCAACTAAATAAAAATGTCTTTGGAGACTGCTTGCTACTTTGCCTTTGGATGCTTCAATGCTTCATTGCTTCTGTTCCTTTTACAGGTGCATGTGACAGCATTGCAGCTATGAGTGGAATTCTAAAGAGGAAGTTTGAAGAAGTTGATGGCTCCTCACCTTGTTCATCCGTGCGGGAATCAGATGATGAAGTATCAAGCAGTGAAAGTGCTGACAGTGGTGATAGTGTCAATCCATCCACTTCTAATCATTTTACCCGTAAGTACTGTAGGTTGTGTACC
Organism: Tinamus guttatus; assembly: GCF_000705375.1. The sequence continues at coordinate 395,007 of NW_010586106.1, forward strand.
CAAATAATTCATTCTGTTCTTCAAAATAAACTAGAGTTTATGGCTAGATAAATGTGATGATGAAAAAATGAACTCCTATACACTACTTTTCATCACTGATCACCTGGTACATTACAAGGAGGTGAGTGTTGTTAACAGATAATACAGATATCTGTAAGTATACAGATAATGTTATTAAGATTATCTGTATAGCCTACAGATAATAACATTTACTTTCAGAGAGTTGTTCAAAGTGACCTCGTGGATTAGTAACCTTTTGCCTTGATGCTCTTAAAGTAAAACTCTTTGTAAATCTGAAAATTGTTAACAATTTTGTAGTTAACCTTCAGAGTTGTCACACTGAAGATACTTCAGGCAGGTTTTCTAGTAAAGTGTTTTAGGTAAGCTTATTTATTTTTCCTGGATAAGCACAGTGCAGCTGTCAACTATCTACAGTACAGTATTGGTTAGAGTTTTTCTCCAAAGCAAGTAATAAAGTTTCTTTTATTTAGGAATAGAGGGAAGTTGTATATTGGGCAGAGCTACTGGTCATTGCAGTCGTTTCAATTTTTCGTGTTCATGTGGGTATCACTGTATTCAGCAATTGTTTTTGTAAGGGTAAGTGTTTTCTTTTAAGTTGGCAAAGCTAGGTAGATTATGTAGGCAGCTATCAAGAATGAATTTGAGGCTGATTATTGGTGTTTATGATATTTTTTGTAGGTGGTTATGCAGGTGATTCTTGTAAGCATGGTTTAGGTTGTGCCTGTAAGTCAAGCTTGTTGTATATAGTGCGAAAATATCATAACTGATTTGTCTGCCAAATACGGCTGTGTTGTTCAAGCCTGACACGAAGGTCCAAATCATCTTTGATCTAGTGTGGAAGTCACCTGTGAAAAGGATTACAGTGGCATCACCTTGCAAATATGTTTCTGTGTAACAATCTTGATGAGATGTCTTACTTTTAAGATATGCTATTAGTAGGCAACTTTATTTTATAGAAATGACTCAAAGGAATGAGTGACCTAAGAAATTTCATCAATAGTATTAAGTGATGGCTTGGTGACAATATTATCTCTATGCTGACCTTTTAACTTTTGCATCTCTTTAGGGTTTTACATGGTTATTCCCCATAGTTAGAAAGCAGTTCTTTGTTATCAGTCATTGTCACCTACACAGAAGACAGCAGTTTTATTGTGAATACACAGATAATACAAAGACGGCTAATGATTCAGAGGCAAAACTTGAAAGTTATAATACGTGTACATAACAATAAGCTTTGATTGTAGTTAACACCCGAAATGTAATAGTTTAGCTTCTGAAATCTTTAAGGGCAAAGTGAAACTACAGCATTTCAGAGTACTATGATTCATATAACAGGTATTTTTGAGTGGAGTAATAAATATGTATCTGTGTCTAACGATTTATATATTAAATATATATGCAAATAGCCTATAAACATGTATATCAGCTGGCAATATGGAAATGTGAGGAGTGAATTGTTTATATTGCTTTGATGCTTTTTAATAAAATACTGTCTTTAATAGAGGTACAGTGGCCTAAATTCAAAAAGTCAGTGCAGGATATTTACAGTTTTATATGAAGGTGATTTGGGAAGGAAGGAATTGTATGAGTGACCTTGGTATATATTTGAATAGGCAAGTATAAGTGTCTCCAGCAAAATGACTTTTGGAAACTACTGTATAACTGAAAGTGGCATCTTTGAATCTATTGCCCTGCTTTGCTATTACTGCATGCAAGGTGTTTGGAAGAGCTTGATAAAGGTAATGTGGTAAAGGTAAAATAGGGAATGTTGATTCTCAGTTGGAGTACAAAATGAAAAGATAGTTTTATACCCACTTAGTTATTTGCATCTTGCATCCAAATTCTTTTCCAATCTGCATCATTATTTACTAACTTTACCGGACACACTAATTTATGCCATGTTACTCCTGATAAGAAATATTTTGTTAACCATATTTTGTTAATATGGTTAAGGTTGTGCAAGTGAGCTTTTGAAACTTTTTATTCTTTCTTAATGTTAAAGCATGATAGTTATTCATCTGTTTATGCAGTCGATACCTACCAGTTGAGTAATGTTAGAAAAATTGAGATCACTAGTTTCCAGCTAGCCATAGACAGATCTGCTAAGAGCAACTCTATACTAGAAAGGTAGGTCTTGATGATGGTGATGTATGCTAATGAAAGTTAATAGTTGTATGGAATTAAAACTACTCATGTTTTAGAAAAGATTCTAATTACTTTCCCATTTAAGGCAAATGTAAAGAGTAATATAAACTTCCTTTTTTTTTAATTTTGCCAATTAAATATGGTTAATTTTTAGATAATTGACAAATGCTGAAAGATTATCAGCTTGATAAATGCTGCCTCCTAGGAAAAAATGTTCGTTACTACATGGAAATATTACTTCTCATAATCTTGTATGTATATTGTGACATGTGCTTTGCATATAGGATAAGTTTCTTTTCACTCTTTAGTAAAATGCTGCCTTTAATGCACATCATACAGCCTGTGTAGTAAAAATATATATATATTTATATATTTATATATATTTATATTTATATATATTTAGCTATATATATATATATATATTGCTGAGGCAGGAAGGATTTGCCTAGTGCCAGGAAGAGTGCCTGCTGCAAACATGCTTCTCACTTTTTTGAAGTAAATTTGATTCATAGCACTCCGTCACCCTCAGTGGGGAGAGCACTCCCATCTAGGCACTCTGAATGTACATTAATGCATTTCCAAAAAAAAGTGTGTATGTTTAGGAGTACAATCCAGTGTACTGAGTTCACTTGCTACATGAATACGCAGGTAGGCAGAGCTGCTGCATTAAAGCTCTTCCACATGTGATAGTTGTTTAAAAATGGAGTGCAGGTACAGTATGTAATAATAATAATAATAAATAATAATAAAACAGATAGCAATGTACCTTAAAATACATATTGTTCATTCTTTAGGCACATTTAACTACTAAAAAAGATAGAAACTTTCCTATCCAGAATATTTAAATGAGTACTTTTAAGAACGTATGGAAAGGCGGAGTTCTGTGAATCTCCTTCAGGACAGTAAACAGACTGAAAATAGCCAGTGCAGAAGCTGCAGCTGGCACTCCTGCAGTGCACCAGCAAGCGTACAGTATATACAAATCTGTTAGAGTAGTGATGCAGTAGATATTTTGGTAACCCTTGAAACACTACCTGTTGGGTCAGATAACCAAGAATGCTTCAACCATCCTGTTCTATTTGCCGTTAAGTTTATTTTAACTAAGCTAGTGTATGGCTGCGTTGGATCACACAAGTGGGGCAGAATGAGAAAGTGGCTTTAATCTGAACAATGATCCCTGCAGTGCGGCCGTAAAAATGACATGAATAGTATGTCCCTAAGTGCTATCCATTATGGTTACTACACAGTGATAACTGCCTAATTTCTCTAAGAGTGTATCTATTTAAACAAATCAAGATAACAATAAGAAAAATATCCTAGTCCAAGTTGCATATGTCTTTTTCTGAGTCCTGAAATTAAATTACAGTGTGCATCAGGAAAAGTGCATGGCTAAATAAAGTTGTTGCTACTTTCTGCTTCATAAGTTTCAGTTGATTTAGAGTTAGTCCAATATATATTTATATAAAATACAAAGTTGCTATAAAGCATAGATAACTATTACAAGGTTTATAACCGAAAAATAAATAAATGTTGCTTTCTCTTGGTTGGATAGCCGTATGCATCTGCACGTTTTAAATTCTCCTATCAAAGGATGGTCACACACCTTCATTATGAGTTATTATGAGGGTTATGAGAAAACCATTCAGTTTCTATAAATATTCTCTCCAGAGTTTTCATTTATCCTAAAAAGTACCAGAGGGATTCAAAACTACAAATATATTCCCTTTGCATTTCTTCCCTTATGACCTTGAAATTAGTTCTTTAAGTATTCTATAATCGCTAACAAATTGTCTGTGATCACTTAGAATTTTGAAGAATTGTACCCAATCCTTTGAAATCATGCAGATAGTCTAGTTTCTCTTACATTTTCTTTATGCAAAACACAAATTTTACTTGGTGTGAGGTCAATAGCATAAATCATAACGTGAGCCTTAAGATTAAGCTGTGTTTAATTACTGACTAATGGTAGAAATCTAAATGAGTGAGACACCATGATGCTGGTTTATTATAGGAAAAAAAACCTTAAAGGCTGCAACTACATATAGGCTTTTTGTTATAATGACTTGCAATTATTTTATATTGCCTGCAACCAGGCTTAGAATTTCCTTGTTAATGAGCAATACCTTTGTTACTGATATTTATTGATGCGCCTTATGAAATGCAAACAGGTTGAGAGATTCTCGTTTTTATTTTTTTTATTTTTTTTTTGTCTTTTTAAAAGAAGTTCATTCATCTGGGCGGTGAACAAGAAGTGCAAAGAAATTCAGTGAAGTGTGGTACAATGCTTTAGCTGAACTGCTTATACAAAATGCTTGGGCAGGATATGGCATGCAAGAATCTTGCCTGCTGTCTTTCATTGGAAGCAATGACTATTGCAGAGGGAGTTTAAAAAAAAAAGGGGGGGAGGGGAAGAAGAAGAAAGGTAAAAAGAGAAAGGGAGATGAGGAGGCAGGTTCCCACCGATTTTTAGATCGGTTTGTGCAGTTTGTGTGACTAATTTTATTTCTTTGGTTTTGAGAATGTCTTTCTTGCAAGTTAGTGCACTTCATACCTGATACAAGCAGAGGAGCAGACTTTGCCTTAAATGATTTTGGGGGGGTCTGAAACAAAACAAAATAACATAAACATTTTTGCTCGTAAACAAAAATTCTGCACTGAGAATGTTTATGATAGGCAAAATGTGTTTGGAAATGTAGAGATGCCACAGTTAAATGGGTAGTTGTATCAGACAGATAATTGCAAGAATCACCCATAAGATGAGAGAGAGAGTAGACCATAGTGCCTTAGGAGAGTTCAGTGCGTACGATTGCTATGCATGGGTGTTCCTGCAAGGATACGTGGTGACAGCCTTCCTCCTCACACTGTCACAAACTGGAGCCAGGGTCAGAAATAATCATCCAAGAAACAGCAGCTGGCAGTTGGAGCATTTAGAGTAAATGGGGAGGCAGAGAGCTGTTAACTGTCTGCACTTCTCTCTGCAGGCTTATTGTATTTGCAGAACAGAGAAACTGGACTATTATGACAAAGAATGTCACAGAAAAGTGTTCTGGTGTGCTCAGCATGATGAGGAAGGAAACTTGCAGCTTTCGTGGAGATTTTAGCAGTAAATTTTCGGCTTTTGGCTTGTACTCAAAGAATTCGACATTTCTGTAAAATTTTAAACGAAATTCTGACAGAATGTTTAATTAAACTTTAGATTAAATTTAAATTAAACATACAACTCTGCCATTCACATCAGACTCCTCTGTGAGGGTTACTTCTCAAAAACCTTTCCAAATATGAGATAGATTTATCTATCTTTAGGCAAGCATTCCTGTTGAGCCAGTTCTGTGAGGTGAGTTTAGCTATGTTTTTACTGGAGAGGAAACTGCCAGAAGGATGGAGCAGTGAACACCATCAGAGTAGGGGTGTTCTACAGCGTAGGCCCTGTCCTGCTGACTGCTATTCCTCAGTTTACTTTTTCTTGCGTGCACAGTTCCCTTAAAGACTTTCATGTTAAAAGTTCTTTCAGAAGTTACCTTTATGCCCTCGAATGCATGTGCATTTTGGGGAGGAGATGTAGTGTGCTATTGTATTGCCTTGTAATGTGCTTTTCTAGACATATAAGAGAAATATTTGATATTTAAGTCATTTAAATGTGTAGATTTAGTGTATGTAGATTAGTAGAAATTTATCTTGTGGGGGAGACTAGGACAAAGATAGAAGATATTTCTAAATCATGCTCTTTTCCCCACTTTTTGCTTTCTAGGAAGACTGCAAAGCAAGCTGGCTTTTGTAAGCAATGCTCTGACCTGGATTACCATGATGTATTAGGCTTGACTGTTATATATTGTTAGATTTGATTAAATACTGTGTGGGAAAGTCATGGAGCAGGTGCAGAATGGTGTTAATCCTCCTCACCATACTGCTCCATATGGTATGTAAAAAGCAGACCAAGAGGATAGCAGAGCTTAAGAAAAGCAGCCCTTCCTTCTTGCCAGAGACAGAGTTTTAATCAAAAAGGCTGCTTCCTGCAGTTTTCTCCAGCCTTTTGAAATGTTCGTGTGGCTAAGGTATTTCTGTGATTGCAGCAATGAATTGCTTTGCCCTCACTGATGTAAGAGTTCTAGTAATCTGCTGGGGAGCCATATGGTTCACATTTATTTTAATGTGTCTTTGACATCAGGAGAATAGCTGAGACAGCAGAAGAAAGTGCTTATGTTTTGGAGTTTGGCCAGAGCTTAGATTGTTTATGTTTAGTAATCAAAGAACTACCAGTTTTCTCAGTAGAAATGATTTGAGAAACAGCATGGATTTAACATGTTGTTGCTATCAGGATTTTATAAAATTAGGAAGCTTGCTTTGCATTTTGTAGACGGTGATACAGCTGTAGTGGGATCCCTTCCCCTGTGTGGAGCTCTGGACATTACATTGGCAGCTCCATGAACAGGAGTCAAATCTCTGCCCTGTTTTCAGTGCCACCTGCAAGGCACAGAGCCCAACACGAGGCTGTTGGGAGGCTGGTGCAGCGCGAGTGCAGCGTGCGGGACTGGTTGGCACTGAGAGCTGCTGAGGAAGACACCGTTTCGCTCTGCCAGTTTGTTATTTCTGTTGCTTAACTATTTCATCAGTTACCAATGTATCCAGATAGGAATGAGACTTGGATGTTTTTCAAAGCTATTATGGGACTACTAGGCTGAACTGATATGTATGTAATATTGATTTTTTCCTTTTGGAAAATTACTTTTCTTTGTGACTAGAGAGTGGGTCCCAGATTGAAGTCTTTTACCAAGATATAATAAATATGTTAACCTGAATTTTTCAAATGTGGAAAAGGGTTGGAATTTTTTTATTGCATCTTTATTTTTGTGTCAAGTCAATGCTTATTTACAGATAGTAGTTCTAAAAGCAGAAAACAAAACCACCTTATTTATCTATTATTAATTATTTATTATATTTCATGCTTTTACAGAAGTAGTCTCAGAAATTTTCAAATATAGATTGAAGTGAATAAGGGAGGGGCTCCAGAGCTGGCCGCAGAGCTGAGCACCAGCTGTGGGAGGGGGCCGTGGCCGCAGAGGTTGGAGCCCTCAGAGCTGCTGCCCTTCTCACTGTCCCCTCTCAGAGACAGGCCCTGTCCTGTGCTGCCAGCAGCTCCTCTTCCAGCTGCCCTGCCCTGCGCACAGGCTGGCGGCCCTGCCAGTCCCCCCTGCTGCCGCAGCTTTGCATAACCTGTGCAAAATGAGTTAACAATGGAATTCTAAGGTCTAGTACCCTTTAGTTCCCCAATGAGACACAAAATGAAAATAAATTTCATTCATAATCTGCAAGGTAAGTACAAAAAATGTTTAAATAAAACTTTTAAAAAACCCTTCAGTATGAATATGGTGATGAGAACCATTATTTGAAAGAAACTTAGCAGGACTTGGTATTTTATTCTGTGTAATTATGACACTAGGCTTCATCTTTGCTGATGAACAAAAAGCTCTTTTACTTTTGGACTTCACAAGACTTAAATGGTTCCCATTTTTCTTCTTCATTGTTGTCTTGTCATCTTGATACGAGTGGCTTTCCAAAGCCAGAAAATATTTCCTCATGATGATTTTGGTCAGAGAATTTGAGCAAAGATAAATGTTTTGTGCAATGGACATTAGCCAGAAGGAGTTGCCTGATTAAAACTGCTATATTTGCCCATCTCCCATTAAATGTCAAAACAGCAGTGAGCTATGCAACACTATAGTCCACATGAGAAAAGAATAGCAGCCATGGAAGCTATTTTATTTAAAGCTTTTTTTTTGGGGGGGGGTGGTATTTCTTTTTAAATTGATACTTTCTGCAATTCTTTAATTTTTTGTTGTTAGAGTGTCTTTGAAAAATAATTCAGTACCTATTAAGTACTTTACAGTACTTTAAAAAAATATCAAAGGAACTTAATCTTTCTGTAAGGAAAAGGATTCATAAACCTTATTGAATGCCATTAATGTTTGTCGGTGGATGATAAAAATCATGCTTTGCATTTAAATGGATAAAATTTTATTTAAAATTACAAACATTTTAATATAAATGATGGTAATAAAATATATGACTTAGTGGCTGAACAGAGGAGATGGTTCCCTACTATATCTTTAATTCAACACCTCTTGAAACAACCATAGTGATGTTTGTCTGTTAATTCTTAATCATTTCACATTTCATCTTCTAATATCTACTTGACTGCAGGCTGGGCTTAACTGAGTCAAGCCTTAATCTGTGTGACATGTGCGATTCATAGGACAGTTGTAGATGATAGTAAATATTTATATTCCCACTGTTGTCATCTCTACCTCAAATCTGTAGACTTAAGACTGGAGGTTTCAAAAATCACCTTCCAGTTCCTATTGACAGTACGTAGCAGCAGATGCTGGAACGAGGCAGCATCGCTCTTTTGCGCAGCTGATAGTGGCACTCACTGATGCCACTTGTTGCCCAGGCAGATGGCAGGGAAACATCTTCTGAGGCTGGCCAAGCAAGGCAGTCTGCTAATTGTGCTCACTTGACGTAAGTTTCTAGGTTACAAGCTCTTCCTTCCTTTCAAAACCATTTGAAACTGACTCCGAAACGACATCCAAGCCAATTATTGGTCTGTGTGCATCACTCCAAAATGAGCCACTGGTGGATTAATGTCAGCGATTTCTTTTTTTCTGGCTTTATGTTCATGCTTTCTAATATATCAGAAAATATATGTCCTGTTTATCCTTTTGCTCTGTCATCCTTTTTGCTGTGTTCTGAGAATTCCTTTCTGCTCTGAGAATTTGAATTTTGATTGGCTTGAAGTAAAAAGCCAATGGGTTAATGGGTTATAATGAGCGTTGTCACTCGTGTTGAAAAATGTCTGACATTTCTATTGAATATCTACTTTTTTGAAAGAAAGATCACTGTAAAGCAGTGCTCTGCTCAGAGGTTTAGAAAGTACAGAGCAGAGTGCCTTGGCAGTGCTGGCTGGGCAGCTGGATGGCTTCTGCCTTGCTGCTTTGCTTGCCCCTTCTTATGGAGATGGTTGCAATTCTCCTGTCCCCTCACGGATGGCAAACTGATTGTGTCTTTAAAAACAAGGCAGGCTTGAGCATCTCTTATCTGTGTTTCAGGGTAACCAAATAAAATCTTATAATCTTTTGCAGCTCCTGCCTGCTCTGTTCTTGAAAGTAACATTCTCATAAATATGAGCAAATTCTGATTATTTCCTAGCAGTAACATATAAGAAAGGACTGCAGAATTATTCATGGAACTGTAGCTCTTCCCTTTAATGAGCTCTTGGGTGACACGGAAGTGGAACCAAGAGATAGGATGTCTTTCATGAAAAAAAATAGTTGCATGTAATCTGAGGCTCCTGCATGTTTATATGCTTATTTACTTACACAGCTGAGCATATGATTTGCTTGACTAGGAACTACAGCTTTAATAAATGAATGTATGATCTATAATGCATTTCAACTCTTGCCCTTCATTCCAGTTGCATAGTGCTGAGTTGATTGTGCTGGGGTTTTCTTGCAATTACAGAATCCTAGTATTATCCTGAAGTTTTGTTTCAGGATAAAGCAGAGGAAGTAGTTCTGATTTTTACTCAGCGTTACTCATATACTATCATTCCATGATAATGATGATATGAATTTCTGAGTCTGAAACACTAAACATTCCACCTCTTTAGTTTTTCTAACACTAATTGCTCATGTTTTAAAATATAAAGTAGCAGTCTTCCTCTTGTGCTGTGAGGATCTAGCTGTAGATCTCTGCAGCTGTAACCTTACTGAGAGAATAATAATCATAGAATTATAGAATGCTTAAGGTTGGAAGGGACCTCTAGAGATCATCTAGTCCAACCCCCCTGCACACGCAGGGTCGCCTAGAGCACGTGGCACAGGACTGCGTCCAAGCGGGTTTTAAATACCTCCAGAGAAGGAGACTCCACAACCTCTCTGGGCAGCCAGTTCCAGGGCTCTGTCACTCTCACTGTCAAGAAATTTTTCTTTAAGTTCCTGTGGAACTTTTGATGCTTCAGTTTCCAGCCGTTTCCTCTAGTTCTGTCAGTGGCCACCACTGAAAGGAGGCCAGCACCATCCTCCTCACTGCCTCCCTTGAGGTACTTATAGACACTGATTAGATCCCCTCTCAGCCTTCTCTTCTCCAGGCTGAACAGGTTCAGTGCTCTCAGTCTTTCCTCATAAGGCAGATGTTCCAGGCCTCTGATCATCCCTGTGGCTGGACTCTCTCCAGTAGATCCACATCCCTCTTGTACTGTGGAGCCCAGAACTGGACACAATACTCCAGATGTGGCCTCACCAGGGCTGAGTAGAGGGGCAGGATCACCTCGACCTGCTGGAGACGCGCTTCTTAACCCACCTCAGGATCCCATTGGCCTTCTTGGCCACAAGAGCACAGTGCTGCCTCATGGTCAACTTGTCATCCACCATGACACCCAGGTCTTTCTCCGCAGAGCTGCTCTCCAGAAGGTCGGTCCCCAGCCTGTACTGGTGTCTGGGGTTATTCCTCCCCAGGTGCAGGACCTTGCACTTGGCCTTGTTGAATTGCATGAGGTTTTTCACCGCCCAGTTGTCCAGTCTGTCCAGGTCCCTCTGGAGGGCAGC
>NW_010586106.1:405880-431689 GCF_000705375.1 Tinamus guttatus
TCCGGAGCTTGCCCAGGAGGATATTGTGAGGGACAGTGTCAAAAGCCTTGGTGAAGTTGAGATAGATGACATCCACTGCTCTGCCCTCATCTATCCAGCTGGTCATTCCATCATAGAAGGCTGTCAGGTTTTGATTTGTAGATTTCCCCTTGGTGAATCCTTGCTGACTACTCTTGAGTGCCTTCTTGTCCTCCATGTGCCTGGAAATAATGGAGGATATACCTGTGTGATGAACTCAGGTCTGTTGCTCTCCTGACTGTGGTCACAGGTAGCATCATTGTGGATTTGAGATATTAAAAGAAGTTGCTTTTGGTAGGCTTTATTTGCTGCCTTAGTGAAACGGTAATATGTTATTTAAGAGCTGTCAGCAGTGTGTCCTTGTGGCCAAGAAGGCCAATGGGATCCTGGCCCGCATCAAGAGGAGTGTTGCCAGCAGGTCGAGGGAGGTGATCCTTCCCCTTTACTCAGCTCTGGTGACGCCACACCTGGAGTACTGTGTGCAGTTCTGGGCTCCCCAGCACAAGAGGGGACATGGAGCTTCTAGAGAGGGTCCAGCATAGACTGACAAAGATGATTAAGGGACTGGAGCATCTATCTTATGAGGATAGACTAAGCGAGCTGGGCCTGTTTAGTCTGGAGAAGAGAAGACCGGGAGGAGATCTGATGTATAAGTACCTGAAAGGAGAACATAGGGAGGGTGAGGCCAAACTCTTCTTGGTGATGGCCAGTGACAGGACAAGGAATAGTGGGTATAAATTAAAACACAGAAGTTCCATCTCCACGTGAGGAAGAACAACTTTCCTGTGAGGGTGACAGAGTCCTGGAACAGGCTGCCCAGAGAGGTTGTGGAGTCTCCTTCTCTGCAGATCTTCCAAACCCGCCTGCATGCGGCCCTGTGCTTTGGGTGTCCCTGCTGGAGCAGAGGGGTTGGACTAGATGATCGCTAGAGAACTCTTCCAACCTCAACCATTCTGTGATTCTGTGGGAAACCCACTGTCTTTACCAAGAATTTCACAGGAGTATTAGTTTGTAATAGCTTCTAGGCTTGCCTATGCTACACACATTTCCAGTCATTTGGAGTGCACTCCCCTAATATGATCAGTATTGTTAAGGCAAATGAAACTCCTCAGCTGACAGTCTCCCATACCCTCACACTCTTTTGTGAAATATTTGCTTATATGACTTCAGGTTATCATAAATGTATTCTGCTTCTGTTCTAGCTTCTTCAATCCTGAAGAGAGAGAAGCGGAAGAGAACAAAAAATGTGCATTTTAACTGTGTTACTGTGTACTACTTCACAAGGCGCCAAGGTTTCACCAGTGTTCCCAGCCAAGGGGGCAGCACATTGGGAATGTCCACTCGGCACAACAGCATGCGCCAGTACACGCTTGGAGAGTTTGCCATGGAGCAGGAGAGGCTTCACCGAGAAATGTTAAGAGAGCATCTAAGGGAGGAAAAGTTTAATTCCCTAAAATTAAAGGTAAAACTTCCTTGTTTTCAGTATTAAGGTCATATGGACCCAATTTGTACCTCTTGAACAAAATCCCTTCCTTGCAATCAGTTCTGCTTTCAAGAGAAATACAGATTTTGTTTCTTTTTTATTTTATTGAATAAATATTTAGCAAATATGACAAAAAGAAAGCTATGATAGTTATTAATGTACCAATTTATATGATCATATATCATGTTATTACCTGCATGTTTAATATTTCACAATAGGGTGATTGACTACCTGTATCAGTTCAGTTGGTCATAACCAGAGATAGCAGGTGATACAAATCCACACTGTAAGTTTGAAGCTGGCTTTTTAAATACAGCAGAATGGAAAAAATAAACTGTGTATTTGAGGAGAGCAGAATAGAGGAGATCATTTGTCTAAGTGTCTTTTGTGTCTTTTTCAAACTGGTGACAAAACTTCACCAGTTGAAGTTTTTGGGAGTGAAATATTTCCTGTATAATTGCTTGTCTCCCATATATTTCGTTTTGTTTTTTTTTCAGGTGAATCCTGTCATTTAAAAAAAAAAAAAAAAAAACTTTTGAATTGTAGCCAGACCGTTTTGCTACACAGCCCTTTTGTGATCCTGTATTTCTCTTTCAGACATCACTGTGGTTGCCCAAAGTAGACTGGCAAAATAAACCCAGTTTGAGAAATACCTTTTAGCATTTCGCCCATAGATCTGTATCCAAACTGAAGAAGTGCATATGGCTCTTATTATTGAAATTACTTCTTTCTGTCTCCTAATTGTTTTTTGTTTGGATAGTTAAATAGATTTTTAAATAGTTTATAAAAATTGAACTGGCATAATAAAATCAAACATAAAAATCACTCAGGACAAGTGGAAATTGAAGACGGATATTTGTACAGCTTGGGAGCGAAAGGCTTGAGGATTATTTACTTACCAACTGAACCGGGAGAGTGTTAGCTCTAAATGTCTTGCGCTACAGGATCTCCCGAGCACCATGCGTGGATTCAGTTGGGCCAGTGTAACCACTCACGGCACAGATCCCTGGGCAGACTCCCAGGGCTCAGCTCTTATATTCCCCAAAAATACAGATATAGGGGATGAAACTGAGAGGGAGGAATCTCCAGTGGAGTAAGTAAAGAATAGTAAGGCATGCAAATATTTCATGTTTCCGTTTTATTGAGAGAAAGGTGATCAAGAAAAATCACGAGTCCTATTTACCGCTGAAGACTGGATGAAGTCTCTTAGCTTTCATCTGTACTGAATATAGAGTTTGTCTCTGCCTGTGTCGTAACTCGCCTCCTGCCTGTGGTGGATCTTTCAACTATTTCACCCCAGCCCACTCTTTTTAAAGACAGAGGCTTTAGTTGCAGCTTCTCTTCCAAACATGCATTCTTCCACCTACTCTGTCGTATCTTTCGATGCACCATGAATACTTAAGCGGATGCTAATCTCTACTCTGAATTTTTGCTTCTACAAAATCTCTTCATAAGTAGTGAGTAAATAATGAAAGCCTGATTTGCTTTCCTCTCTGTGTCTTAATTGATTCCATTTCCCAATAGAGAAACCTTGAACCTATATTTAATTCAGGACTGCCAAGATTCTTTCTTCATCGATCCTCAGCAGCTGATACAGGAGTAGCCTACTAACCTTTCTGAGATTAGTAAATGGACTCCAAAGTTTGAAATTCAGATGTGAAGAAATCATGGATAGGTCTTGAGAATCCTGCGAGTGTCTTAAAAGATCTAATTTGTGTTAAAGCTCTAAGTGTAGAGTAAAATATTTCTTTTTACTCTAGAGCCTATATAGACATAAGAACTATGCTCCCTATCTGGGAGCTCTTGATTTGTACTGGAAAATTACGGTAAAGCACTGAAGTTGTTTTATTTGCTTAAGACAATTGAGCCTTGGTGATTTCCTGTTACAGACATAGAAGAGCTGGTTTGCAATTTGTCAGGTTTCTAAGCAAACATAACAAGGAAAGCTGTGGAGTTTTAAGTTGATAATGTCAGTGATTATGATCTTTATTTAAAATGTACCAATCAGGATTTTCCCCAGATTACTGTATATCTGCAAAGAACAAATGAAGAAAATTAAAAACTAGTACTAGCATAGCAGTTTCTTCAGAAAGGGTTTTTGCTGTTTGAAAAGGCACGTGCAAAAGAAGAGAAAAAAGTGTTTTTTTTTCTTTTTTTTTTTCTTTTTTTAATCTTTATTTTCCTAGATTGATATCCAGGTATGCAGCATGATCTCTCGTAGAGGAAAAAAAAAAGTGGAAGATATACAGTAATATAGAGAATTGAGACTGTTAGATACTGTTTATTATTTCACTTTTTAATGCTAAAAGAGAACCAAGTAGGAAATTTTTCTTAATTGATATCAGAGACTTCAAAATTTTCTTCAAGTTAGCAGAAGCACTTTGGTGTAAACACTGCTGGTGATGGCTCACACGCTATTAGCAGCTGAGTGTGAATATTTTAATGGTAATGTGGGCATAAAAGCCAAACTTGTCAAGAGGAAGGGAGCAGGGTAGGCTCTAATACGTTGCAATCTGAGGAAACATTATGAGCAAGCCCTCATGAGCAAGCAATTAGCTGGAATGTTCCTTACTGCTTACTCATAATCTTGCCTCAAATGAAGATACATTAACATAATTATCATGACCCTAATGATGGTAAGACTCATGGATCTGTGGACTGATAGATAAAACAGCACAGATTGTTCTCATTCTGAACACAGGGCAAATGCAAAATGGAAAATGATCTGGGTTTGCCTCTGAACAGAATTACTCTAGGCATCTTTTTCCTCTTTTTGCAAAAAAGATGTGCTTTTAAAGATTCTATCCATTTTCTTGTCTTTTGTCTCCATAAGACATTAGGGAATGTGCATGAGAACATGGCAGGGAATGGTATACTCCTTGAATAGCTCCTTTGAAAATCTCTGTGCTGTTTCATGATCTTTTATAGGCCAGGTAAAAAGCTGTTGAAGAAGTGTAAGAATGTTGAAGAAATGTGTCGTGATTATGGTGGTGCATATGAAGGTGCATCCAAGAAAATAAAGTAGCAGAACACTATTTGCATTAGACATATTTCAGCGAACGTCCTTCATTCAAGTCTATCACGGGCCTGTCAGTAATTGTCAAATTAGTTTTCTATTAGAAGCGAGAGTTCAAATTTCATCTTTCCAGTGCTGTCTGGGAGCGTGCACAAATGTTTAACTCAAGGCTGTACATGGCCATGAGCTCTGTAGTACAAACAGAAGCCAGTAGTTCTAACAGGCAGAACTGAACTGAGGTAAACAGAAAATTAGTTCTATTTTACCAGCGAAAACTGCAGAAACTAAAACTCTGTATTTTATTTTCGTTTCCAATGTAGAAAACTGTTGAAATAGTTGAGACCAACTTGTCCCTGTGCTTTGTACAAGAGTGGAAAAATCCATGTTCAAATTTCCCACTCTGGATAATAAATCTCTTAGTGGTTAACCCCAAAACTCTGAGCCCCAAGACGCCTCCCAAAGACATGCCATTTTTTTTCAGAGTGGTACTTCTAAAGAGAAATCAGAATTTGTTTTCTGGGTGACAAAATTGAGAGAAAAAAATGCAGGAGACTATAAAATGGAGTTATATTAAAAAAAAAAAAAAAGTAGTGTTCCTTTCCAAATAATGGGTTTATAGACTTTTTCTTTGTTGACAAATAAAAGTGCAGAGTAATCCAGCAAAGGACTCAGTACGAGCTGAAGTTCTCTGAAAGGCAAATGGCCGCCTAATCTCTCATGTTGCCCTGATTTCTTCCGTGGGGTCTGTTGGCTGCAAACAGCCTTCAGCACCTCGCTGGTGTCGCTCCCTGCTGCTCTCTGTGCTGTCGAGACGCAGGAGGGGCCGAAGCAGCACGCCAGGTCTGCTCGGCACTGGTACCTGCCTCTGCAAGCCGAGCAGCTGCTGCATTCCCCTTGCCTTGAAAGCCCTCTGCGCCTCAAACTTGTGCTCGATGCTCGTGGGCATTCAATTTGGAAACAAAACCGCAAAGATTTGAGAGGAAAATTATGTATTGGAGAAAGGCTGGGGAACTCAGTAGTGCTAGGGAACTCGTATGTACAGAGGGTCAAAAATTCATCTTGTTAGGGAACAGGCAGGGAAAAGCTTTTCTCAAGATGGCCCCCTACAACAGGCTAACACCATGTTCCTTTCTTAGTTTATTCATTAACAATTAGGAATAGTGAAGTACTAAAATACACGATGGTGCAAAGATATTTAGGATATTTTTCAGGACCTTGGGGGATTATGAAGAACTCCAAAAGCTCTATATGTATCAGCAGTATGAAATCCATTGCAAATAAATATGAAGCTAAAGAGGTAGAAAGTAGGTAAAATTAAATGATCGAGAGGTTCAGAAATAATAAGCAGATACAGGCATCTGCCTCAAAACTTCAGTGGAAATGCTGCTTTTTTCACCTCAACTATACACATAACAAATCAGTTGTCAGGCTACATGCATAGAGAACAGTACATAAATATGCTATTTTAGAAATCTCTGATGTAGCCTAAACTGAAACAGTGTTGGCAGGACAACTACTTATCTCAAGATAGATAATTAAGAATTACCAAGTGCCCAGAAACGGGAACTAAAATCAATGAAGGGCTCAGAAAATCATCTTATGCAGAAGTATTATAAAGGCATGAGATCTCCCAAACTACAACATAGGATAAAGGATATAAAAAGCATTACAAAATTGGATTTAGAAGAAATTTAGTTTTATGACAAACCTGAAGCTAAAAATGCAAATTTAATTAAATGAATTGCCCTTTCACCCCCATCTATGATTATATTATAGAACTTACTGATGGCTGGGGAGATGAGAGCAAGGCATGATGAGCGATTCTTTTACATATGGCTTTCTACATTTCTAATTCATTATATATATTTACTTATAAGACACATTTGCAAGTACAGTCTGCACATGTTAATTGTTCTGTATTATAGATGACAAAGAATGGTACAGTGGAATCTGAAGAAGCGAATACACTGACATTGGATGACATTTCTGATGATGATATTGATCTAGACAACACTGAAGTAGATGAGTACTTCTTCCTACAGCCCCTGCCAACCAAAAAGCGAAGGGCTTTGCTACGAGCTTCTGGGGTGAAGAAGATCGATGTGGAAGAGAAGCATGAGCTGCGGGCCATCCGCTTATCCAGAGAGGATTGTGGCTGTGACTGCCGTGTGTTCTGTGATCCAGAAACCTGCACTTGCAGTCTGGCAGGCATAAAATGTCAGGTAAATATCTGGATTGTTATCATTATTTAACTACCAATGTGTGTGTGCGCGCACATTTTCTTGATGTTAAAGTCGTAAGTAAAAATATATGGAAAATCATTAAAGAACATGACAATGCTTGTGGATCTTGAACTAGATTTTCAAGGCTGAGGTTTAAGAGGATATTGTGTGCAGTGCAAGTGATCTCCTTAAAGCCAATATTTATGCTACAAGTGGTTCAGACACACATTTACCTGCTCATACAAATATGCTGCTCCTCATGGTCTTCCCTGGCCTTCAGCTATACATTCAAATAGAGAAAACAGAAGAGGCAGTAGCTTGCAGATGCTACCAGGGATATTAGCTTTAAGTCTGCAGACAGTTCACATAGTGTTCAAACATGAATTACAGACCTTAAGCTATCTGATTGAAGTACCCAATTTGTAGAATCACTCACATTTTTAGATATTTGAGATGAGTATTATTAGGTATATAAGTTCTGCCTGCAGTCTGCTGGCTTACAACATTGCATCTGCAATTGACTGAAATATCTTTTAAGAGCCATTCAAGTTTCCATTACTGTCTTCTGTGGCCAGGTGTCCCCCCTATTGGAAACTTCATAAAGCTTTTTATACATGAGTCGTGTTTCATTAGGTTTCTGATTTCCACTACTTTCACCAAACTAGATAACTTTTTTCTCTGTTAGTGATTTTGCCAGGGTGTGAAGACATTTAGTGTACCAGTAGCAGATCCCTAAGTAGAAAACTGTGTATTCTTTGTTCCACTGTGTAATGCCCACAGCTATGAAACTGAAATATCTTTCCTGTTCCGCTGCACTGTAAATCCAGGCCTTACCAGTTCTTTCTGTAGTGCTGAAGTCCAGGTTAACTGCCTGAATTATTGTTACTTTTGGATTATTCTCACAAGTACTTTTCAGGTGAATCCTCCTTCACTGCTTTGTTTCTCTAGGCTGTCTAGGTTCTGTCATAACACCAGGTTTGATATGTTTACTAATCTGTGCTCTCTTTTTCTAAAAGGTGGATCGTATGTCTTTTCCATGTGGTTGCACTAAGGAAGGGTGTAGCAATACAGCAGGTAGAATTGAATTTAATCCTATCCGTGTACGGACTCACTTTTTGCACACAATAATGAAACTTGAACTGGAGAAAAACAGAGAGCAGCAAGTTCCTGCACTCAACGGCTGCCACAGCGACATAAGCGCACACACCAGTTCAATGAATGCAGGACCCCATCCAGCTGAATATTCAATTGCAGAGAATTTTGAGATCGAAGCGGAACCGCAGGCTGCAGTTCTGCATTCTCAGCCAGCCGAGGACTTGGACTGCCCAGGGGAAGATGAGGAAGAAGAAGATGGGAGTAGCTTTTGTAGTGGAGTTACAGATTCTAGCACACAGAGTTTAGCCCCTAGTGAATCAGATGACGATGAGGAGGAGGAGGAAGAGGACGAGGAGGAGGAAGAAAAAGTGGATGATTTTTTGGAAACTATGGGCTCCCATGCTGACATGGTGCCTCTTCCTTCTGTCCTTTGCTACTCTGATGGTACTGCTGTGCATGAAAACCCCTCGAAAAATGCCTCATACTACAGTAACTCTCCAAATCTGTATTACCAAATAGAGAGCCATGTTGCAGGCACTAGTAACCAGATTGGCGAGACGTACTCGGAAAGAGAAGCTGTCAAGAATGGTAGTCTCTCCCTGGTGCCTTACAACATGACTTCAGAACAGTTTGTTGACTACAGGCGGCAATCAGAGGAAACTTTTAGCAGCCCTCATTACCCTTCTGCAAACCCCTCAGTGATTGTTTGCTGCTCATCGGCGGAAGCAGATAACAGCGCTCCATGTAACACTTTATACGCTGAACACAGACCAGGCCACCCTCCAGTGGAATTTCACTCATACTTGAAAGGTCCCTCCCAAGACGGATTTGTTTCAGCTCTGAGTGGCGACAGTCATTTACCAGAGCACCCTGCTGAGACCTCCCTAAACCTTCCAGAAAAGAGCAGACTGCACGAAGAGTGCATCAAGTCACCAGTGGTAGAAACAGTACCTGTTTAATATTAAAATTATCCTAGGACTGGATTCCTTTACTAAATGCACTCAAGTTGGATTTCCTAGAATCTTACATTTTTTTTTTTTTAAGAGGTAGACAACACTTAGACTATGGTCTACATTGCAGACACTTGTGTTTTTGGAGATGCACTGGCAGTGGCATTGCACACAAACAGTTCATGTAAAGAAAGACTAAAACAAACAGGCTTTTGATTTTAGAGAAAGTGTAAGTAAAAAGCAAATTTCAAAGTAGCCTACCTATCCAAGTATGTGAAACCTGCCAAGCTGTGCGGATCAAAGCTTCACGTTTTCTGATTGTCGGGCCTGTGCAAGACTGCTTAAAAAAAAAAAAAAAAAAGGTACTTTGAAATAATCACATTTAGAGTCCTAATTTTCAACATATCTGGAAAGATGGTGAGTTTTAATGTAAAAGTAATTACTGTATAAAAAAACGGTTTTAATTGTTCTGTACTGTATGTATTTAATTTATGGTAGTTTAGTATTCATGTTTGGATAAAAATGAACAGCATGTTCATTTGAACAGAAGATCCATATTTAATAACAAAGAGCATGTCCACTTTTCATCTAAGTACCATGTACTGTTTTGGGGGGTTTTTTTTAACACCATGCCTTGTAAGTTATCTTGAAATGTATTTTTAGAGTGTACTATTTTCTCTTTTTACTGTTTTTGGACAAACTGAAGAGTCAGAAAGGGGGCATTCACATTTTCTAGAAAGGTGAAAGTAGACAATCTGCCATTAAAATTAGAATCAGTGGCATTTGCAAACTAACCTCTCCTTCCCCAAAGAAAAAATGATCTTGTATATAGTGGCAAAGCAGTGGTTTACGCTTCCACAGCACCTTTCAGCCCAACAAAACAGTCAGATATTTATGCACTTTAGTGCCATTTTGCAGTACTTCTTTATTAAATATGGGAACTGTGAATTATTTTTGAGAAATGCCGTAGCTCCAGACTCTGAGGTGTATGTGACACACCAGCATCATCAACTTTCTTGTAGCAAGTTAAGTTTTCCCTAACCTGTAAGTTTTCCCTAACCAACTTATGAGCATTTCAGCAATCAATTTATAAAGTCTTGCTGATCACAGTTTAAATGGAGAATGGAAAACAGTGTGAAAATATCTAACTTTTCCTAAATATCTACCAGTTTTTGTAAAATATGAGACTGCCTTTATTTTGGACTTCTAATCATATTCCAGATCTGCAGAGCCAATATTCAAAGAGAAATATGCAGAAATTTAGAAATTTTGTATATGTGACAGTTTGCAAGCAAATTATCAAGTGCATCGTATGGATATGTATTACCTTGTATTCCATTTATTTTAAAATGAAGAGGGAATTTGAGCACCCACTATGTCTCAACCTCTAACTAAACTGCTTTATTAACTAAAATTGCTTTCTTCTAGCGAAGGAGATAAAGGAGCTTGTTTTTCTATACACTGGTAATTCTGCACTACCTTATTTTAATTTCAAATCTATTTTGATATTTTTGTTCTTCTAATACTGAAATATTATTTATTATTCATCCAGTAGTTTGAAATGTATACATGTCTTATTTGTTGAATTAAGGATCCATCTTAACTGTTATCTTTGCAAATCTTGATGGTTAGCAGTATGCATGTAAACACAGTGTAAATTCTAGCTTGTAACAGTGACTCTTCTGGTTAGAAGCTCTTTATAACCAAATCATGTACAATACTCCAGCAGAAGAGATTGCCGGAGTTTTAAAATTCTTTTTTAAAAAATAAGGTGACATTATTTTTTTTTGTATGAAATCTGTGCACAGTGGTATTCAATTTTTACTTACATAATTTGACAAAATATTTTTACCCCAAGCACTAACTAGAAATGTGGGCATTTTTGTTTGTTTTGTTTTTGTTTCCACACTAAAACCTACATGTTCGATAAGAACGGCATTAAAAAGTCCAGGCTCTGTAGGGCCTGGATCCACGTTTGCAACGTATTTCATCTCTTGGGTAAAGTGTGGCTGTGTTAAGCCTCTGCTCAGCAGCTCCTTGAGCTCTGCTTTGGTCTCTTTTCTGTAAAGAAGAAGAGCCAGGTAAATGCCTGCCCCACCTCGATACCACTTTTAGAGAGAAGTACGTCAGGAATGTACCAGCGAATGCTCTGCGGGTAGGAATGAGAACAGTATTCCTCTGTTCAAGGCAGATACAGCAAGTCCCTCTAGGCATTTGGCATTAGTGGTAATGCTTAAAGCTGGAGGTCTCACTCAACACCAGCAGCAAATGCACAAAGCACAACACACTACTTGAGCTGGAAGAGGAGCTGTGCTGCAGGAGCAGCTTTTAACCTGAGTTTGTGTTGGCCACGGCAAGATGATCATGCTCACTTCACCAGGGTATTACACTTAGGGGAAAGTTAAATGAAATAAGTTTTATGATTCACCAGTCAGCCCCTTATTGAGCAATTAAAAAAAAATCTTCTTAGTCCCCATGCTTTCACAGGAAAAGTATCTTTAATGTACACAAATAAGTTTAAAAAGTACATGTCAGCTAGCTTTAAGATGGTGGCACTAACTTTAAAATCCTGAGATGGAGGTTATTTAATATTTCCACTGGGGGAGGCTTCAGACCCAGGGTTAAGGCAACATAAAGAGGTTTTGCTACGTATTTTCCCTTGCTTAAATAAGCTAGTTCCCAGGAACTGGAAAACAAAATAGGCCTAGTAAAGATTGAGAACATATTCTTCATTACTAGGCCATGGTGTAGATAGCAATACCCTCATTTTGTTCTTCTTCATTGGAGCTGATACTTTGTGCTCTAGATACGATTTCAGGATGCAAAGAAAACAAATCTTGTTTAATTCTTGGAACAACTTAAAAAGTAATATCTTTGTAATTGACAGATTTCCTCATAGTTAGACTAATAATATTAACAAGCCTTCGTGTACTGAGGAAAACAAGAACCTCATCATCTGTTAATATAGGCTAAATCCATTCCTCAAACAGCTCCATATCAGCAAAAGACTGTATACTAAGGCTTCTTATAGCATTTATAGGTAGACAAGAGTGAAAAAATATTATGATAGGCCTAACCAGAGGTGGGTTCCCAGCACTGTGGGCTGTGAAACTGAGTGCAAGCTATAGACACCATGTGAGAGTTGGGACTTCTACCCCTTGGTTAGACTTCCAGGTTTTGCTTCGAGGGAAGAAACACCACTGAAGGAAAGGCAGGCTTAATATAGCATGGGACAGAGAATTTTTCTAGTTTTGTTATCTGTGATTATATATAATAATATTATGTGTCCTATCTCCCAAGTTTTTAATCATTATTGTTGATGATAACCACTCTTTTCATAATGGATAGGCTTATTCTGTGTGCTGAGTTATGCTATTAAATGATAAATATACAGCCGGGTGTGCTTTTGTATATATCTGGCACATCATTTGTTGAAATGTTTACTGGAAACCTGTGTCAGCTTTACTTCCCAAGATGTTTAGCTACTAATAATAGCTTAATTTGTCAGATAATAAACTAGCAGATAATTTATGATTACCTTAGTTGAAAAAAAAATCAGTAATAAGAAAAGCATTTCTCTGTAAGAATAAAATAGAATTTCCACACTAAAGATCACTGAAGCAGCACATAAAGCTGGCTGCCTTTCCCCCCATAATGTGAACTTGACTCTCTTGGGAAACACATTGTTAATGATTATATAGCTTTATAGTTTTAACTATATTATTATTATATTATAACTAATGTTAGGGGTGAAACTGGAACTTTCCTGATTAAAAAAAGCAATTTTAGTGATTGCAAGAGTTTCCTGAGAGTGGTAATTCATGTCTAGAAGATCCATTAAAAAAATGAAAAGAAATACTTTTAGAGACCAGCAGTTAAAGAACATTTCTGATCAGCTATCTTTATGCCATTCAGATGAAAACGTTTTATTATTTTGCATTTACACAAGTTGCTGATCATGAATTAGACTTTGAGTTGACATCTGTCATGTCTTTGAAGGCCATCTGATTTTTCTTAGTAACCGTCTTCATGTGCTTTAAGTATGGTGCAGCCCTCACTAATCTGTTTACATGTTCTGAGTCAGCTAAAACCATTAGCCTGCATTTTGCACAAGTTCTACAGAAATTGCACTGAGTGTTTACGGTGGTGTTTCTCACTGCATTGATAACAGCGATACAGCCCGTTTCTCATCTTACCCTGCATGTTACGTTTCAGTAAATGCCCTGACAAACTGGTCATGTAGCACCCCAAATCAGTTGAGATTGTATCCTCACTAAACCCAGTTACTTTGATTATGATTGTATACATACATTTGTATACAAAACAGAATATGTTTCAATATTTCAGAAGTTTATGACATTTTTGTAATAGTGAACTGGGCTAGGAAAGAGGAGACCTGTGCTGATTTCAGCTTTGCCACTCGCATTCTCTATGCTCTGTTTGTAAGGTCCTTGGTTACATAAATACATAGATACAAAGTCTATAGTACCACCAGTAGATCACTCACATCATTTTTTTTGGTTATTGTTACTAAATTTCAGTGCTGTTTTCTGTCCAGCCCAAGAGTGCTGCTCAGAAGTGAACAGAAATTTTACCACAGCAAAGCAACACAGCAAAAGCAAGCTCTTCTTTCTGTGGCCTAACTTAATGAGCAAAAAATTAATAATAAAGTTCACCATAACAATGGGAAAATTAAAATAAGAGCTGTGCTGTGTATATAACATTTACCTATAGATTGCTTACCATCTGAGCAACAAGACTACACATATTTTGCCTAGCCCACCACACTGGGCAGGCACCAGCCCTGTTCCCTGGCCATCTGCCATGGCCAGCGCACTTTTTTTTTTTCCTAGAGGAGAAAATATAAGAAAATAATAATCTTAAAAAAGGAAGACATGTGTAGCGCAAAGATGGACATATGTTCACTACAAGCTAGGCCATGTTAGAACATGCCAATTTATGCATTTTTTAAAACATACTCATCAACTCAGTGCAAACAGGAAATACCATTTTTATATAATGTTTGGATGCAGCTAAACATTATTCAAGAACATTGGGGGGCAGGTTTAAAAAAAAAATAAAAAACACACAAACTCCAGAAACACCACATCCATGTCCTGCTTGGCCGATATCGGCTGCAGAGGCGTGATTGATAAATACCATTTTAGTTACCTTGGCTCCTGGGCATGTTCTAATATAACCAACTACTGTGATTACAAGAGACTAGCAGCAAAGAAGAACTATATGTCCTCCTCCCTTATTAGTAGCTTCGCTTGGGCTTTTCAAATGAGAGTTAGTACCTTATGGCAGGTAATTCTGCTAGGTTTCTCCATTTTAATCTTTTTTAGGCATGCAGTTTTGCTTGGGTGTATGGGTGAAGGTACTGGGGCATTACTGTAAAAAAAAAAAAAAAAAAAAAAAAAAAGTGGAGGAAGGAGTGAGAGAGAAAAAAGCATTCCTATATAAAGTGCTGTTAGCAATTCTATTAAGTTTATTTCTTTTTGCATTTAAAACCACCTAAAGCATGCTGTGTAACCATACCTTAGCTTTTTCCTATACTAATGAAGTGACAAATCGGTTCCCAGGGGACAATGCTCCCGTAAAAAATGTTTAACTAACCACTGCCCCCCCCCCCTTTTAATTGACTGATGGCGGCCACGTCTATGGAAATATGTCCCGAGTAAAGTTTGTGAAACCTGTTTGAAAGATGTTTGATGTAAAATAAGTGCTAGACATCTGTTCCTAACAAACAGCCTCAGCCTGTGATAGTGTCACGGTAAAACTGAGCTTAGTTAAAGGGCATTCTGCTGTAATAACATTTTGAAAAATACATCTCAATACAGATGTGCTAGTTAATACTTGTCAGCATAAAAACATCACGGTATTTTGTTATTTTGATTTGATTTCATCTACAACCAATAGACTGCAGTTTTGTAAAAAAGAAAAAAAAAGTCACCTTTTTTCATTTTAAGTGATTTCATTGTTTTAACAAATACAAAGTCTGTCAAATTTACACTGTCGCTCTCTTCCAGCTGTCTTTCAAAAGATGCATTTCTGTATATCTATCCATATACAGATATATCTCCCCATAATAATATAAAATTGCTTTTGAAATTTTTGTTGGCAAGTAGTAAATAATACACCTCAGCATGACTTAAGAAGCATTTAAATTGCTGGTCTTTCAGGTATAAAATCCATTCAAATGGGAACTGGTAAAATTGTGGTATAATTGCTGCCATATGTTTAAAATTTGTACATTACTTCCAACAAGCAATTTTTGAGAACTATAATGTAAACTAATTAACATTTTTACATTAAAGATAATCTTACATGCTAAAATTGTGGCAGTCTCAACAGAAAAGCAACATTTTTAATTCGACTACTGCTTTAATACTGTTTGAAGAAGGGAAGGGAAACAAAGCGCATCTTAAAAATCTGAATATGAAAGTAATTCTATAGGTTCCTGAATTACAGATTTGCTTTTTTTTTAAAAAAAAAAAAAAAAAAAAAAACTAAGTTGTAACATCAAAGATGCCAAAGGGTAATATAAGCTACAATAATATTCAACAGAACATAACCTAGACCTTATGTTGTAATAATTTATTCAAATTAACTGTATTCTTCTGTATTTATATTTTTAGTATTTATTATGACTGATATGGAAGTTGATGTATTTATTGTGGCTTATTACTGCAATGTATATATTACAAAAATGAGCATTTTTAAGTCTTAAAATTAGGTTTTCTTTGGTAATTAGTGGCACTTGTATCGGCTGTATTTTTATTGTATATTGTACAATATATAATTGTCCATTTGTTTGCAATGAAGTAAAACAGGTTTCTACGTTACATCAACTGTGCATCTTATTTCTGTGACACCATCTAGACATTTCTCCCTTGTCGCAGAAGGGAGCAGGACTACACATCCCGCCCCCCGGGTTCACTGTGCCGCTTTGAAAGATGCACTGTGAAATTCTGCTGTTTGTTTCTCCTAGCCCCATAATGTAAGAAAGAGTTTTTGTTTATTAACCAGTTCTTAAATATTTAACAATATATAAATGCTCTTTTTTGGTGTAACTCTTTATGCTTTAAGGAACACTATTGTCCATTCTTTGGCCAATGGAATAAACTGTGTGATTCTTCCGCATGCCTCGTAGCAAGTTAGCATGCTTACTGATTGATGAAAGAAAGGTTTGTTTTTTTTTTTCCCAACAACTGTTTTTTTAAAAAAGCAATAGCCCCCTCTGCTGGGTGGTTTTTAGTATTTTTATGCATTATTTCAACAACTACAAAGGCATATAAACCATTCTGTTGCTTCATTATTTTTAAATTTGCTAATTAACATTCCTTTATCATGACAATACTTTTAAGCCATGGTGTCGTCATTGATGACAAATTATATATGGCTAACTTATTTGTATTTATAATTCATAAAGATATTTATAATTAATTGATAAAGAGCAGGTGCTGTTCTCTAGAGTAAAAAAATCTTGAAGGCTCTAAGGTACCATTCAGAGATTCAGTGTATTAGGCGTTACAGAAGAAGAGCTACAGGAGCAGATCTTGTCACACTGTGTTTGAATTGCCATGAACTGTGTGTGATCAACTGTGCGGCAGCATTTAGTAAGACATATGTCTTACCAAGAATTAAGTCTTTTTTTTTAAATAAAGCAATGTTCAAGAGAAGGACGTCTGAGCAGGATGCCAGTTCAGCGAGAGGACGGCTCAGCAGCAAGGTGCAGCTCTGCAGTGATTACCGAGCAGTGCTCCCGTTCCGCCCGCTCGTGCTGCTGCCAGGCGGGCTGCAGTCACTGCTGCCCAAGGCCCCGCGCAGTTAGTTACTAGCGGGGACGCGGGCGGAGCCTCCAGGGCCCCGGCTCTGGGGCTGCCCGCGCCGCAGGCTCTGCTGTTTTTCATGAACGAGGACGCGAGCGCAGCAAGATGGAGGGTAGCGCTGCTGCCAGCGCTCTGGTACGTGTTCCTAGTCCACGTAGGCATCTGCGCGATGCAGGGTTTTTACGTAGTACGTTACTGTGCATATACGTGCATGCACCCCTGTAATAGCATTACTGCTTTCCCTCTTAGGAGGCCATAGCACCATTACTACAAGTGCTTTAAAGGAGTAAAACAGAAGCTGCACCTGTCAAGGGTGCACTTCATATGAATATTACCATCATCATTTAAAATGTGTTGTTAATAATGGGAGGCTCTTGAAGATATTTTAGTTGTGTCTTAGAAGTGTAATTGAGCATACTAAAAAAAAAAAAAACCTTCAATTGATTTTTTGTAACTTAAAATCTTACAGTTTTGATGGTTTGCAGGATAAATGAGGATAACTGCTAAAGGAACAAAGATACATATATTTAATACATATTTCAGGGATATTGTTTGTTTTCTATTCACTGATTAAAAAAGGATTTTTGAAAGTAGGGTAAATAATACAGAAAGGGGAGCGTAGAATGAGGGAAACAGTCAATTGATCATGGTAAAACCCTCTAAATTGTTAAGCTGTTTAAATATGCTGATACTCTCTGAAAGAAATAATTTCTCTGTTTTATTCTTACTCAGGAGAGTTTTGAATTATACAACAAACAATTCTTGGTTTCTGACACAGAAATGGACTTTAGCTTGTGTAGTTTTTGTTCACACTTTTTTTTCATTTTATATATATACAGCACGTGATAGGTAGGCAGACAGCTGAAACCCTTTCTATTTCCACATTTCTGTTTAACTAGCTGTGGGTAATGGCAAATGGGCATTTCCAGGAGAGCTCTCCCACTTACACTTAGTATTGGAAAACACCATACAGAAAGTGTAGCTAATGGTAAGTCTTCTAAGTTGTTGGGTTTTTATTATTATTATTTTTGGACCTGCACACTGGATATTATTCACAGCAATGGCACAGGCTGCTCTCATCCCTCTTGGCCTCTACAAGGCTTCAGGTTCTGCTGCTTGGGCCGGGCAGAGGCAGCCACCCCCGGATGCAGCTCTTTGCTCCAGAGCCACCAAACCCGCTGCAAGCCCAGAACACGCTGAGCGCAGACCTCAGCGAGTCAGTAACTGGCAGCCTCCAGCTCCTCGCCGCCTGCTACCCGTCCAGAAGGCAGTAGCCGTGATCACCCTGAGCTCGCTCTCTTCCCCTGACTCCCTTTTTTTCCTCCCCGGAAAAATGTCAGGCAGATTCTTTTAAAAGAGCTCTTGGAGTAGCAGTCTGGCTAGAGAACCCCACACTTTCAGGGAATGTATCCTGCTCCTAAAGAACAGTTTCAGGTTTTGGATAAGCATGCTGTGTTGCTGCTAACTGCTGACACCTGATAAATGGCTAATTTTATATTGTCTTGGTAACTACTATGAAAGCAAGGGTTAAAGCTAAAGCAAAGGCTTTTATTTAGGTGCCAGATACTCCATAGAAATAAATGCTATTCTACCGAATGACATTTAGAAGCAACTATACCAACGTGACCAAAACTATGTAATTGTTTGTAGCTATTCTTTCTCGCTGAAGTTTCTGACAGGTCACTTTCCCAGATCCACTCAGTCCCTGAGTAGCCATCCTGCTTTGGTCACTGCCTCCCAACAGTTTGCGCGTGCCCTTCAGGCTCTATTAATTCTCCATTCCAGCTGAAGGTCTGTTTTCTGGAGCTCTGAGTGAGCCAGAAAATGGTCTTCTTTTCCTTATTCAGGAGTTAGCACCTGTGAGACAGAACCAGCCTTTCTTCTGCAGCTTTCTTACTGACCTTTTGCACAGCGCACAGACTGTTCATGCCCAGTGAGCAAGTTATTGTGTTACTTCAACTTTGGTTATTTACTAGCTGGAAATGTTTCTCCATCTTCCACACATACCTCAGCACTTACTGCCATTGACTTCAGGCCTCACTCATACTGCCTGAATCCAGATGGAAATTTGTCTAGAGCTGCAGCACTACCAAGTTTTACAAATCACATATTCACTCGAGTAGATTATCCTTCCTGCAATTCCATTGCTGAGACACTATCAACCGTGCACTCAGTCCCTCTAGTGCAACATCACATAAAAAAACACACCAGAGAGAAAGTACAGTAAGTTTTCAAAAATGAACTGCAACAGCTATTTTAATGCCTATCATTTACGTGTAATATAATGAAATATTGTATAATAATTATATAAGGAAGTGTGTGTTTTGCCCCCAGTTGGGATTGCCTCTATAACTAACCTAGAAGATGGCTAATACGACCCATCATCTCTTGTCATTTTATTTATATACTTAATCCTGGCTTCTTTTAAAAACAGAAAATCGAGCTAACAATTGGATTAAAAGGGACAGAATCAACTATTGGAGATTTACTTTTAAAAATACACCTTTAAAAACACCTTAAAAACAGAGCATAATTTGAAAATTTAATATTTATATATTTTAATAAAAATAAGTGTTTTTTTCCCCTAAATACTACAAAATTAAACTACAACCTGAAATGTCACTGCGCCATGGAGACAAAAGAAGCTTTAGACGAAACCTTTTATAAACAAGGTTTCCTACATGAAGAACTAAGAGAACAGGTTAAAGTACAGAAAAGAAGAAAAGGTTACATACTCCTTTCTTGGATTTTTTTTCCAAGGAAATTCTTTTAGGGCCCACTAAGGGAGTGCTAAGAGCTCAATGCCTGGTGGTGGTTCTGACAATCCAGTTACTGACCCCAGATTTCCAACTGTTTCCAGTGGAGTACATTCTTCATCAGAGGCATAATACTGCAAAAGGCTAATTCACAAAATGTGGAAGACTATTTTTTAAAGGCAGAAGTGAGCATAAGTTCTTGCAGTTCCTCCTGTTTCTCAACTGTAGCAACTCAATATATTTAAAAAAATGCACGCAGCAAATCAAGTAGATAAAAGCCCGCACTGCAATGCAGAACATACTGTGTTACTCAAGAGAGTCATGCTGGAAGAGCAAGTTATGCCAAGCAGCACATCTGCTTCTGCCTTCTAAGAAAAACCTGCAAGGAAACTTATTCCTAAGGAAAGACTAAAGAGTAATGCTAGAAAGGCACGGAAAAGATGCACAGTGACTAGTACTTGAACCTCTCACATTTTTTTTTACTGCTCTGTTACATTTTAAAGAAAAATTTTAAAAGGCTAGTCACTGAAAACCTTTCCTGTGGCTTTGAACTATGTTATCAAAGATCATATATCCCATTTAGATACACGTTTCTAACTTTCTCTTTAAGTCTCTAAGTCCAAGTTTTAAGTCCACGTCTTTCTAGACATCAGTTCCTATGTTTAAGTATCCTGAGCATTCAGCAGTACATTTGTAGTTTTGTAAATTATGGTAAGGAAAGCTTAAGCCCAACATTTGCACTGTGGATGAAGAACACTGTTCCCTTTCTCTCTGCTGCTACTAGTCACAATCTTAGGATTCA
Source organism: Tinamus guttatus (assembly GCF_000705375.1). The sequence continues at coordinate 426,058 of NW_010586106.1, forward strand.
TACCATTTAACAGAGAGAGGGCTAAAAAAATAAACATTTTCAGTCCTTCCTCATAATTCATCTTTTCTAAACCTCCAATCATTTTCTCTGTTCTCATCTTGATTATCGAATACTGTCCTATATATATAAAGTTTTTAATTGGAAGCGATACCCCAAATAGGCAAAGAACTTTGAGATCTTTGCACAGAACAGAGCAAGTTACTTAATATCTTTCACTGTTTTTACATGTGTTTCCTTCTTTTATTTTGCCCAAGAGCATGGTATTGTTAATATTTTTCAGCTGAACAATAATCCCCAGCTCTTTTGTGCTGTAAACCTCTGGCAGGTAGCAGAAGTCTAAGCAACAGACTTAACTGCTGTTGAAGTAAGTGCTGCAGAAAGGCAGACTGAAATATCTGTTCATATCTTAAGGAACAGATAGGAAATAAAGGAAAGATTAGAGTGTTTCAGAGTAATCAAAAAAGCATTTTGTAAGTTTTGGCCTATTGACCAGTCTTATGCCAGAAAGGAAAAAAAAGGAAAATCTTAAAGGCATTTAGAGATTACAGAATAAACTTTCCCCTCCCACAACTTGAACTCACAACAGAATATTAAAACTAGGCAACAGGAGGACAAGCACAAGCACTTGCTGCACCTGCGCAATATGGTCCTAGAATAACACTTAGATAGATTAAAAAAAAGAGAGAGAGAAACGGTTCTCCACAGCACTGAACTCCAGTTCATGGCGCAATTCCTATCTCCAAGTGCAACAGAACCCTTGTCACCTTGGAATTTAAATTCTATCCAAGTTTTGAATGTTATCTCAAAAAAGAAGAAAGGCTAATGAGCATTATATATGTTGTTCAGATATATAACCTCCAGTCTGTCAAATTTTTAAGAAAAACATAGTGCATGAAAATATACTTCAACAGTATTAAAAATAATGCAATGCATTTGCTGTATAACATGACCTATGTTCACTGAATTTTTTTTACACGCTTATTTTAAATACCTTGTCTTCTAGAACTGGTTCTTGAACACTCTTGGTTTTCATCTCATAACTGGGGACCAACACAGCACAGCTGCTATCTATGTATTCATCCTCTGTTCGTGCTTGCTCAACGATTTTCCCATCGACATGCATTTTTCCTCAAGTGCATCTCTGGTTTGCCAAGAGCATTTGCTGCCCTTCCCATACTGATCTGCAAAAGCAATAAGAACACTTTGTATCCCATATTGCAGCTATTAACTGAAAGATCTTAGGGCACAGGATCTTGCTTGAGTCCCCCCAATACAGAATTTGAGTTTCACAGATGTCATTAAATAACTTTATCCAGCAACCTCAGTCCACCTTGTAACAGCTTACTTGAAGCCCTATTGCTTTTACTTCCTGGGATATTCTCCCCAGCTTAACAGAGCCAAGATAGGATTTAACTTTTTCTAATCAAAAACATGATTGTCAAGTCAGAAAACAGATTTGGCTTAAATTAATAATCCTAGCAAATGTTTGCTGGTGCTTGCTTATGCTCTTGCTACCTTGTCACCTTACACCTACTGAAAGGATTTGGCCTTGCTTTTTTTCAGGAGCCAACCTTGCCACTAGTCAGGTACGGTGAAGTTAGCCAAAGACAGGCTCCTGCCCACATTTTGCTTTTAAACTATTATGAATCCATCAAACAAATCCTAAAGGTAAATTACCATTGATCTTTAATGAGATAGTTACTACAAACCAGAGACTATAGTTCAACAGGTTACAAATCAAATTTGAAATTAGCCCTTAACACCTAATTTTAAGTCCTAACTTTATATTTGATTATACAGACCATTTTGCCTTCACCTTAAAAAGACTTCTTCCTTTATCTTCCTTCTCTTAAAGTACAGTACTTAAAGAAAATACTATTTTCCCTACTAGCTGGATCTAACTAGGCTTGATCTGCACTTACACACACTTTTCTTGAGATAAGATCTAACTAGGCTTGATCTTATCATTTCATTTTGCACTTACACACACTTTTCTTGAGATATAGATGGTTAAAGAGTTTATTATTAAGCAAGACTGGCTGCTCTTAGATGTCCTAGTTGTCTCCTATTTCACAGAATCACAGAACAGTTGGGGTCAGAAGGCATCTCTCCCTGGAGATCACCTAGTCCAACCCCTCCCTGCACAAGTAGGGTCACCTGCAGCACCCTGCCCAGGACTGTGTCCAGGCAGAGTCTGAGTAACTCCAGAGAAGGAGGAGCTCTGTTACCCCCACAGGTTTTCCTCAAATTCAGGCAGATTTTCCTGTCCTTCAGTTTAAAATTTTTCAACACAGAAATACTAAAGTCACATTTATTCCATATGAAGAATATTTGATTAAATTTACATATTAGAGAATCATTCCCTTAATCCTATATAAAAACATCTTACCTTGAAAGAGATCTAGTTAAACCCGAGCTTTTGCTGATAAAACATTTACATTGGTAATAGTGCTTTTAACTACAACTCAGAAGACAAGGTAAAAAAAAAGAAGTTGCATGCAGTTGAGAGATTTTTAAAGCCAGTTAAATACAAAGAGATTTAAAAAATAAAGTTTACAATACTGAATAGCTGATAAACTAAAATAGCCCATATGTATTCATGCACAAAATACTAACTGGTGCTAAATACTAATACTAAAAGGTGATAAAACCTGAAACAGAAGGTTTGATTACTAACAATGGATATAGCTAACCCTTTGCCTTTACTCCTGGCATTCACAAACTACTATTTTGAAAAATGCGTAATTTAAATAGATCCTACAGATACTCAATGCAATTCCTTTGACAGGTTGCCAAATCAAGGAGCCCTTTACCTTTGACATGTCTCCCTGACTCCCTAACAACACTACACTTACTTTGTGTTAAGCTTTTAGCCACACAGTCTTCACAGTCACATTCCCCCCATATCACAAACTAGGCAACTTTGAGGTTTATTTATATCTCTGTAATTCACAGCACCCAGTTAAGTCTTACAGACTCAGAATGGTTGAGGTTGGAAGGGACCTCTAGAGATCATCTAGTCCAAGCCCCTGCTCCGGCAGGGACACCCAGAGCACGGGGCACAGGGCCACATCCAGGCAGGTCTTGAAGATCTCTTCTCCAATCGAACTATAGAATTTTATTACGAAATGGAGCTTACCTTATTAAAGTGCAGTTTTTGTGTGCTCTTATATGCTTTAAGAGTAGCATACTAACCTTAAAACTGTATGTGTCTACTCTCACATACATACCCTGAAGCAGATATTTTTAAATAGCACTGCACCTCTGTTCCTTATGAGGACATTTCTTATGCTGAAGAGAGATGTTATTAAAGGTCAGGATATGGGCGCATTAAGCAGTTGTGATAAAAGACCAGGTGAAGGATATTTGACAACTGTACATAGTAAAATACCCGAAGACAAACATATTTTTAAAGTCCGTAACCAAAGGAAGGGTATTTATAACATGCTCTGTTAAAGTATACTTCTGAATACCTGCAAGAGTAAGATATTTCAATAAAAGAGCCAGAAGAACAGTTAGGAGGTCAAGGCTTTCACTTTGACTGATAAAGCTGCCCTTTGGAAAAGGAAAAACAACAGTGAAAAAGATGTAAGTGTTTTCATGAAAAATTATGTACAAATAAAGTTTGAAACCCCTTAGGTAAACATTGCACAAATCACTACAGACCATAAAAGAAAAGTGGTGCTAGTATGATATGTGCAAGCTAAAAGTAACAATGAGCAAAATACTTGAAAAATAGGTTAATGTTAAGCAGTTCAGGAAATCTGTTACAATTTATCTTTGTCATCAAATTCAAAATACATGAAATTATAAGAAAAGCTACACAAGAAGTTTTTGCTGAATAGAAGGAGAGATCAGGATAAGCAGATTATCTATTAAAAGAATTACACATAAATAATATATTTCAGGGAAAAGGAACTCTTCCACAGCAAAAGTACTGACTTGATAGAAACTGAGCACTGTGTGGCCCATTTGGTTTCAGCAGTTAAGTCAAATACTTCTTTTATTTTCAAGTGAGAGAAGTTTAAAAGAGAAAAAGGTTCACCCATGAAAATAAATGTTGAAAAAAAAAAACAAAGCAAGCAATTGAGCATTTTTATATATATATAAAATATATATCTTAGTTTTCAGACAGTGTACAAGAATTTCTTCTAATACTACATAAAAAAGCTAGCCTTCCTCACAAGTCCCTACCAAATGTGGAAAAACAATATATATTTGGTCCCGCAGAGGGGACTATGACATCCACAAACCAGTGGTTAACACAGAATTACAGAAAGGCTGTAAACATTTTTCTTATTCTTGAGGCCTCAAAACATTCTTTGGTATAACAGTCTACGAAGGGATCTCTGATGACAAATTTTATATCCAACTTCAAATAAAGGGAATAAAAAATGATTTAAACATTTTACATTTAAACTTTGCATCACTTAAAAATGCAGTATATATATATGGTCACAGCTTAGAATGCATCTGTTATCTTAAAATATGCCTCCTAGTCTATGAATAGCAAATTTTAATTGTTTTGGCCAAAGATCCACTTCTGGAAGGGGTCTGATGGGTTACATGATGTCAGACTCGGATGCTGTCCATTTCCTGTAAGGCACATGCGTAGTGCTGCACTGTACAGCGACTGATCCTAAAGTGGGTGAGAAAGGAAGAAAACAGCAAATAAGTACCCAAAAATAAAAAGAGCATCCAATGAGCATGCTATTTACCTTCCCTTCTTTTTTCCTTTTGTTTTTCCAAGCTTACTATCATTAAGAAGATTTCAGTCATACAGATAGAGCAAAAGAGGGCTGGCAAAAGAAATCTAGTCATACACAAGTGTGAACCTGTGTTGATAGGAAGAAAAAACATTAAATACTTCAAAAGATATAAAAAATTTGGTCCAACTTCCAGACACACTGCATGGATAGCCACTACAGGATATCAATCGCTTTTTGCAAGTGACTACATTAGTACAATAAGGCCATCACTGCAGTTACATTTACAATAGTGACATCAAGTTTTAACCTTGCAACCTTAAAAATTGAAAGTACCTGCATCTCCTCCCAGAACTGAACTTCCTTTTTGGCTTTTTTTTTTTTTTTTTTTTTAACTGGAAACCAGAGTCAACCGATATAAAATACTGCCAACGAAGATGCCCATTCCTCGCACCATCTAATTACCTTTCGATGCTCCCACTGCTCCTCTCTGAGAGCAAAGGTATTCCGGCCTTTGTAGCTACATTCGCGGAGCTGCACCGGGCCTCTGGCAGCATGCAGACAGAGCTCCTTCTGAATGTTATGGCGAATCTCTTGTTGTGCCGAATATTCAAAATACTATTTAAATATTTTTAAAAGATTAGTAAATAAATACAAACAAGAATATCAAACTAAATTAATCCCTTGAAATTCCAATACATAGAGAAATAGATTTCTCCTATTATTTAACAATTTGAAAACAAAGAATCATTTCTCCAATATTTGGCATGCACACTATTTAAAAAAAAAAAGGCATTTTTTCAATATTCGCCTAGTAGTACTTTAAAGTAAAACAGGTAAAAATTCTTGGTGCAAAGGCACTCTGAGGGAAGATATTGTTCCTTGCTTCTCCAGGAATCATGACACAAATGATACAAAAAGGAAGA
>NW_010586106.1:431731-446393 GCF_000705375.1 Tinamus guttatus
GAAGAGCGGAGGTATGTACGGGGGATTCATGTATAATTTTTTAAGAGTCTTATTTAATTTTGTTGAGGGATTTTGATTTTTAATAGAGTAACTGAAACCAAATCTATCAAATGGGGTGAAACTGATTCCCATTTGCCAACTTTCACTGCTTGAACTAAACACTAAGGCTCACAATAGGATGCCATCACGCTCCGTGCGACTTGGGCATTAGAAAAGTATAATGTAAGCACCTGCTTTGCCAGTGAGTCCTACTGTTATTTCCTGAAAGCAGGAAACTCAGGAATTCTAAGCTGTAACTGAGGTCTAAAAAAAGGCATTCTAGCAGTTAGAGACAGAGCTGTCCTTCTGTCTCTCTCATCCTACCATTCTCTAGCCTGGTCTCTTCCTTTTCTCCTTTAAATAGCAAGTTCCTGTCATACCATGCACTGGGTCCATACCTCACTTTTCTTCACCAAATCCTTCCTTTGACTTTTAATCCAGGTTCAAGTAGCTCCTAGCAGGTTTCATCTACCTGTCCCTCTCCTCCTTGCCACGGCATGAACGCAGCTAGCACTGAGGAACAGGTTATCTTACTCTCAGTTCCTGTGCCCAGCATCACTATCTGAAACAGCTACTGAAAGGAGCAACCTGCTTAGTCACCTAGTTCTTAGTCCTAATAATTTACTCTAAATACTTAATCTGCAGTTATTTATCTCCAAAAACTCTATTAGCCCTGAAAACACAGAGTTACAAGTTAGCTTAATGAACCTTAGTTTGGATATCAAGATGACACTGAGATGGATATAATTCCAGCTCTAGAATATCATTCCAAAGAATGAATGGGGAGAATGATGAGTGCTGTATAAGGTTCAAGTCTAGGTTCCCAACTCAAATATGGCCTTGGAAGACAAGGAGGAGGGAAAATGTCAGCCTATACTGCTGAAGAAAATTAAACATCTAAAAACAAGACATTACTATGCAAAGAGTTAAGTAATCAGTCTGGTACACCAGCAGCACAACCTGTATTGAAATTCTCTGAAGGCTGGCATTTAAAATCATTCACACTGTTATTGTATAGCAATAATCAAAGTAAATTTGAAAACAGTCTTAGTACATTGGAAGATAACTTAGAAATAGATGGCAGTAGAAGAATTGAACAGACACATTAGTACAGTATCTCAGGACAGTGCTCCTGCATCAGGAGCTGTGACAATCTGAAAAGCCTTACATAATTTCCATCCACAAAATCCAAAGAAAAATGCTAGACTAAGAAAAACCAATGTAACAGGGTAGCTTTTTAAATCATAGCGTTTTCCTGCTCCCCCAGAAATTAATTAGGAAAGCGTCAACTGACTTCAGGAGAATTTATCCGACTTTTCGGAACACCATTAACTGGATGACCTGTAGGAACAATATTTTTACATAAAGCAGTATCTTCTACAACCATTTTCTAACTTGCTGCCTTCAAGAGCTATGCATCAGAGAGCTCTTCTTGGACAAATTCACTCATACTGCCCATTTGCATTTGTACAGGGTAGACCATTTGGACCTCACACTACAAGGCTGCAATCGTGATAGGGAAGGTGGCTCAGGCCTGGCTGGCCTTTTGGTCTCCCACTGACAGGATTCTCATCAACATCTTCCTTGACAAAGCGAGTCCTGGTGGCAGAGAAAGAAGCAATAGGAGGAAGTATGAGGAAAAGAAGGATTAAGAACACAGCACTTACAAGAAAGTAGTAAGGGCAGGCTGAGAAGGTTATGCATAGCAGAAATGGGAGATCAAGTGAAGAACTGCAATTGCATCATAGAGGATTTTGTATGTTTTGTCATGCAGAGTTTTTGTCCAACTGGTTCTATATGCTACTCTCAGAGTAATCATATTCTGTTGATCCAAGTCCAAAATTAAGGCTTAACTATAAAACTATGCTCTCAAAAGTCCGGATTGGCAATTCCATAGCTTAAGTATTACTAGTTGTTTCCTGGCGTAATATAACATAGTGTAGGCAGGGATACCAAAGGTGCCTATAGCATACTTTTGAAAGAATATAGATTTCAAGACATAAATTACTTAAAATAATTTTTAAAACCTCTAGGAAACACATACACTTGCATGCTATTACCATACAGCTATCCCATTGTGCTTCTAATATCCCACCAGCAGAAGTATAAAATGTGAATTTGTATGTTTAACTTATAATGCTAGAGGATTCCTTGAAAAAATATACATAGGAATTAACTTCTAACAAAAAAAAAAGTTAAATACACTAGAAAAATGAGTCTGTTTCTCTAAAATAAATGTAAAGGTTTAACATAGTTAGGTTATAGCTGAACAGATCATAAAAATCAGGTATCTTTTACCTGATTTCCTCCAAGCCCATGACAAGAATACATAATCAGGGGTTTGCCACCATGGTTGTTTTCACCAACATCCAGACAGGTATGACTACCTATATTTTTTAACTGAGAAAACACAGTATCAGCAAAAATGAAAATAAAAACTCAAGATGCACAAGGAGATTTAAATTGTCTCACATATATAAAACAATACTTTTGCTTGAAAATAATTGCAATTGTTAAATCATTTTTTCTTAGTTACGCTAAACATTCACATTTACCTGAAATTAAGAAATAGTTATTTAATATTTTGTTATTTTTAAGACTGCAATACCAAGAAGTTATTTGGGGAGAAAATACAATGGTATACACAGCTGCACACAGTTTATTTTTTCAAACACAAATTTTCCTCACCACGAATCTAGTTCTGAGTAGCAAACAGCTGTCAAAGCACAGGTTTCCTCATTAACATGAGCAAAAATTTCCTCAAACTTTTTACTATTTAAAAATATATTTACTCTGATGATTCAGAAAGTCTCTCACAGCCGGTTTAGTTATTTAACTGTTAGTGATGGGCAGAACATTGCTCATCTGAGCAGGCTGAGTTGTTGCTGTTAGTTAGGACACATGCTTGCTAAAATTCATATCAGAATTGACAGAGTGTTAAAATATTTAAATCATAAGGTATGCAGAAGAGATCCTTTGTCCAGAGCACACTATAACAATGCTAATGATGGCTAAGTAGAACAAAAGATTAGCAAACTTTCAGAATTTTGAAATGCTATAGAAAATATGTAGAATGAGGGGAAAAAAAAAAAAAAAAACAACAACTTACAAATCCAAAGAGCAAAGGATTCAGGTCTGGCACATATGCTTCTGGATAAACATTATTTAGATACCATGTAAAATTTTTACATTGCAGACGCTGCCTTAAATCAAGTCTTTTTGAGATGTCTCCAAATGTCTTCTGATGAAGGTAAGACAGGAAAGATAGATGTAAGAGGGCTGTGTTCAGATTACTAATACCAGTGTTGTAGGAATAAATCTATAGCATTCTGTTCTGATATTCTGCATAATATTTTAAAATAGATTTTAAGCTTCATTTGTTGATTTTTTTTTAACACTAAACTACTACCATTAATGCTGCTTTTCTGTAGCATAACATCACTAACCTCCTGCAAGCAGCATTTCAAAGCATATGCAGGAAATGTACTTTGACACATGGAAGCAATACAAGCATCCTCAGACCCAAAAGGAATTTAACACAGCACTGTTAGAGGTGGAAACTACATACAAGTGAAGATCATATTGACCAGAACTATAAAGCTAGATGAATGTACATCATCTCACTAAAAACAATGGGCTGAATTAATGAATTGGATTAATAAAATAACCCACGTAATAGCCAGCATAATGCAGAATCTCCCAAACAAAATGCAGTTATCTTTAGCTATTAAGCATTCTTGAGAAAGCTAATTCTGTTAGCAATACCACTTTTTCAAAACTTTAACACGTGAAGGGAGAAAAACTGGCTTCTCCAAAAGCTGAAGTAGAGGTTCCAGCTGGCAGAACACCTACATTCCAGAACACACAGAAATAAACAAACGAACCAACTCTTGCCCCTAAATCTGAATTTAGCTTAAGGTTTTAATCAGCTAGAAGTAGCACTGATATCACTGACCAAGCTTAATTTTCCAGCTGAAGAACAACGAAAGCTGCTTTTAAGACAAAAATACTAAGCAAACTGAGAAAAACAAGACAGTACATTTCCTACTAAAAAAAAAAAAAAAATTGCTTTTTCTATGTTCAGTTTTCTTCTAATAGGTCCAATATCCATTCAGTATAAAGAATCTGAGTTTTTAGAGAATGTATGAAGAACTCAATAAAAAAACAAAGACATGGTGACTATCACTTAAGTGCTTTGGGGCTACAGCATAAAGCAAAAGGAACTCTACCTGCCTTTCCATTCAAATATCTACAATTCTTACATACTTTGTCAATAAATAACTTTTGCTCACCAAAACTTTGAACGCAGCAAGCCTGATTTCTAATACCACCACCACCACCTACTTGTTTCACAATTTTTGCAGCCTCTGTATTTCTTCGGTAAAATATTTCTTTATATTCATCCATCCAGACTTCTGCAAGGCGGACTTGGTTACGTGTGATCACTTGAGTACCTTTGGGGAAAGTATGGGGACTCTTGCTGCGAAAGACATGGCCAACAACAGAGCAAGGCATGATCTCCAACTGTCCACCACATTGCCATACCTAATAATAATATGTTTTGTATAAGTGTGCTGCAGTTAGAATTAAAGAGATGGAAAGAAATCAGCAATGTTCCTGTTTACCAAAAAAATAAATAAATAAATAAATAAATAAAAAGCACGTATATATTAGGAAAGCCATAAGTGAATTTCCTACATATTTTCGCTATCAAACCTAAATAGAAATATCACTTCACTAAGAAATATTGAGTTTACTTCATAGATGATTAGTGATGTATTTCCCATTTTCTACATTCTAGATAGATGATTCAGCAGAGAAATCAAGGTCTAATAATCTGTCCTCAAATATCTTATACAGTGAAGCACAGTGAATTAATTAAGTATCTAAACTTACTCTGAAAGACATTTCTATATTTTCACCTCCCCATATTTCCATTTCTTCATCATAGCTTCCAATCTGTTCAAAATAGTCTTTTGATATTGAAAAGAGACCTCCAGCAAAAGTAGGTGTTCTGCCAAGAAAAAGAAAAAAAAAATCAGGATTCAAACTTCACTTAAGGCATGCTAACTATAGATTTAAAATCTCTGGTGTAACTAGTCTAGGAGCTTTCAATGAACTTGATAGTGTTTTACAGCACTGATGTATTTTCCTACTACATTTAATATCTCAAACAATTAAATCTGCCCATATCAAGTCTCACTTGACAGTTTTATCATAATTTATTAAAAACAGATTTAGACAAATCTGCTGGAAAATAGACATCATCAGGAGAAACGGCGTCTTCTAGACCAATAACCACTCTAAGGCCAAAGTGCATACAAACATCACTGAATGCACCACCATAACTGTCCTGTATTTCAGGGTTCTGAACTTTTATGGTCATCATTTTAGGAATGATGGATGGAATACCAGAATTTGTGGTACCATCTTTCAAAAGAACAAGTTACAATCCACTCCTCCTCAAGGAAAAAACAAAACAAACAAAATTAACTTATTTTGTAGGCTCATTTCTCATATTTTCTACTGTATATACATACATGTATGCATTTTCTACTGTATATACAAAAAGAAATATTGCATAGCCTTAAGTAGGCTATGTATATTTTAATGAAAACATTAAAATTTACTATCTACTATTTAAGGAAATATTATACCAAACACAAACAAATAAAAAAACACACAACCTCAGACATTAAGCCTTCTGATCATACTTATTTCATTTAAAAATTGCTGTTTATAACCAAAGACATAAAACCTGAAGCATTTAAATTAGTCTTCAAATTGTTACCTAATTGGATAAGTTTCATCTTTTCTTTTCTTATTTTCATGTTTAGGAAGAGACTCCCATCCAAATGACAAACTCCAATCAAAATTTCCTCTGTTATGGCTATATCCATAAGGAGACGGTTTACTGAATTCAAATGTATTGAGATCTATAGAAGCAATGTCAGGGCTTACAACAGCAACAGGATTCTCAGCTATTCTTGCCAACAATGGCTCTAGCCATCCATAAAAGCATTCACCTGTGGAGAAAGAAAAAATTGCAACAAACACTAAACATTGACTTCACTGTATAGTAGCATACAGACTAGTTTAACAAGTTCACAGGAAGCAACTATGCAATATCTTTAAAAAGCAATACCAATATATGTTAAATAATATAAAACAGCAAGATTACACAACATGAATATTCATAAATATTAGCAATATTAAATCAAAGCCACAATATTATAAATCAAGCATGGTACAGTTAGGCTTACAGTGAGCGTCCAGAAACGTCAGGGTCTCTGCTGTTGCTACTGAAGCTCCCAGCAACCGTGCAGTGATTAGACCTTTTCTCTCCTTCTGACGGACTATTTTAACTATTTGAAATTGTTTTATGTATTCCTCTAGTTTATCATGCAAGTATTCTAAAAAGAAAATCAATTTTAGGATATTCAGTACATATATGCCACTGCCTAAACCTTCACTTTCACTTTAGTAAACCAATAGCGCAAAAAAGTAGTTCACTCTAAATAATACAAGGTAATACCTCTACATCAAAGCAATAAACAATTCCTGACAGCCAAATGTTATTTTAGGGGCTGATTATTGTTCATTTGGGGGGAGACAGAGTACTAAAAATATTCGATCAAAGGTCATTTGCTTGTACATCTGTTTTGCAGCATCAACAGTAAAATACTCAGAACCCATGTTCATGGCAAATAGATTGTGTATCTACTTACTCAAATTATCTGCAGCACCTGCTACTGTTTTTTCTTAATGACAACAAATTCTGAATAGTTTTCAAAGGCTGTAATATTCACTTGTTTCAGAAACCACACATTTTTTTAAGATTTCCAGAATTCAAACACTCCAAACATCCTTCTACATCCTTCTGCCCCCTAGTTTTTAATTATACTACTGAACATACATCACATTTGTGTGTCAATATACTAAAAACAGATTTTAAAATAAGTGTTGAGTACAGTACCAATCTGATGATGTTAAGCTCATAAAGTTTTCTGAACTCTCATTTGTGATCACTCTCAGTGTCCATTCAATTATTTTTTGGCCATCAGGTTGAGTATTAAAGATATTTTTTATATTAAATAATTTCACATTCTAGGAAAGATATGTTTCCCTTCATATTAAGAAAATTTCTTTGCATAAAAGTAATCACTGTGATAAAATCCTAAAAAACTGTTTCAGGCACTGATGGATTTACCCTTGGATACTTGGTTCCATAAACTGCTATGAGTTTTAAACACACACTAAGAGTGTTGCTTGTCACACGACCAGCTATGCAGTTTAAGTGTCACTATAAAACTTAGAAAAAAAAGGTTATAGTTGAAATCAGCAGAAATGGGAGTTAAAACCCTGTTAAGCACTAAGAATTTCATATTTGACCAACCTTATAAAGACCAGATGAGGGGCTGAGCATTTTTTATTTTATAGAAAAAGAAAAAAAAAAGAGCACTTTTAATACTATTACACATCTCAGTGATACAAAAAAGATACTCTTGCTTAATGAGTTCTGTATACAAACTTAATATGCATTAAGCAACAACCCACCACGTTCCACAGCAAAACAGAAAGACTCTTCCTTACCATCAACACTGGCATCATCCACCAAAATAATCTCCTTCAGCAGTATGGCAGGAGCTGTATACATCACACTGTGAACAGTTCTGAGCAGAGTGGACCATGCTTCATTATGAAAAACTATTATAATACTTGTAGTTGGCAATGGTGGGCAACGCTTAAACTTTTGTTCAATACATCTACAGATTAAAAAGTATCAGATGTTACAAAACGTACACAAAGTTTTGACTCAAGTTCTTACAAAAATCTTCTCTTTCTGATGCAAAGTTTAAATAATGGAGATTAAGTGGTTTCAGCCTCTACAATTTCTAGCCAAACTTTACAGCTAATGCTCTGAAGCTAATAGAGATTGTTCAAAAACAAAAACAATCCCACCCACCAAGTCCTAGAGATTTCATATCAAATGTATCCATATACAACACTGCAGAGATGTTTCATTGATTTGCTCACCAATTTACAACTCCTGGTTATTAAATTATGCAAGTATTTTTTATTACAATTATTAGAATGTAATACTAAAAGAGGGAAAAATCATCTTTAAAATGTAAAATATCAGATTTTTCATTTTAATTAAAACTTAATTAAAACTCAGAAAGTCACTGAGAAAATTTAGCTTACAAGTAAAGCCAAAAAAAGCTATTTAAAAATCGCAGCTTTGAATTCAACAACCTTGAAATAAGCAAGCCTTTTAAAATGTTCTGGGCATTGGCACTGTGGATCAGTCAATCATGATGTATAGTTAAAAGACTCCTTTCCAACTATCACCTAATGCTGAATCCAATCACTTTGCACACTTCGCATTTCGGACAAATTTTTCAACTCTTGGCACATACAGATTTCAACATACTCTGGAGGTCGAGTGTCTGGTCCAAGATCTCGGTGCAGAGAAATTCTGTCACTCGCAAATGCATTAAAACAGTGTTTTTCTTCTCCACGCTCTTTTTCTTTCTGCTCTTCTGAACTTAAATTGACAGTTTTAAATGCTTTACCAGAAGCTCCAGGAGCATTAGGATCCTGAAGGGGTCGATCCAGAAAGGGTTTTAGTTCCACTGCTGTATAATGTCCTGGCAAGCAGCGCCTCTCTCCAGGAACCTTAGTTTGCCTTACAGGTGCTTTTATCTGCATTTTCGGTTTTGCACCCTTGATGTTGTTCATTGCATTTAACATCAGACCTAATACGTGACTTTTCTTTCCCACAACCAGCTCAACTCCTGTTTCATCTTTAGAATCCTCAATGCCAACTTCTCTTTGTAATAAAAGCAAAAATATCATAAAGACAAGAATAATAATGCTAAATTTCCAAATTTTCCAGTGAAAAAACAATTTCTTGAAGAGTTTACGTATCTTTTTCAAAGCCATGCTAGTTTTAGAAGTTTACCACAGGAAGAAGTTTCTGTGAATGATGTTCTTTAATACTGACTAGGTCACAGAATTTCTTGAAATTTTAACACCTGTAAATTGAAATAAAGAAATTTTAATTTAGATATCTAATACATATATAACCATGTAAAACCAGAGAAGTGAATGTGTAGGAATTGATTTGCAAGTCCCAATGGTCAAATATCATGTCTTCATCACTTAAATCTAGGTCAAACTGATATTCAAGACATGTGGACACATCCCCTATTTTTTAAAAAACACTTCAAATAGAAAATAATAGAAAGCAAGAATACTGACAGGAATAAATTTTAAAAACTTTATAGACAAAGCTATTATTTTTCCAAGTCTTGAAAATTAAGGGTTTTTTTTTTTAATTAGATATTTCAACAAAGGAAGAGAATGATATCAGAAGGGAACAACATGGTAGGTTTTATGTATAAAGATTTACAGGAAATGTGAATTGTAAAGGACAAAAAAGACTTCTGAAATCAATTCACTAAATCTTATTCAATCAATTTTGAAACTTCCAAAAATTTAAAAGATATTCCAATTTCATGATCAAACTTCAGTAATCAAATTTCCAAGCAGGAAATTTTCAGATCAAATTAGTGATCTGAGATCTGTGTTTGATGCAGACTTCATTCAGGTAATTAGGAGTAGGTGAGTTTAAGAAGCTAGTAGCTATTTCCTAGGTTTTTATTGACTTGTACTGCATTTGCTGGCGTGCTGCTGCAGTTCATCAAGAAAGCATGTCAAAGAGCTCTCATTCAGGAACTGCGCCACTAATTTTTTCACAGACAAGCAGTGGCTGTGAAAGATAGGGAACTCTGAAAAACATTTGAGGACTAGCAGCATCCAAGTGATTTGAATTAAGTTCTCACCACAAAATTGGCACTTTATTAGATGAGGAAAAGCTGGCAAATAGTCTGAATTTAAAGCAGCAATTTATTTTTGTATAAGTTGTATGTATGCGAGCTGAGAAAAGAAATGAGCACACCCAGTTAAAGGCTATTAATTCCTACTTGCTAACTACTGGCTGTACAGAATTGCAGAAAGCTACTTTTCTGTTTCATGCTTTAAAATAGACTCATAATTTGTTAATTGGAATAACAAATACTCATAAAGATTTACAAGTTACATAAAAAAGAAAATATCTCATTTGCTTTCCTACAAGAATTTGTGGGATAAGCTGATCTTACTATTACTCTGGCAGCACATCTCCTTGTACTGGAGACACCTGTCCGGGCCGCTGAGGGCCAGCAGCAGCAGGTTGCCATAATGCCAAGGTAAAATGCGTCTCTCCCGAAGGAGGAGCAGACAACACACTTCAGGGGGCTGTGCAGGCAGAGCAACGCAACCACCTACCCTTCCAGTGCGGATTCATAGCATTCCAGTAGCATGCATGGCACAAGCAGAAATAAACACAAGTGAGGCCTCATAGGGTGAAGAAAAAAAGAATAGCCTGGGGAGAGCATATGCAGCAGAAGTGAAGTGGACAAGCACAGGCTTGTTTGCCATGAACATACAGCAAAATCTTCAATACAGGGAAATCCTGAGTGTAATTCTATTGACATAATATTTTACAGGTATGCTGCTTATAAGAGGCGAGTTATTTGTCTTGCAAGGTAGTTTCCCGAACACAGACAACTGTCAAAAGAATTTCAAGAAATTCCTTTCATAGGGATTTTGCCAAGATAATTCTGCATTCAGAAGTGCAATCTTTATTCCACACAAACTCCTCACACATTTTTATGGCATATCAACATCAGTAAGCACAGACTAAGGTACTATCACTCAGGGCATGCTCAAGAAATATGTGGCATGATTATATTCCTGGAGACTACTGTTAAGTATTTCATTTTCTATTCAGTTAGTGTTATCTTCACTGACAGTCTTTTTAATAGGACTTTTAAATAATTAGCCCTAAACATCAGAAGTTTGATTCTAGGGGAATTTTCTTTTTGGAAGAAAACAAGCAGAAAAAGCATATGCACTATAAAAGTCCTCTAAAAAGTACCAGAATGCGGCTGCCACAGTACTTACGAGCAGCATCACACGGGTAGTGTGTGAATTCAATGCTATAAGTTACATTTTGCCACCCACTAACTCTGATGTCAAACTGTGCAAAAATTGGTTTACAAGAAAGCCCCACTCTGGTAGCCAACTCACAAACTACTTCCACTTTTCATTAGTTGGCTTGAACTGCACTGCAGACACACTTAAAAAAATTAATTAAAAAAAAGAATCAGTGGCAGATCTTAGCTTACAGTTTTTTTTTTCTCCTCAACTTCTCTATGTTCAACCTTTAATTACTCAATGATGCTGCCTTTTAAACAGAGGAAATTCTTTTAGACCATCCTCAAAGGAGAAATTTCTTGATGTTAATGTTAATAATATTATTTTGACCTCATTATTAAGAAGAATGTAACAAAAGCTATCTTTATTTTAACTGCACGTTAAATAGGTTTCTAACGTTACTTGAAAACGGTCCTTATGGAACAACGACAACTCACAACTACTTAACAATTTATCTCGATCCTTCATTTAATTTCTTCTATAACTCCTGCATCAGTCTCATTAAAACACCTGTCTATCTTTTCTCATTACCTTAGCACACAAAGCCTTCACCAAGACCTTACTGTTCCTCTTAATGTGTGTGAAGAGAAGCACTGATCAACTCCTGAGAAAAGGGAGCTCATACAGATGATCAGGTTAACAGAAGGCTGACAAAGATTATGTACTCCTTCACCAATAAGAAATGCTGCTTTCCCATTGCTGTTTCTGAAATGCTAGACAGTGCTTTCTGCCTCCTTACACTGGTACTCATGAAGTGTTATAACTTTAGTAGTCAATATGTTAATAATTTAGTTAAGCGGCATTCCCTTCTTCTGCCAGCATAGAGAGTAGGATTTTTCTACTAGCAAAAAGTCAGTGAATAAAACAACTTGTGCTCACTTTCCAGAACATCCACCAACATGTGCAGCTCTTGTGACAGAATAAGAAACGTCAAATTCGGGGTGAACTTTTCCTAGGTCCAGGTGAGCATGGAACAGTAAGGCACTCCACAGAGTCAGGAACATTCTTTGGAACTTGGAGGGTGGGTGGAAAAAAAAAAAAAAAAAAAAAAGGAGTTGCTTATGACTACCAAACAATGCTACTGAGAATATCAGCATTTGGCTTGAAGAGAGGAACAAGTTACAAACGGGAGCACGAAAAATTACAGACCAAGGCTTCATGTAAAAGGAAGAAATAGAATCAGCTGGCTGGTTTCTCTCTCTTCACTTGCAGTGCCAGATACCAGCCCATATGCCTCACTCCACATTCCCACTGACCACACTCCTAGCTAGGGCACACAGGCCTAAAGGAAATATAGACCCACAGACCTGTCATGCTCTTCCTCTAGGGACATTCTTTGAAGCTCAGTCAGTGGAAACTTAGTTCTTCTCCTGAAAAGAGGAAGCTGTAAGAGGAATACTGACTGCATTCAGTTCCTGAGCTGTAGTTTTAGAAACTCTTAGGCATAGACTTAGTCTAGTAAAGACTGCAGGAATTTGCTCCAGTGATCATTGTGGGAAAATCAGGAGAAATAACTGGCTGATTAGATCAGATCAGCAGGAGGCAGAATGCCTAGTTGTATTCCAACTTTGTGAACTACCTTCTTCAGAGATTTACTTGAGGGTAAAAACAAACAAACAAGCAAGCAAACAAATGCCCTCCCCACCACCAATACCCTCTTCTATGTCTTCAAATTGAAGTGCTTCTAAAATCTCTTTCCAAACAGGCATTGCTACTAGTTTTCTAAAGCTAAGCACCATACTGGCTGGCCTATATACTGCCAAACTATAGAGACTGAAGAAAGCTCCTCATAACAAGAAGTTAGTACATCAGAAGTATTTTACATCAACTGTAAAATAAGATGGCTTACTATTGTAAGAATTTATGCCTTATTTTTACAGTCTTAGAACTATGAACTAGTTTAAATTTGGGTTACATTTAAATTTCAGCAGCTTCCCATTTTCTTGACCACTTTCATTTGAGCCTTTAATAAAATAACTTTAGACTGTCCCTAAAAGAACCAAGGTAACAACTGCTGCATCAGCTGCCGACTATTGCTCTAATTTAGATAGATTAGGGCCTGATTTGTATTTAAGCAACAGAAAATAACCCCTAGGTAATATCAAAGGGAATTTTTTGTTTTCTTGTCTGTGACCCAGGACCTAAATTAATCTTGCCAGGACTTCCCCAAAGGTGTCTTTTTTCTCCTCTTCACACTTTGTTCTTTACCAACAACATATTGCTGCTGAATATTCCTGCTTAACAAGCAGTAGTCACTTAATGATAACATTTTATTACTAAGTGATTAAGTAGCTTTGTGAACATGATTCCTGTGCATGAGCAGGAGTCGCACACCTGTGACACAGTATCAGCAAAACTTGGGAAGGTTGTGATCTAGGTGTAAACACTAGGACCATTCGCCAAGAGAATTAAAACTGTATTTTACACATGTGGACAGAGCACAGTGCTTCATAATACCTGAGGCACTTCCAAACCTTCTGGAAGGCAAGCACGGGAGCAAGCAGATGAGGACGACCAGCTCCATGCTGGCAGGCACCCAATCAGCAAGTCATGTTACAAACGCAACTCTCTAAGCTAATTTTGAGGAAAGGGGAAGCCCTGCACTAGGTTTCAGCTGCCCGGACTGACAGACCAAGGAAGACTTTCTTGCAAAGCTTGTTGTTGCTAAGCAAAGCCAACTGCCACCCACATCTGCAGACTTTCAGAGAGGGACAGCTGCTGTTGGCATTGTCCCCAAACGAGGGGGCAAACTTTAATGGTAACAATTACAGAAAGGAGGAAAGCTCGTCATCTGCCCTTCCACCAAGTCCACTAAAAATACAGAGTCTGATCTTCTACAACTATTCTAATTCTCACTGCTATGTTACTGAGAAGCCTTGAGGCAACAGTGGCATACGCCAAGTAGACCAAGCCACTGGGCAAACCCTAGGCTAAAAAAAGAAACCACAAGCCATAAATTGGCAGTTGCGATGGGCTGCGTGTTTAGCTCTGGCTCCAGGCTCGGCAGCGCTGCAAGCACGGCTTCACTCAAGACTAAACAGATCAGTATCGCATGCAGGTTTTCAACAAAAGATGCTATTTTGTAAGAGAAGGCTAGCGTGTAAAATACTATGGAGATGAACACTTAAAATTCATGTTTCGCATAAGGTAGTTTCTCTTCAATCAGTATCAGTGTTTATTAAAACCTTTTTTGTTAAAATTATATTTTACACAAAGTCAAATGGAAACTCCATGGCACAAAGGTTAACAGTGCTACGACCCACTTGTAGGCTCAGTCCTCCAGAGCTAAGAGAACACTCAGAAAGTACCATCACCTATTATGCAGAAGCAACTGTAACAGCCAAAACAAACAAACAAACAAGCAAACAACAACAACACCCCACAATCTAGTAATTTTAAAAAAACACTTCAATAACACGGAATGAAAGGTGCCAGAGAAATGCAGCAAAACGGCGCCGCAGAAACGCACCCACGCTGTGACCAGATATCACGGGCAAATATTTGGAGGCGAGGGGCGTGTGGCGAGGGCGCCTCCCTGGGACAACACGGGCGCTCGGGAGCTGCATCCGGCCCGCGGGCA
>NW_010586106.1:446839-481660 GCF_000705375.1 Tinamus guttatus
CGCACCTGCCCAGGTGCGCGCGGCGGCCGCGCACGCCGCCCGGCCCGCGGGGAAGGGGGGCACGTGCTTCCCCGCCCCGCCGAGAGACGCGGCGCCAACGGCCGCCGAGGCGACAGCTGAGGGGGCTGAGGGACAGAGAGAAAAAAAAAATAAAAAGGAGGGATAAAAACAGAGTTACAGCTTCCTTTTTTCCTCTGTCGAGCAAACGTCTCTCAACTTTCTCTGAGCCTCCCCCTTTCCTCCACCCCTCCAATAAAAGCAGCATTACAGCCCCTGCACACCATTTCAACCCCCCTTCTTCTCAGTGTGCTAGGTAAAGGGAGTGCAACGCGCTGAGCAAATACACAGGGTTAGTTGGCAGCAGTTATATTGACTCAACAAAATTTTTATTACTAAGTTCGCTCCCTGGAGATATTTTATGCATCAAGATTTAGAGCACAGTTGAGGTGCAGTTAGCAGAGACCATTAGTTCTAGCCTGTTAAATTTCCTATCCTGTTTTTAGCCATCTTTTGTGCCTTTGAAAGCAGAGGAAGCAGTGCCCTACAATTAAGGGGAATGCTGGCCCTAGGTCCTGAAATTCAAGTACAGCAATTTCTAGCACAAAGACAATTTAAGGTTTCAGAACTCAGTTTACATTGATCTACCTTTTTTAAATGATTAAATATATGTTAGTCTCTTGAATAGTCTACTTGTAAGGATTTTTTTTTTTTTTTGGAAACACGGACCTGCTTTATGACTTCGCCCCGAAGTACCCTGAGATGAAACTGGAGAGCAAAGCGAAGCCAGAGCTGTAGGCGCAACAGGGACAAACCGGGAATGTTGCTTGGAGAAGAGACATGGGCAGCAGGAGATGAAGTAAAGGAGCAATCCCTTAATTTTTGTTCTATTTACCTTTCTAAAGGAAACTAGACAAGACACATCTTGGCCATTAACATCTTAAGAGCCAGGATCCATAACTACACTGACATGTGGCCACCCAAACCCTTTCAAATCCTTTCACAACAAGCTCCAGCATAGTACTAACCATCTCTTATTCAAAAAGATTTGTTTGCAAAGCTACTCACACAAGTAACAGCTGACAAAACTAAGGTTTAGGCTCCTAATCTCAAGTTGTTCGAATTATGAGCCTTTTAAAATCTGATGTAGCTGCATATTACAGATGCCTCATGAAACAGTCAAGCCTAGTCTAAGAAAGTAAAAGCAAGCAAAAAAAAAAAGAAAAAAAAACTGTTAAGTTACTGCTTTATTTCTTTTCTAAAGCATTCTTGCTAACATACTTACTAATGTTTCCAGGCCATTTTTCTAGTATCAGAATAAATTAAAAAAAACAGTGGGGAAAACAAATATTTAGTATAATATTACCAGAAAAAATTAAATATCCTCTAAAGTTATTCCAAGCATTCTGTACCTGTGGAGAGGAAGGGCAAAGAGAAGAGGCAGAGACACCAGTTTCGGTGAATGAATCAATAGAAAACAGAGCCTCGCTCTCCTCTTCTATTCACCCAAGGCAAAACTGGGAGATGGGTTGCTAAGCAACTACATAAAGACTGCAGCTCTCTGAAATCAGCCTCAGTCCCGGGAGTCTCCCATTCAAAACCCTTTAAGAAGGTGACAAAAAACAAAATCATTCTAATATACTAAGCAGTTAAAGCAAAAAATAGAAAATAAAAATCAACGCTATCAGTTAACTAGAGAAAACAAAGCATGAAAAGCCACTCCTGCAGATGAAGTAAAAAAAGATATAGCAAGCCCAGAAACTTAGACTGGTTTATAGAAACCACAAAGGCGATGGAAAAGCCATCTATTTTTTCTCAGAACACTATATATTAGAGCAGGATTTTATCCAAAAGAGTATCTATAGTCACAGTTTTTTTTTTCTTTAATTGAAATCCAAGGATGCCTTAATTGCACTCTTAATTTAAAGCCTTATACATAAAAATTTTAAAGCCTCTTTAGAAAGCAGTGTACCATCTGATAAAAGCTCTTTGCTAAATTAAGAGAAAAAAATTAAAATCTCAGTTCTTTTTCTGTCAACTCTTGTTTCACATCAGTGTCACAACTTTTACCCATCTTAGTTTTTCATTATGAAAACCAAAGAGCAGATGCAGATACAGATTAGCCTTGCCTCTTTCGAACACCTCTTGCATGTATTGATGTAAAATCACCTGTTTGCACTTAAGCTAAACATTATTCCAAAGCTAGTGAGCAAGCAAAAAAGTTAAGCCTGTTAATAAAAGTGAGCAGCTGAAACAGTCTAGCATTGGTTCTTACAAATTTGTAGCCTATTGACTCCCATAGTCCAGATCCCCTATGACTTCTCCTAGCCTCAATACTTACTTTCCTGACTCTTCTATGTAGCTCATTGCATCATACCTTCACTTTCTCTTCAGTCTCCTAAAACCTACTTTTGCCCCAGAGCTCTACCAAGCTGCTTAATGGAAACCTCTATGTTGCCAGCTTCAGAGTCTGTGCTGACTGCCAGACAGCAGGGATAAAGGCTTCAAGGTTACCTGGGGAAGGAAAGGGGCTTATCTACCCAAGACTTTTTCCAACTCCAGTTTTCATATGAAGTCCATAAAATTGTTATGCATCTGACAATTGCAAATTTCTATTAAGTTTACACCAGCTTACCAATAACTCAATAGCTACTGAAGTGCAGAGGCAGGAAATGCTGTAACTCCGCCTCACCACTAAGGCTACTAAGCTACTCAAAATACAGCACCCAGTTACTGATACTCAAGATTAGATACAATTAAACTGGTTCCCTTGAGAACAAGAACTCCCTTGACTTTGCATAACATGTGAAAGGAAATTAACTTTGTGCAGTGTCAAATGTCAACATAAAAAGCTAAAGTTACCTGAGGAAACTGAAATTGTTTTAAGGAAATAATTACTAGTTTTAAGAAATCTCTTTTGATGCCAAATTCTAATTTTACCAAATACATAACAGTGTGCTGCCTGAATACCAAACATAATAGTGTAAGTCCTTGATACTTGTTTTTCCCCAGAAATGAGATAAAAAAAAAAAAAAATTGATCCTTCTCTATCTATGACATGGTATTGCTTCCTTAAGGAACCACAAGCATATTATGTACATGAAACAGGATCATAATCCCCTGTAACTAAAACCATTCTCCGGAAAGATGCTTTATATGGGTTAAATTAGACCAGTGGCATTTCTGTACATACAACTCTGCTGTCTAAACATAGAGAAAGTGCAAAGTCTTCAAAATAAAAACCAATATGCATTTGTCAGATTTCCATTAGAAGAAATAAGTGAATAAATTTACAAGTGGATTTTAATATTTAAAATGGTAAGTTTAATTGAGACAACTATAATCAGTTTTTCAGCATTTAAAAAAAGCATACTTAAAAATAAGTAAAAAAATAAAACCAAACACACACCTTGGAAATACACTTGGAATAATAATAAAAGCATTGCTATTCTGAATAAATGATTTCAGGACTGAAATTCAGTATCTTAATAAATGAACACAGAGGCTAGACTAATAAGGATAGGCTCTTGGTTTTAGTACTCTCAAATAAACAAAGAACAAACTGTTTTATCAAGTTTTAAACAGCTTTAAATGCTAACATTGAAAGGAATAAAAGACTGTGTGCTCAATATCCTTTATGCTATTTCTCTGAGAAGAGATTGTCAGATGTGCTTCTATATAGAATTATGTTGTATTTTAGAAAAACTTTAATAGAGAAGATTAGTTTTCTTACTACACAGTGTAGAATATATAGGAAAATTGTGAAAAATAATTTGAAAAGCAAAGTCACTTGTGCTCTAGCTGTGAGTGAATAATTTTATCTAAAATACACTTCAGCAATATTCTATAGAGAGGTTTATGGCCCTTACCTTTGTTATTTTTAATTTTGGATGACACGCTACATATGCCATACATATTATTATTATTAACATATTCTTATATTACTAATATATAATTGTGTATAAAAATAGTATCTATTCAAACAGAAAAAAGAATCCCAACTGTCATCTTGATTCCTAACTTCAAAAATAATGAACAAGTTTCTGTTATTAACATACTAAAATCTTGCGTATAAAGCGCTCCTTTGCTGAATAGAAATAAATCTTTCAGGGTTGCAAATTTCGTTCTTGAAAATAATGCAGATCTCTGATACAATATAAAATCTTCATATTTCCAATTATTTTGTGCTGATATGCCTTCTGTCACAGTTGTATCTCATTCATAATTTCCGAAGTCAGATTAAACACACACAAAAAACACACATCAATGACCCATACAAACAAAATTCAATTTCTTAATGACGCACGGGCCTTGTCAAGTATTTCCTTTCTGATCTTTGGATAGTTTGGGTGTACTTCAAGGACCTGTCAAAAGACAAAAACAAAGAAACAAAAAACATAAAACAGCACATACACAAGTTTTGAGTTGTGTTTGAAAAAGAAAAAAAAATACTGATGTTTGTTATTCTCATTACTATATTTACATATAAAACTCAATATGACCAGTTTTTAAAAAATGCACAACTATTTAACTATAGAGATAGAGACTACACTGTGTACAGATCAAGAAGAGATGTGTTTAAGAGACACTTGCTTCCCTCCCACTCTTCCATGTGTTCAGAGAAGTGATCTCCAGTTCTCTTTACCACAGGAACTAGCAACTGTATTTAATTTTATTATCACAATGTTCACTCTGCCAGTATAACTGTATCCCTTTCCCTTATTCTTCATCTGTCCCATACTCTTAGGAAGTGAGTTCCTGTACTTTGTATTTTCTGATATTAACATTTAATCAACTTCTTCAGCTGCATTTCTGTATGATTAACCAACTTGCAACTCCAAGGCCCAAAGGAAGAGATGCCTCTTGGACATGATCTCCCATAAAATCTCCAGACACATTTTTCACTCTAATTTACCTGGTATCCAGAGAACTCAGGGTAAAGCAGACTGATTACATATAGAATGCTTAATTTGCGCTCATTAAACTGGACATTAAGCTTGTTAAACTGGACATCTTTCTGTTAAAGTTTAATATTCTATAAATATTAATGTATAGGAAACAAAAAACACGGTTCATGAAAGTATCACCATAGTAGAGTTCACACAAAAATTTTACCTTGTGACAAACATCAATTGCATCAACATATCTCTTTCCTTTCAGGTAATTGAAAGCAAGCTTGTATCCTGTAAGGAGCAGGAAAGAAGAGATGACAACTACCATTTCTGTATTAAGTAATGAAAACATCACATTCAAATTTATCTGCTGCTTATTTCTACAGTTAAAGTTGTTTGCTAATATTCTTTCACCCAAACTTGTAAAAAATCGAGTTTTCTGTTCTTAAACACACTGTAAGTAATGAATAGAATCTTTTATTGCTTGAATCAAAAGGCAGCACTATTCCAATGAGTATGTGTTAGTACAGAGAAAAACTTAAAAGTTGCCCTCATTCATTTACTGCAGTGCCCCACATAATTTCTCACTGTGGTCCACAATACACCACCCCTCTAGAAACAAAATGCAAATTCCTTTATTAAAAGGACAAAAATAAAAATAAATCAGGTTAGCAATAACTAAGGAAAACCAGGGAATTAAAAACACTACTTTGTCTCACTGCTGAAAGACTATAGATTAAAAAAAAAAAAAAAAAGAATGCCGTGTAGAAACACTGAAAAATCAGCCCAGCATGTAAGAGACACAGCTGAAGTATATTAGCATGGACAGAGATCAGAACTCAGAAAAAGGTTTAAAATGCAGTTTTGAATTTCAAACCTTTCTTTTATAAATCTTTCTCTAGAAAATGAGTGAAGATGGATTTGAGACCAGTTCATACAGTTTTACTTGACTGCATCAGTTTTGTTGCTTTAAACATTTTTGTTTTAACGCCTGGCAATTTTAAGTCTCACAATGCTCTACACAAAAACCAAAGAGCACACAATGCCTTCAATTTCACCTTTTTTCTATGTAAGTTCATTATAGATATCACTTTGCAGACAAATGACAATCAGATTTTGTATTTTTGCTCAATTCTGACCCTCAGGGGAGTTTCAAAACAACAAAAAGTAGATTTGGTATGTTTGCTACATATTCAAGAAATTACAATTGTAATTGCCAAAAAGGTGTGGTATCTAATGTATTTATTTGAACAACAACTGTAGAATCTTGGCCAAAATATCCGAGTTCTCTATAAGACTATTTATTAAAATTACTGCAATCAGACTCTTACTTAGAATCTGGAGATTTTGCTACAAAAAATAAGTCAGATTTCTAGGAGTCCTTTCTATTTCTGTTTTGACTTTTGAGTCTGTTAGGGACATGGTTTAGCTGGCATGGTGGCAATGAGTTACTTGATGATATTGAAAGTGTTTTCCAACCATAATGATTCTATGATTCTATTCCTGCTTTCACTCTCCTGATTTTGTGACCCACAATGTGCAGGGTCATACCAAGCTTTGGCAACCCATCCATGCCTGCTGATTATTGTATCTTTAAGTGTATTACAAAAGCAGGAGCTAAACAACAAAACATTTAGTTCCATTAAAAAATACTTATTTCTTTATGCTACAGATCATATTAGATATAATCATGATCCCAGACATGGGACCTGTAGCTAGAAAAAACTAGATGTATGATATTCATATACATTACAATTATAATCTTATTAGAAGCACTGATGTTTCAGTTGACATGAAAACTGTCTCACCTTAACATTAAAGAAAATAAACATGCAACACCTCCACACACAAAAAAACACACCAACAAACACATACATTAGAGATTGCAAATAGTATGTATTTTTCTAAGCAGAATTCTCAAAAGTTTATCCCAAAACTAAGAACAAAAGTTGGGAAACTTTTGATAGTCAGGAAACTATCCTTAGGACCTAGAAATAAACTATGGAAATTGAATAAGGAAAGGGCTTTTACCCTATGTATTGGTTTTAAAGTGTTTCCCATATTAATGCTCTAAAAATGACAGCTAGACTTGCACTAATCATCTGAAGTGGAACTTTTAATTAAATATTCCAAGCTTTCATTTTAGCAATTTTAAACAACACATAAAACATACTTAGATGCTTTTAAAAGCATGTAGATCCATATATATTTGTCTGATTATCAAA
This sequence comes from Tinamus guttatus, assembly GCF_000705375.1. The sequence continues at coordinate 453,954 of NW_010586106.1, forward strand.
ATGGAAATTAAATCAATGATCTGCCACTGTATGATATTTAAGTACTAAAAATCATTTTAATAGGTGATAATACATACTGTATTACTATAAACACTTTCAAAATACTGTTTACAATACTTACAAGCTGTTTACAAAGGCAGTAAACTATAAAATGATTCCAAACCAAACCTTGTGGGGAAGCTTCCTAAAAGTGGAAACTTCTTAAGTATTATAAAATTGCTGTCTCTTGCCAGGACGCCTCTCCAAATCACTATTAAATGGACCTTTAAACGTTCAAGGCTTTTATGAGAAGACGAACAGTAAACATACTCCAACAAAAGGTAACTGTTTCACTTCTCTCGTATTGTCAGAAATCATAAATTTAGGCTGTATAAACATACCTATTGTTGGATTTGTCTGGTTTCCATATTTCCATGCCATCTCATAATTTATTGCTGCATCCCTATATGCTTGTTCTTTTTCCATTATGTATCCCATGTATTCATAAGCCTTGCAACATGACTGCAAAATATAAATATTCAAAGTTTTATGTAGGGACTGTATAATACTAATAGCCTACTAGAAAGTTTACTTGAAATCTGTTAGCTAGAAAGTATAAACAATCCTTGTGCTAACTTCTGACATGATATTCTGTTATTTAAAGCATCAGTAATACAAATCAGCTGTATGGAATTCTGCCCAGTGAATTTCTAAGTTACCCCTAAGTACAGAGTAAGTACAAAGTTCCTACGACGATACAATTAATCTTCCAAAAATGCTTAGAGCCTCCAGCAGCCCAGTAATACCTCTCTTAACAGTAATCCTATACAGCAGCCACATTTCAAGTCCAATCTGAAAGTGTTAGATCTTTCAGAAATGTTGTTTGTTTCATTATTTCTTAAAAATAAACAAAAAAATCTTAGCCTTATTTTGGGAATGTTTTGCATTACAACCTCCCTTAGCAAAACAAAACTATACTGAAGAGAACACCAACTATTAAAAGTCTTATATTAAATAATTACCAATAGCAAGTCACAAGCAACTGAAAAGTGAATTCCAAAAAGTATCAAGCACTTCATGCAACCATTAGTTTTGAAAGTTACATGTCATAGTCTATTACATATTTTAAAACCTTTTTACCTTCAGGAAAAAAAAACAAAAACAAACATGCAGGAAACTTGTATTAAGTACATAAAACAGAACAAATCATAATTATAAAAGCCAAGATGCTAATTCAGGTCTTGATTTGAGCAGCTTATAATCTTGCAAGTTTACATGTTGCTGCTAACAGGCCAAATATTTTAAAGACAAAAATGAAACTCATGAAAATATGCATCTACTTTATCATACAGCAGAGCAAATATACTGATAGATAAGTGACATTTCATCTTTAATTTTGAAAGCCTAATCGGAAAGGACAAAGTCTACTAAAGAAAAGTACCCAAATCACAGCATATTGCGATAAACAGAGTACCTGGAAGACCAGGACAATGAATTCTTTATAATCATTCTTATTTGTGATAAATTGGGAGCTGGGGGAAATACAGAATCCAAGAGAAGTCAGTAAAACTCCAATTTTATGGAAAAAGTCTGCTCGCTTGTTTGACTTACAGGTCATTAACCTAATTCTAAGCCTTTTAAATGGAAACAAATCTGTGTTACATATTAGGCTTTTATACAATCTTTACTTATTTACTTATATTATTTATATATTATTATTATATGTATTATTATATATTATTATTATTTATATGTTATTAAATATTACTAATATTTACTTATTTCTCCATATCATTCATTTCTGATTGCCAAAAACAAATCTTAAGAAAAAAAAGCGTTCTCTCTAGTTCTCAAATTCTCTAGTCTGGAGAATGACACAGAAAACACTTGCTAGTAAATTTAAAAATACATATATATTCTGACATCTAAAACATTCACCATCTAGCCGTACAGTATGATTCCTGCCTGGCTTCCTGCTTTGCATGTAAGCTGAAGAAAAAACAGCATCTTCTCTGTGTTGTACTAGTAAAGAAACGGACTAACTTTCTAACTCCCTATCCTACCTCCTATTATCCAGAGCTCATTTATTTAAGTGCTCCAGGCATCTCAAACATTTTAAAAGAAAACAAATTATTTGGTAGTCTGATTTAGTAGACTCTGCTTTTGGAGCTGCGTGGATATTTCTGCAACAAGATACAATTTGTGGTACAGATGGGATCAACAGATCATCTATTCTGAGATATGTCTTCTTTTGAAACATGACTCATGTTTTTCTACCCTGCAATGATAAGGATTTTACAGCTTTCCTTGGTCATCTGGACAAGCAAGTAACTGTCCTCCTAGTTAGAATTCTTTAAATTCAAAGCAGCTTTCTCAAAAAATGAAGCTGAACACCTTCTATTTTAAGAGGCATTTCAGCAGAAATGATAACATTATGCCAAAATCTGTTGCAGCTGCCTCTTATTTTATGTATAGAAATAAAAAGAATACAAGTCTGAAAGTGAGACTCTCACGGAGGTGCCAGAAATGTGACAGAAGGAGAAACCCTACCTTTTATACTGAAGGATTAAGAAAGTGAAATATATAGCATCAGGTCCTTACCTAAATAGAATCCTGAGCTTGTAACCATAGACTCTGCAGAGGACTTGGACCGCTTTATGCATCCCATCAATAAAAACCATGATCCTTTTTTTCTTCCCCCCCCCCCCGCGAAAAAAAAAAAAAAACAGAGGGGGAGAGGGAAATAAGTAAAACAGTTAAGATCTAAAATGCTCCTGTAGTCAAAGCAGAAGATTTGGTAATATGCCTGCTCAGAAATCCCCACATTTTAAAACATGAGGGCTTATCTCAAGACAAAAGAGGGAATTAATATAGGCCTTATTAAAATAAAAAAAAAAAAAAAAAAAAGGACTGCATAGCAGCCGGCTTACAGAATAAGGCTTATAAATTTAATTGTTTAAAAAAAATACTCCAAGATGGGCATATAGCATTCCTTAATAAACACAGCAAGCATCCACAATTTATATGGCTACCTTTTCAACAGCTTTTACAAGACTGAAATGCATCTCTCATTCCCTAAACATCTTCAGCCTATGTGTCACCAGAGTTAAGACTATGAATAAAAATGACTAAGAAGCATTTACAGACAGTTTTGTTTTCTGTGCTCCAGAGCAAATTTCTGGATTCATAGTTTGCTTTGGTCTACTTCTGCTTAATAAATTAAATACTAGTCAGTTGGAAAGAGGCACATTTTGCAAGCATATTTCAGAGGAAAACTAAACATTCAAATGAATTATAATGGAAAGTTGTTTTTTGTCACTTACCCTGTTATGACGAAGGCATCGTTTTAACAAATCACCTGCCATATCATATTTTGCAGACTGAATATATATATCAGCAAGCAGTAGCCAACTTTTTTCAAATTCCTCTGCATCAATTGGATTCCAGTTCATTTTTGAAATTCGTTTTAACTGATTTCTGGCTCGTGGAGTCTGTTTTAAGATCATGTAGGCCGTGGCCATTCCCAAAAGTGCTGGTATATGATCCTTCTGCAATTAAAAGCATAGCTGCTTTTCTTTTTGTTATTGTTACTCCTTCAAGAAAAGAGAGTTTTCTAAATAAGACTTTTACTGAGCATCAAAGTTGGCTTGCATGCTTCTTCTTAGGGTAGTGCTGTAAAGATCTGGTAAATTAAATGTCCCCCCGCAAAAAGGAAAAGCTGGATTCCTTCTCCAACCATGACCACCTTTTATGCTAATGGGTAGCTTTGCACTGGAATCCAAATTTTGTCATATTGCAAATAAAATATGCAAAAGCAGCCTGTACCAAGTTGTTTGTGCTTACAGAGTAAAGGTACCATAAGACACTCTGTTGGCAAAGATTAGAAATTAGAAAACAGACCCAACAACCCAAGCTGAAAATCAAATTCCCATTTTAATAATTGTGGCGAGGTGGGCATCGAGCTTTAAGTTTGCAATTCAAAGGAAAACTTGTAAGAGATGTTGTATTTTTTCTGCCAATCATTTTTATCAGCTTGAGATAAAACATTTTTAATGGGAAAAATAATATTAAGGCCATTATAGGTGTGAGACAGGAAGCGAGGAAGATGAGATCAACTACCAACCTCAGCCACTACAATTTCAGTGAAAGCGTTCAGTGCTCGTTCAACATTTGATTTTTGTTTGGTTGCCATGAGACAATAATTTTCCATGATTCGCAACTGAATATGACCCTGAACAGTCTGTGGCTTGAGTTCTTTGAGGAGATTTTCTGCTGTTCTCACTGCCAACTGCACAGACTCTTGCTTCTCTGTTGAATTACTGTTATCGAAAAGAAGGTATTTGTAAAAACACGTTTATTACAAACCAAGTTACGCGTTACAGCTGATTAAAGGCATACCATTTTGTATAACACGTATCTACACGTTATCTACATTTATCCTCTCTAACAAAGACAATTCCAATTGCTTGACAAAGGCAGGCTTTTAATACAAATAACTAGAATCCCAGATAAAGTCCTCTATTTTTTACTCGAATTTGATAGATTTGTTTTACAGTCTAGGATGGTTTCTCACAGTACTGTAGATATAGTATCCAAAGAATTATATAAACTTGATTTCTAGTACTTCACGTAAGGCACATTAAGGGTGATGCTGGAAGAATGAAGAACACAATTAGTATTTACTTCATTCACTTACCCTATGTCAGCATCCAAATTTTCAAAAACTTCACCCCCTATAGTTTCATTATCTGGATTCAAACAAATTTCAATCATGTTATAAACAGCATTCTGTCCCCAGTCACTGTCCTTCCGAGCTTTATTAAAGTGTCGGAGTGCATCATTTGGTTCACCTGTATACCTAAATAGAAAAGAAAAATATTTAAGTTTGAACAAGTAAAATCCACCTCCCAACTCTACCCCAAACCCAAGAACCCCCCCAATCAAAAAAAAAAAAAAAGTACTTGCAAACTCTGAAAACTGGATTTACATAGTTTAAGTAACATGCACTCTATTGCAATGAACATGTTTTTGCAGGCTAAAAGTAGTCTGAGAAATTCTAATTAAAAGGAAACAATATTATTACATAATTAGAATAAACAAGAATATCCCTTTTTATGAACAGCAAATATGAAAGGTGTGTGCAAGACAGAAAAAAAATGAATAGCTTAGCTTAAAAAATGAACTCATTGGAAACACATAAGGAAACCACCCCCCCTAAAATTCTAGCATTAGATTCTAGCAGTTAGCAAAGTAAGCGCTATAGTTAGCACAATGCAGGCAGTACCTCTGACTACACAACAACATAGAACAGGAAAGTTGCTTCCTATGTATTGCATGATCAGATAAACCTTATGTTAATTATAATTTCAAGTACCAAAGATAGAGTCCTTTGCAGTACTGAAAGCCTGGTTCAAATTTTGTTCTGGAAGAATGTTTCTCAGCCATTGAAAGAAATCTTGGGACTTCTTCCAGCTTCCCAGCTCTTCTTAATAGATCAATTAATCGTGAAAGAGTTGCATAATTATCTAAACATACAATAATCAGGACATTATAATTCCAAATATCTGTAGTATGAGCAGATTTAGAAAAGATTATGGTTTTTTTTCAAGTACAAAAATAATACAGGGCATAATACATAAAGCATACTACCTAGTGAACATAGATTAAAAAAAGAAAATAATACTTGCAAAATAACTAAAAACCTGAAAATATAGTTGTACTTCCCTTTCAGGAACACCCCAAAACACTTGCTATATACTCACAACTTCCTTCACATAGAGAAAAAAAAATGTTAAAATGCAGTAAGATAACACTGTAATGAACACCAAGCTTTCTAATGGACTTATTCTCAGAATCTGTAAAAGATCAGAGAAACTTTTTTGTATCACATTCAAATTTCTTATATTAATCCTTTAAGGAAGTGCTAAGTTTCTGTGCATGCACTTTGGTATCTTAAGCACAAGAGAAAGTGCTTTATGGTTATAATTAAATAACCCTGTAGCTACCTTCCCCTGTAGGGAAGCAATATACATTAATTCTTCTGGCTTTAGGGAAGCAATATACATTAATTCTTCTAGGTACAGTAATTTACATTTACATTGCTGCAATGTAAAGTTTTACGCACACATATATTAAAAATATATATGGTGGTCTAAAAATATACCCTATATTTTAGAGAGTAGATCTCTTCTGAGTCACGCAGAACATTTTTTTTAGCTAAGCTTTTTTAGCTTCTATCTCTTTAGACTTGCGTATCAGAAGTATGTGAAGGTATCGCTACTAAGCATTCACCTGGCTTGCGTTCTAGGAGCTGCTGGAAGTGGAAGACAGCTTGTTCATAATCTTGCTTCCTGAACATGATATCCGCCATCATCTACAGCAGTGACCCATTCAGAGAAAACAAAACATTATAAATGGCACTTTATAATGAACTCTAGTTCTTTCAAACTGCCAGCTGAAACTATAGCTTTAAAGTATTCCAAGAATTGCACATGAGTATGTTTCTTGTTTGTTTTTTTTATGAACAGTTCTGGTGAATAACCACAGTAGACACACATAGTAATGATGAACAGGGACAAGGTCTCTTCTATATTTTTCATAAGACCTTTTAATGTACATCTGTAGTATGTTTTGGCTTAACTTGTATATATTTAATCTGCCATTTCTGAAAAGTTAAAAAAAAAAAAAAAAGGCATATAGAAAAGCAAATTTAGTTTGAAGTTGGGGAAAAAATACTATAGCCTCTTTCAGTTATGTAGGTAACACAAACTATGTAGTTTTGCTTTCTTTCCTGAGAGCTAGCTAAAAGTAAATTTAATTAAATGTACTTAAAGTATTATCATCCTATCCCTATACCATACTAGGATAAATGAAGATGCTGCGAGATAAGTAGTTCCTGTTTTAGTAGCTTTTGATTTAGTACATAAGAAGCAAAATTAGTTTTAATGTATTAAATTGTCTTTTAAGGAAAAAAGAGACAAAACAGATTCTGTAGCTATCTACCATTAAAAACATCTAAGGAGAAGCAACCACAAATCTATCAAGATGCAAAATTATTTAAAGTACATAGAACCTCTGGAACTGTGAAGCTACTAATGAAGGGTGTGTTTTTGTTGTTTTCTTTCTAAGAACACTGCTGAAAGTATACACATTATGCCATGCTTTAGTCAAACTTGTAACTTGTATTTCTTCCTATACTGGTATTTTTGGCACACTTTTTACATTGAGATTAAAGTAAGGTTACAACTGTTAGAAACTTCGTACTGAATCATAATCATGTAGAAACAGAAAAACATTTTCTTGCAACACACTTCCCACATCTTTGAAACCAGATATTGCAGATTTTAAAGAGTATTATTTGTGGTTACATCACATTTTAGACAGCAAATATATATCCAAAAAAGCTTCTGATACAGAATTAGTACGAAGGTACCTTACCATTATAGCTGCTTCATTATCTTGGTCATTCTTCAGCAACAATGAACACTGGTGTTGACAGGCATCAGTATCATCTTGTGCAAGATACAAACGTGCAAGTTCCAACATTGCCTGTAGATAAAACATTTAACCATACGCCGTTCAAACACACAAGAAAGCGTATTCAGTTCCAAGAACGTTTATGTTTGAGACCTCAGGTATAGTTTTCTTTTAAAAGAAAAACTTTCTCTGCTGCTTACTGTGGGTTCTTGGCCAAGCAGTTTCATTTATTTCTATTCCCTCACCTATAAAATAGATACATTTTCTGCTTCAAAAGGATATTCTGGAGGTATATTGAAAACAGATGCTTAGTGCTTCTCTGAAGATAATGCCATTATCCAGTTCACTTGGAAAAATAAAAAGGAAGTGCAAGTAATTTTAAACTCACTGACAGAAGCAAATATCTCATCAGTAATACAATATTAAGAAATTCCAGCAATTCTTTCAATCACATTAGTTTTGTGGGGAACCACTTCTGAGAAGCAACTGCAATACACATATTAACAAACTAAAACAGTGCACAAGCATGCATCATTAAGACAACCATTCTGAATAACAGTAAGCAACAGCACTCCTGCTTAATTCTCAAGCTTTTCTTTTTATTGATTTTGCTTTTAGGAAGGAGGCATTTATAATTGAATTTCAATTCTCCTTCTGGTTTCACTTACGAGGCTCATGTTAGGGAAAATTTTGAAGATCCTGTTCAGTATGAAAAAGCTGTATATACAATATTTAATTTTTTTCCTGCCTCTTTTGAAAATTTTAAGGATTTGATTCCCTCTCACAATTTTTTCCTTCATCCTTCTTGCAAGTTGCCTTGAAGTAAGCCCACCTCAAAAAATCTGAAGCTGTTGCTTGATTCTTGGAAGCACCAGACATGAGTATTACATAATAAAACCAGGTGACATGCTGATTATTTAGCAGCTGGTGAACCTGACAGCTGTGCAGTAAAAAAAAAAAAAAAAAAAGTCTTCACATACACTTATACTAGAACACGATGAAATAAATTTGATAAATTTTTATGGTGACTAAGAAACCATGAAGTTGATTCTGTTATATGATCATCATCAGAGTGTTCTCAGCCTCTCCCTTCTCTCTATTTCTAGAGCACAGGGCTATTAAAGAGAGGTAAAAATAAGCACAAATTTACCAGCAATTATCAACATGCAGATTTGTGGGAAGAGAGAAGCAGCACAATAACCATTGCTGAACAAGAGGAAGTTATTAAAACCAGAACGCTACCAAATACAGTGGGAAATCTAAAACTGTTAAAACAAAGAGAAGAGATAAGTCGTCAGAACTGACTGAGGACATTGGGGCTTCATTCCAGACCACAGGAACCAGGCAGAACTGGCACAACCTCTGCTATTTCCCTGCTCTACCTCCACACATCCTCCACAGGTGCATGAAGACAGATGTATTGTACAGGCTAACAGACAATTCAGAGGGAATCCAGAGAGCCACACTTGAATCAGAAACTTGGGTAAACACGAGGTGGTAGTAAAACTAAGAAACAACAACAAAAAAACCCCCCCACACACTTATCCACATAAGCAAAGAAAGGAAGCAGCTTTGAAGTAGAAAGAAACACAAAAACTTTAAAAGCTCTATAAAGCAGATATAGCTAATATATACTTCTATGCTGTGGATAACTGGAAGAAATTTTAGATACCATGTTTGAATAAAAGCAATGTAAAATAGCCAGTAGGAGGACTGACCTTGTTATCGTTTTCACAGTGAACAAGAGCTTCTTTGTAAAATTTAATTGCTTTTTCATAGTTTCGCTGGGCTGTAGAAAGTCTTGCAATCTCAGCACAAATTTCAGCTGCTAACTGTTTCTGTGCAGGAACTGCATCCAGCTGCTCTACTTGAGCCCGCTTAAGTACTCTGGCTTGTAGTTCCCGAGCCTAGCAGAAGGAAAAGAATAAAGAATGAGCAATCAAAAATTGTAAATGAATGGAGGAATGAATGCTACAAGGCTGTAAGTGCAAATTATGCTCTATATGTTAAATAAAAACAAACAAACAAAAAATTGTCCCTGTTTCACAAAACAAAGAAAACTATCAAAATAAAAGCAAACAAAATTCTTCCTTCAACAACCACATTGTCTTATTTCCCTAAAACCGACACAAAAACACACTGAAAAGCAACCTAGTGTCTAGCACTCCAGAGAGAATCCCAATATTTTTTTCTGAAATACTCCTAATTTTAACTATATGCCAATGCAATACTTCCCAATACAAAATCTGCATTTCATACAACATAATTGTTAAGTAACATGCTTTGTGATATGCACAGAGTATCAAAACAATAAGGCTGGGAGGATTCCAGTTCATCACTTACAAACAATCAGCAGATATTACTGCTATCCTTAGGAAACCTTCAGTTTTGAGCCAAGATATCTGCCCTCACAGTTGTTTAAAATATACTCCACTAAATTATACCCCATCAAAAACAAAACAAAACACCACACACACGAAGAACCTTATACAAAAACCTTATACTATGAATTAAGGCTTCCAGTAGCACCTTCATTTCTGACACAGAATTCAGATGATAATGGGCACACAAACCTTTTTTTTTTTTTTTTTTTTTTCCCCCCCTTTGTAATCACTTGACATTTGTTATCAGTTCACTGGTATGAAATCAGTAGTCATTTCATTCACTAGTGGTTTATCACTACCATTTTTCATCATTTACACAAATATTATGATCAGAACTTTGGAAAAAAACAAAGACAGTACAAGCTTTTCTAAGTTTTTTATTTTCCTTCTTTTACCTGTTGTAAGGAAACAATAGCTTCATCATTCTTCTCCATTTTGTTGTAAATTTTTGCCAGGAGAGTCTGGTAACGTCCATCTTCCACCAGATAAGACAATTCATTAACTATAAGAATGTTAAATCAACACGATTCTTTCAAGAAATGAACCAAGGAAGTTCAAAGAAATATGAAGTTCCAGACAAAAGTTTAAATGAAAACTTTGCAGCTCGGATTTGATGCTATGTTGACATTAAACAGTGAGAGTAAGCATTACACAACCTATGAATAGGTTGAGATTTGAGGAAGAAAGACATATATAAAAAAGTATAAATTAGTCCGTCTATTTGCATTCTCAGAAACATATGAGAGGCTTTTGATTTAAATGGACAAGAGAAGTAAAGCTTCTCCTGATATATCTTCTATAAAACCTCCTCTGGGGGAAGGAAAAATGTCCAAACCAATCTGATGAGCGTGTAATTGCAGCCAAAAAGCATAAAATTTTATAATGAATTTTATAGTCAGACCTCAAACTACTTTCCTTTTGCTAGAAAGAGACATGAACAAGAGCAGTTGTTTCATATCTTAGGATCTATCTTGTTAGTAGCAGCAAGCTGCTTTTGATTAGTGACTGAAACACACGTGCATAAAGTAATTCTTGAAAAAGTTACTCCCTAGTTTGTATTAATTCCAGTCTGTTGACAAAGCATCTCAAATGCATTTACCTATTTCAAATATTTCCTAAATCTATGCGTCTTAAAAAACATTAAGGTATTGAGCTATACCCGCTTAAGAAACTGCCTTTAAGTAGCTGTTATTGTGAAAGAATGTTTTAAGTCATAGATTAGCCCAGGTTCTCAGCCGCATGAAATTACTCCCTTTAGTACTTTTCCTTCAGTTCATTTTTCTTTTCCAAAGGTTATATAGTTTTGAAGTTCTCCAAGGATAGTAAACTGTTTTGTATTTCACCCCATGAACAATACCAAAACAAACACTTCCTTGCACAGCCTAAAGGATTAGTAAAACAGGGACAAAGCCAGCCACAAGTATTGGTAATAAGACTTTATAACACTATCTCTCTATTCAAGCATCCACAGTAACTAAATATTAGAATTAAGCCACTGCAAAAATACTACCTTAATTAAGTGCTCAATTGCTCACAAAAAACACTTTTTAATACTGCTTAATAATCTCATAGTCACACAGAAAATAGAAATAAAGAGGAGCAGCAATTGAGTGTTCTGTTGCAAATTTGTACCAGGCTCATGATTTAAAGCTTGCTGAAGTACTTTTTCTGCTTTTTCATATTGCTTCAATTTCATTAAGAGTTCAGCCAAATCATAGCAAAGGAAATTCTGTTGACCACTTCTCAATGCAGCCTCATAGTAACTGATTGCCTGAAAAGAGTAAACAAAAAAGCAAGAATTTTGAATGACAACCATCTTGCTACTTCAGTATTTAATCACATAGCTACCTTCCTTCCTCCTACTGTAACCAAGTATTTTTAAATAAATACTCTACTAAAAGAATAGACTTCAGTTGGAAGTACAAGCTTTCAAAAATCTAGAAATGAAAAATTGAAGACAAATAGAATAACCAGAACCCACATTTCAGTAACAATGCACTAACAAAACCTAATCATATTAGCACATTCTGTTTTGATAGGGTCACTGCTGATACAACTACATTTTCATAAGCTGACAGAACTCAATAATTCCAGTCAGGTTGGTAAATAGTAAAACCAAATTTGAATTCCAAAGAAAAGTATCTTCCCAAACCTAAGTCTACCTGCAAGATGTGAAAATTCATGAAAAGGTTAAAAAAAAGTTATAACCTAACAGAAAGGGGTCCCTCTAGTCTCTTTATATTAAAAAGTGTACTCTCAAGAGTAAAGTATTTATTCAAGAAAAAGCAATGTTCTCTCTCAATAGCTTACACTACAAAAAAAAAAAAAAAAAAAAGGCAAAACAACAACAACAAAACTTAAAAAGTCCGGATATCAGATGTTATTTTAAGGTTCACTGCCGCAGTTTCGAAGTAAAAAATGAAAAGAAATTGTTTACAGGCATTTCTAGTTTGCCTTACATATTTCAAGTACCTCTTAATGTGCTGCTTTCAAGATGAAACTATATCTTTTCAAGATGAAACTACATTCATTTCAAGATGAAACTACAACCTCTGACTACTGTAAGCATATTTAAAAGACTGACTCCATTAGCTGAAAGGAAAATTGGAACTGGAATTATGCTAAGAATTACATTTCTATGATGATTTTGAAATATTAACTAGTATTGTTTTAAAGTAGAATATGCTTAAACATGCACAATATATATCCCCACTGTATATTAGTCTGAAGTACCATAGAACAAGTCAGGAATGACGTACTCAGATACTTATAATACTTAAACAGAAGCAAATAACTATTTTAACTCTTCTAAAAACACAATGCAATCTAGACACACGCTATCTAACAGTTAAGGTTATCCAGATAACATTATTTAGCCTGGTAAAGCCACTTGAAAATAAAATGTAATACAAAGCAGGCAAAACTAATGTTGACAATAATGGACACAACACGTGACTGGTCTAATGCAATATAACATACCTTTGAGTAGTTGTGTGTTTTGATTAGGGCTTTTCCTATTTTACTTGCTAATGCTGGATCTTTTGGATTTTTCTTTAAGGCTTGCTCATAGATTTCTACGGCTTCATCAGGCTTGAAAAGCAACAGGGAAAAAAAAAAGAAAAAAAAAACGAAATTAAGATTAAAAGATTGAAAAAAACTAAATCTGCCAATACCCCCAAACATGAATTCCAGTCCTAGCTATTCATAAGCTTCAATACTTCTTAGAAAAGAATAATCATTACAAAATTGAAAAGTCTATTTCAATATACATTTTCATATTAAAACATGCAGAGAATCTGGCAAACAAACGACTGAGTTAACCTAGAATTCTTTTTCCACTGCAATTCCTCTACAACTTTACTACGATGCAGCATAAAGCACATACAGTGAAAAAATTCTATTGAAGAATTTGCCTTTCTCTCTTTCAGCTCTGTTATGGTAGAGATACTTAGCACACAAGATCCCTTTTTTTCTTACTATTCTCTATTTAGTAGAAAAGCACAAACATTAACACCCAAATAATCAGTAATCACCTATGGCTCCCAAAGGTGAAATAGGTTGTGTCCCAACCCAAACTACTATTATTTTGAAACCTGAACTCAAATGCCTAGTTTTCAAATGCTGTCTACCTCACCACACTGCCTCTTCTACAGATAATTAACAACACACTTGCTTTCTTGATCAACTGTGAAAACATAAAAGGAATTCAGTAACTTAAGAGCAACTGAACGTGAAATATAAATTTCAATATATGAACTAATTTAACTAGTTATATTTTAAGCTTCATGACTCTTCTGGAAGTCTTTAAACTTCTTTTTGAATATTTTAGATTCATAATTAGTACCATGGGTAAATAAGTATTATTCAAGACAAAATTATCTCCTTGACTTGCCCCTCCATTTTTAGAATAAATTCATCTTCAAGATTTTTTCTTTGAAAATAAAAACTGCTGTGCTCCTAAGTTTTAATTGCTCTAAGTATAAATATTACTTGCTATATTTCTAGAAAGTTTTTTTTTTCATCCTTCAGTACATTTTGCATGCTAATTAGCTATTGATATGAGTATGTTACATAGTCTCAACTTGCCCAAGTCAGCAAATGACTTTCAGCCACAAGTCAGTCATCCTACTCATATATAGCAGGCACTTACCTCTTGAATATTCATGTATGCATCACCAAGGAGGAGAAGAGTATGAGCACTTGGCAGCTTTTCTACCAGGTCTCTGGAAACAGAAGACAGAACCTTGCTCATTGTTTAACATGTCCGCAGCTAGACTTAAACAATACAGTAAATAGGTCACTTTCATCCTACAGAAACTGTTTTCCAACCCCTTCCTCTCTCTGCTTAAGGCAAAAGAAATAAAAAAACATAAGGATCTTTCACAAACTCAATTACCATTTTGATTATTACAACAGCCAATTTAAATTAATTCATTAATACACACCTAAATAAGTATTTCTGACTTATTTTAGCAGGGAAGTAAGATAGGAGCTAACAGAATACTAGTATTTAACATCTTGGAAAACAATATATACATATATATATATACACACACACACCCCTCCAAAATAATTACCTATAGCAGCCAGCATAGAGCTTCTTATCTTTTCTGCACTGAAGATAAATATCTGCCATTTTTTCTTTAGCTTGCACAAAGTAAGGCTGTTCAGGTGTAATATTTCTGAGCATAGTTAATGCTTGTTCTACATCTCCTTGAGCAAGTGCCAAATCTGCATTTGCAATCACAACTCTTAGCTCCTCAGGAGTTCCAGAAAATTCATTAATGGCATCTTGCAGTACTATAGCAGCTTCATGCTGCAGATAATAAAACCAATAGAGTTAAGGATTGTCATTGAAAAGGAAAAGAAAAAAAAAAAAAAAAGAAAAAAAAAAGGAAACAATCAAAGCAAACAGGTGACTAGAGGCATTATACAAAGAAAAGGAAATCAAGAAACCAAAACAGTGTTCCCATTTATTTTGCTTAATTCATCTAAAAGGTAGACAAATGTTACTTTGCTCTTGATTGTAAGTGAAAGTTATGCAATATGAATATATGCAACAAAATGTTTTTAATCGACTTTCACTAATTCACTATCCTAAGGAAATCCTCTTTGTAAAAGAAGAAATGGTTTTCTATTTTGAACTAATGAGGACAGACATTTCTGTTAATAAAAGGGAATTGCTTTCAGATAACATAAGAACAAACTCAAGTTTGTTTTCATACCGGTTCTCCATTCAAACGATGAGCTTCTACTAATTCTAGAAAGACAGACACACGATCACTGGCATCTATTTCAATTCCTTTTGCTTTGGCTTTCAAGGAAGCTGTAGGCTTTCTCATCCCAGGTAAATTCCTTGCCATCTGTAAGGTTTTAATAGCTTCTGATAGTTCTCCCATCTTCTTCTGTGTTTGGGCTTTGATTAAGTGATAAACAGGATGTTCTCTCACCTAAAGGAAAAGAACTAGCTGATAAGTTTCTAAATTTTACTTTATATAATAATTTTACTTTATATAATATTCAGCCTCCCAAAAGAAGAGTTATTTTTTCCTGAATACTGATCTCAGTTTCTTTCTCCCAATACGGCCAGTTTGAATTTCAGAAAATAAATGAAAACATAACAATTTCCATGCAAATCAATAATCAAATGCTTAATAATCAAGGAATGCTTCATCAACAGAGATATGGGAATAAAAAAAAAACACTCCAATATAGTGGAAGTTATTTATTCTACAACAATGCTTTATTTACCAGATTTGCTGCACAAAGGACTGAAAAGGCGAACCAGAGATTTAATGCAAATAGAAGATCAGCATAGCCATATGGCTACTTCTCTTAAAGCAACATGAACTGTCAGGAAGATGCAAAAAGATCCCTTCTCACTCCTTGATAAATCTACGCTTAGCTCCATCAGTAACTGTACATCTGTGCAAATTTAGAAACAACACCTGGTCATTCTTCAAGTCCTTCTGTGTAGGCTTTTAGGTCCTTTTCTGAGGGCTGTTGCAGATATTGTTTGGAACTACAAATTCATTTTGTGTAACTTACTCTCAACATCTTTATAAAGATTTGAGAAAGAGCTACTATTTCTTTTTCTATTCCAAGACAATTTCTTTATGCTGCAGAAGTGATTGATTTTGTCTTAACAGTGATGTCTCCAATAAATGTTCAAATTTCATGTTCATGTAGACATCAAGATATTGAATTTGCAGTGAAAGTCATAAAAGGTTCTCTGCATCCAAAATATGCAAGAAGCTTTGGATTGAATACAGTAGTTTTTTGTTTGTTTTTTGTCTAGCTTACCTCAAAATTGTAGCTCAGACAAAGTTCTAATGATTGAGAACACAGTTTAGTGTTATTTTGAGCCAAATACACCTGAGCCATCAGTAGGTGTGCATCTGCATAAGAAGGATTCCTTTCAAGACAGTGTCGTAGGTTATTATGGGCTGCTTCAGTATCTCCTGAGAAATAAAAAGGAAGAAAGTGGGAAAAAATAGGTAGTAGTAAATAATGAAAAATAAATACTCTACATTTAAGCACATAAAATCATAATCTTAAGTGTGAGCATTTAATGAAAGAACTCACATATGAAGGTTTTCATAGTCGTTGTCAAACAGTTCCATCCCTAAATCATTTGCTAACTGATGTTTTTGGAAGCAGTAGATGAAGTAATAATACCATATCTCTGCATTTTTAAAAGTGCATTTTAGAATTAAAATTAAAATATATTCATAAAAATCACACACACAAGAAGTGTAACTTCACTTAACTAATGCAGCACACTGCACTGTAAAGTAAGAGATATTCTATTAATCATTATTAAGTTTTAAAAATATGAATTGAAAGAATGAAATTATTTGCACATGATCTGTGACTAGCTAGCCCGTAGACAAAGTATTACCTGACAAGTATTTCACCTTCGCAACTAAAAAGACAGCTTGTTGAAGACCTGGCGCAGTTCTTACCACAGTTTCAAGAACAGAAGCACAGTGCTTGAGAAGTGGTGAAGGAGACTGCCCAGAAATTGCAGGCTGGGAGGGAAAAAACAAACAAACAAACCAAACAAACTCACACACTCTAAAAATCAACAGGAACATAAAATATGCAAAATGGCCTCCAACTGTAAACCCTTCAACACCATATAAAAGCAACTGAAATGTAAACGGAGCATAAAATATCGTGAGCTGATGAAATGTTTCAAGAACAGAATAATCACACTGTGACCATACAAGCTTCACATTAAGATCTGCTCCTTATTAAGTTGGTATGTTTGATAACCTACACCCAAACTTTCTAAAATATCACTGCATTTCTCATTCCACAAAAGATGTACTTTCCTAGTTTCCAACTAAAAAGTGTATAAAACGGAATAAAACATTTACTTTAAACTCATGCTTATGAAGCAAAAATTTAGAAAGTTTTCCCCTTCAAACTAAGAGATCTCAAAATCCAATAATAATTCCTATTTTCAGACAGATGTGGTCTCTTGCTGCTTACCTGTGCTGGACAAAAATTAAGATACTCCCTAATAATTTCCAGCAAGAAATCAGGATTTAATTTTTCAAAATACTCCACACCAAGAGGAAAACCATGCAAGGATGAGAAGTGAGTATCCAGAACTTCATTCAACATGGGAATAACTTCCTCTTGTCTCTTATGTTTTTTCATAGCTAAGACTGCATGCAAGAAAGATAATTCCTACAGAAGAAAAAAAAATAAAAATAAAAAATAAAATTTCAACATTACAGACCAAGATGAATGCATCTCTTACTCTTACAGTAGCATGCAATAATCAGTGTCAAACACTTCTTTATGAATAGGAATATTTAAGATGTTTATTAGTAAAAACACCAACAATTATTGCATCAATGCATTCCTTAAATTTGTGCCAGAAGCTATAAAGCTTTCTACCTGCAAAATCCTGCTATTGCCATCTTATCTTCAGAGATAAGCAAGCAAATAGTTTGGTGTCATGATGTTAAGTTACACATTAACTTTGATTGACAAGATAAACTGGTAAAATGGTGTTGCATTAAGAATGCTCTGCTCAAGTGCAAACTAACTGGTATCAGGAATGCAAATCCTAATCTAAGTAGGAAGGAAGACATCTCCTACCCCAGATTTCCCAATGGACTGTTGAATTTCTTTAAGAAATTCCAACTGCTGCTCTGCATCTTCTAATTGGCCCTGTGTTAGCTGACAGCGAATAATTCCTGCAACATATTAAAACATTTTATTTCAGATTTATCTTCATAGCTGAACACTGTTTTCTAAAAGTAACTTTTCTATAATCAGCTTTTTGTGCACTGTTCAGCCTTTAAATATTTATAATGTAATGTACATAGAAATACCTAGACTGCATGACAATGTATAACCAATACATTATTATATATTCAATGCTGTGAAGTAGTTGCACATACGGATTGTATCCCTAGAACTAAAAAGTTAATGAAACGTTTCCAGGATAAACACAAATAAAAGCAATGTGAAATTTGGCTTCCAAACTCAGAATACGTACAAAAAGAAATCACAAATAAGAGACAGCGCGCACACACACCAAAAAACACTATGTCTTTAGCAGAGTTTAGATATTGAAGTAGAAGGCACTGGCACTGTCACAGAGAAAAATGCAGAGAAAATGCCGTGATGTAAGTGTGCCATGTTTGTTCTCTAATTCCTCGATACCAAGTGGACTTTTTTTTTTTCAGAAACATAGTATGTACATACTTCAAAACTCCTAAGCTACAGTTAGTTTCAGATTTTTTTTTATTGTGTTTCTAATTTAGTTATGTACATAAACAGGTACCTTTATTAGCCATGGAAGATAATACTGTGTTCTGTCAACTGACCTTGAAGTTATCCCTCTAGAGGGGTAACTCTAGTCTTGGACCACAGAGGCACTGTACTAAAACACAATGGAATGGTAATGCCTGCTTAAGGCAGTGCCATTTGATTATTTTAACACCTTTTAATAAATTAAAATGTAATAAATATTTTCACAATAAAACCCATCCATGACTTACAGGCCTAGACATCTAAATGTCTGATCATTACCATTACTTTAAGATTTCTAATTGAAAGAAGTTTTGCTCTTGAAAAGGAAGATTGAAAGACCTAACCTAACAGCAGAAACTACTGCTGCACAAAAGACAACACACCACAAACACAGAACGCACTGTCCAATGCTCTTCACCTATTAGTGCCAGCTTTTCCTAATAGTGGTAGTAGGAAAACTAGATCAAAAAGTCATGCTGTACCAAAAAAAAAAAAAAAGTGCAAAAAAGCCTTACCAGTCAGTGCAGAAACACTTGTTTCATCAAGTGTCATAGCAGTCTTGTACCATTTCAAAGCTTCTTTGACTTTCCCTTGTAAAATCATTTGGTAGCCAAGTTCAGTAGCAAATTCTGCATTGTCAGATGCCAAACCAAATGCTCTTTCAACTAAGGCTTGTGTATGTTGAAGGATGAGTTGGTTGCGGCCACACTAAAATTTAAGAATAATTTTATATCCTAAACCAATCATTTAAAAAAAAAAAAAAAGAACAACTGAAAAACAAGACACTTGCACAATCTCTTCAGAATTTATTTTAAAGTCTACCCAGTGAGTATTGCTGCAGCAATTGAGACAACATCCCATAAGATTACATTAACCTCCTGTGATTTTTACGGAATTGTGACATTAGTGTGCTGGATTCAAATATAAAAACACAAGATCTTATGGCAAAGAAAATTCTACAGGGAGAGTCGACAGCTGCTTTGAATGCTTCCTCAAACACAAAAACAAAAAAACCTTTACAATTAAAAAAAATTAAAATCGTATGTCAGTTTCAAGGCTGTGTGATTAACCATACCAAATGCCAGGAAAGTGACTACGGATGGGTAAGAATACGGTGACTGGACATTTGAGGCTATTTTCACTGGAAATCTATTTCTCATTTAAAAAGCAATAAAAATATTTCCTGAAATGAGATGGCTCAAGTATTTCAGTTTACACAATGTGAAACTTAAGACATCAGCTATCACAGGCTACATAAGTTAGCCTTTTTCAGCTTTCTGAAAAGCATTATTTTGGCAGACACTTAGCATCTATCAGAAAATAAATCAAAATCAAGATGCATGGATATCTGTATCTCACATAAGAAGGAAAAAAGCATGCTCACCATTCTGCTGAAAGCTAATGACATTTTACAGTAGAGCTGTGGATTATGTGGTTCCAAATTATCCAATGCATTAATTAGGTCTCCTAATCTTGAGGAAGCCTTAAAAAATTGGAATCATAATTGGAATAAAGAAGGTACAACTACATTAACTGAAACATTTTCACTAAAACATTAGTCGCAAAGGATTTTACTCTGTAAAAATATCTTGAAACTCAAAATTTTTCAGGGTTAAGAGTTTATTCCGCAGCTGTGGAAAATACTGCGGAACAGGAAACAGACAATAAAGCAGATCACTGCACAGCCTCCTGCTGTACTTCAGAAGTGACCGATTTCAGCAGAGACTGATCAAATCAGTACTCCTCTTCATCGGAGAGTCCTCCAAAGCAAGACAGAGTGAGGAAAGCCTGCTAGCCATCCAGTGTGATACAGCCAAGCATGCTCTGCAATTCCTTCTACAACTGAAACACTTCTATATGCTCTGACTTCCAATATGACAGTTTCTGAAAAACTTAGTATACTTCAAGCATCTATAGCACCGAAATAACCTAAAATGCATAAACTTTCTTAATATTAATTTCAGATGTAGGCATTTTAATTATGTTTAAGTGTCATTTAAAGTTTTTATGACCTTTTCATCTTTTTCCTAAACCTTGGTCATATTTGACATTTTACTCTAAGATCTTCTGTTTTCATCTTATGATGTTAAGAAAGATTACTGAATTCCTCGACAGCTTTAATGAATCAGTCTGCAATTGCTACTGCAAAATATGTTGCTGCTTTTCCTCTGACTGTGCCCAGTAAGACTTCTTAGTTTCATTGATGACTAAGAACTCAATACAACAGTGTAAAAAAAAAAAAAGCCATTAAAAATTGAAATAATGCTCAAAAACGTAAAAAAAAAAAAAACCCTATAAAACACCAAAACTACTTTTTTATTTATTGCTAAATCTACATCTAAATCTATTGTATTAGCATTTTTATATATTAAAAAATATATTTAAAATATAATATATTTTTTCATGATAATTTAGACATTTCCTGAATGCGAAAATGGCAGGACCACTATATATGCATTCCTGTGCAAAGAGGGATTTAGGGAGAGGAGAGAAACACTAAAGAGAAATCACAGACTTACAAAAATATTCCTTGACAGAAAAGGGGAAACAAAACACTACTGCAGGACGGTTATTACGCAGGAATATGGCTTTCGAAATTTTATTGCTAAGGAGCTCATCTGTTTCATTATTAATACTTAAAAATAGTATATTTTCAATAGCTGAAGAAATGATGCAGGAAGTCAAAGATATTTGGGCAGCAAACGTTTCCTTCTGCACCAGAAACTGTCCCTCCCCACCTTCAAAAAAAAAAAAAAAACCATCCAAGCAGAGCAGTCACATGGGTCAAAATATGGAAACATACCCCCTCCTCCCGTAAATATGTAGCACAGCACATAGGTAAACAGAGCATCCAAGGGGAAGGACACAAAGAAGATCATGTACATGGGATCTAGCTTACCACAGTCTGCTAATGGACTCACCTCAGAGATATTTCCTTCCCTACAGAGATAATGCAGAGCCTCCATTCTTATGGCTTCTAAATTGAGAGTATCTTTCTGCAAGAGTCTAAAAAAAATATAGAATTTGAACACCTCTTCAGTATCAACATCATTTTCTATGCATTAAAATCCTTTTAGAAAGGATTTTAACCCAGATGATTTTGTATTTACATCTTTTCTAGTATGATTTGCCTTGTAACTTAAAGTAGTAGAAAATTCATAGCTTAAGAACCTGGATGAGTCAACCTTTTTTGATCAGAATCCTGGTCATAATTATACAGGAAAAAAAGTTCCAACTCTCAGAGTTTGTTTTACTGGATGCGATCCACAGAAAAATGTGTCTCACACTATTAATGTACAAATAGCACATAAAGAAAAAAAAATAAAAGACACCCTGTTTTCAAGAACTCCAAGAACTGAAAGATTTTACTGATGAGGTGCCTAACAGCTGTAGCAACCATTATCAAGAAAATCATTTCTAAGACTTTGTGGGCTTTTCGGAGTTTTGTTTCTTGGGCAAGGAAAGGTTAGCGTCATTCTTTAGGGAGAGGTGGGAACCATAAAAATAAATAAAACCACACACACATCAAAACAGGTGCCAAAGTTAGGTTCAAATTTCTCTGTTTAGACACATCTTATTTTCAACAGCTGTTAAAAAACAAATTAGTCTTCTGGACAATGCAAACTGCTTGGTTCATGGATAACAAGGCATATTTACATATGTATTTAAGGGTCCTCCTTTAAGAAACTCCTTAATACTCAACTATGTTGTTCATATTAGCTTGAAGTACTAGTGGAGCTAGTTTTTAAAACACAGTATTACCATATTTCAAGCTATGTGCAAATTTATCAAAGGTAAAGCTTTTCACAAAAGCTATCCATATTCAAATATCTTATTTTTTTTCTGCTAATATTTTTGTAGCAAGATAAACACATATCACTAAAGTCACTTTAAAGCATAATTCTCTGATGAGAACACAGCTTTATCACTTCATGTCTAGCTCATAACAGGCCCTCTGTTGCACACATACACACACAGTCTCACCCCCTGCAAAAAACCAACCAAACAAACAACATATTGATCACATTGATGCAGTATCCTCATGAATTGCAAGGGTAAGTTCTTTTAAAAATTAATTTACTTTAAAAATTCAGACAGCATACATATATATATTTGACAATCTGTATCAATTTTCCTAAAATCACTTACTAGATGACACAAGTATTTTCTTGATTATTTGGACATGAATGAAAGCCCAGGTACTTATTTTCAGAGTATTCTTAATATCTAAGCACAGCAAGACATAAGCACACAAGCATAACATTCATACTCAACCTATGTGCTGTTTCAACTGCCTGTTCCCAGTCTTGCAAGGCTAGCTGTAGCTTCATTTTCTTTACCAAAGCAGGAAGGAAGTTTGGAAAGTTTGCAATTATCTGATTCACAGTCTCCAGAGCTCCTGAATAATTCTGGCGGACCTCAAAATACTGTGCCTAATGAAAGGAAGAGAAATCATCAAAAGTCTCACAGGAGTAAAAAGATTCATAAGTTTTCACAAAAAGAAGATCTGGAAAAACTGGTGAGGAAAATATATATTACTTGAAATGTATGTTTGCATGGAAAAATATATTCTTCCAGTAAGATTTAATAACAATCAAAAAGCAAGACATGTCTCACAACCCAGTGCTTGACAAGCACCTGCAAAACAAAAGTAACTGCAGTGCAGTATTAAAAAGTTACTGAACAGTTACATGCAAGAAAAAGATGGACGCAGCTGAAAGTAGTAACTGAAGCACATTTTTGCCTTACTAGCTTTCTAATAGCTATGTATTAAAAAAATCTCAAAATTTTAGGACATAAGCTGTGGAGGTTAAACATTTTTTCAAGCCTTGAAATATGCAGAATCCAGAAAACCTACACCCAAGAGGTCACTGTTACCAAAAATAACAAAATTTCATTGTAAAACACTTCATAGATACCCTAAATATACGACTTATCCACAGGCATTGAATATCACAGTATCTAATTATCTGAGTAGAACCTAACCTAGGGCTTAGATGTTCAATGTATTTATAGAAGTATTAAAATAGTAAAATAAACTTACTTTACCAAGCAGAGCAAAAACATCATTCCCTTCCTGCAGCGCTTCATCAAAGTACTTCACAGCTTTTTTAATATGAGTTTCTTTCCCACTGGTGACATCAAGCCATGCTTTTAGAATCAAGCCCTTTAGGCAAAATATAAATTGTATTTTTTTTTTAACCAACTAGATAACCAAAGAAATATTAGATATTTCATAGTAATAAGTACAAATAACATACTAATGAATTACAACTTGAAGCAAGAATAAGTGAAAATATCTATTTAAATTATTTAAAACATATTTGAAATTATAGCCAGTCTGCAACACAAGCTAAAATCCCAGATATTTGATTGTACATTTAATTTAAACATCTACTTTGACATGTCAGATTATTTACCAAATTGTAATCAACAGCAAGCAAAAAATTGCAATATAAAATATCCCTACCCATCTTCTAAAAATTAAATATAAGAAATACATCAAAAATTTAAACCCCAAGCTAGTACTGCCCTATTTTGCTAACAATCAGTTAACTGCTTTTTAATGCAACAGAAATGGGATAAAATTCACACACCAAAGTATTTCAAATAATAGAAGGGTTTTTATTTTAATGTAATAAGTACACATTAAAATATTTGATTAAAAAAATGTATATGCATTTAAATGCTAACAGGCACATATATGTATGTGCATGGCTTCTATAAAAATAAAACTTAATTCTATTTGGAACAGATGCCTCCTTCTCTAAGAGTCATGGAAGAGAACAAGCACTCTTTGGTTTTTGCTAAGAATCAGCAAGACGCTGAGGTTTAAATAACAAAATTGATGCAACTAGTTATTAATAAAAAAAAA
Source organism: Tinamus guttatus (assembly GCF_000705375.1). The sequence goes on from NW_010586106.1 coordinate 478,443, forward strand.
ATTCAACTGACCTCCACATAGCACTGGATCAGGAAGTCTAGTTTCAAAGCATACATAATCATTATAGAAGGAGGAGGAAACAAAAAAAGAAACAAAAAAAGAAATACCTCTTTACTACCATTAGAAACTTTGATCATTCTATCAACATATTCACGAGCTTTGTCCTCACGACCAAGATACCACAAAAATAAGCCTGCGTAGTACAGAGCTTGTTGTCCTGCAGTTTTACGTTGCTCCTTCATTTTTGCATCCAATTCCAGAATAGCATCTCGATCTGAAAAGGTTTGGTTCAAGTCTTTTGTGAGACCATGTAAAAATATTACAGACGAGTGGCAAACAAATCAAATACTTCCAAAGCAAACATTGCTTTCTGAATTGTGTACTGGCAATATATGAACACATAGGCATTCCCTCCCAGCTGAAAATCTTAATCGACTATAAACATAAAAAGCAGAAGAGTTCCATTAACATAGTCATTTATGTGAAAACTTTTACAAACCTCCTAGCTGAGATTCCTGCCAGGTAAAGGGTAACCCGACAGTAAATTTCATATTTATATCAGTGTCTGCTAAGTAAGCAGTTGCTGTAGAATGACCCTGAATAAATACAAGATTAATGCAATCCAGAATATTTTGAAAACTTGTGATCTAAAGCTCATTTTCTCACATCCTCTTTGTGATTGTCTGCTCTTCTCATCAGGTTAATCACCTGTTGACATCTTTCCTTTGCCACATGAGACTTACTGCCGAGTATCTCTCTTTTCCATTTGCAGTTCATTTTTATTTTTAAATTAACCAGTAAATTTAAACGTCAATCTTCCTACTGGGACTTACATAGGAGTACTTAAATGAATAGTAGTTTTACTACTACTTTAGTAGCTGTTCCCAGGGCTTCAAATAAAAGCAATGCTAAGAACAACTAATAAGACAGAATGAAGTTTCACATCATACTGCTTAGCAACAACAGAGTTATTTTGCAGAGTTAAGATGACACCACGGCGGCATATTAATGACAACTCAGTTTACCTATGTTGTCTGCATCTATTTTTCAGATTCTAATTTTGAAGAAGATTTTTACATTGGAAGTTAGATTTTTACATTACTAGTTTTTACATTGGAAAAAGGGGTACCAAAGTCTACCAAACTCTTTTATGCATTTGTAAAGTCAAGGTAACTTGAAAGATAGAAATGGCCTGGCTTTTGACTGCTTACTTATTCTGCTCAAAAGACCTGGCATCAGTCAACAGTAAACAACCAGAAATATCTCGATTGAAGTAGTCCCCATAGAAGATTTTTCACTGTGGTAGATAAGACACAAGATTATAGTTTCTTTAGTGTTTTATTTTAAAATTTAACCTTACTCTTCATAGTTGTGTGTTTTGGTTCCTACTTATAATCTTGAGATACTTCACTCAACTACGTTACTAGACATCACATTAAATACAAAGCTGAACTGTATTCTTTTGAAAAAGCTGAAATAATATACAATGCTCAGATCATAACTTACAAAACTCTTTTATAGGCATTAAACAACCATGTAAAGTTTTAAATAGCATTGCCTTCTTGATCATACCTGGATTAGGACTCTTTTTATGGGCATAAATTAGAGCCATCATTGTACAGAGTGACACTTCCTGTTTATTTTTAATAAATTCCAGTTGCCGAATACTGTCTTGGATGTCACCTAGTGAAAAACAAGACCAGAATAAGCTTTTTGTCTTTCAGGACAGAAAACATCAGCACCAAAACCTGTTTTTTCTTCCCCTTAATTTTTTATTTTCTACTTTGATAGTTCTTCCTACACAACTTCTGTGATTATACACATATCCGTTATCAAATTTGTGTAAGTCTTTCAAATGCAAGAAAGGAAAAAATCATCAATACAGAAAGCTATGTGCTCATTCTGTCGGCTGCCTTAAAGATAAAAATCATCTTTATTATTTGATTTATATGGGGCATTTGCACTCCTGTTTCTTCACATATCCAGAGTTTTTTCTTAGATCATGGGGATCTTTTGAAGATTAGAAGAGGAAAGAAAACTTTTGAGAAATAAGAATACACAATTATAGAAACAGAGGAAAAAGTTTGGGAAGTTTGAGAACAGATGCAGTATCTAACTACCTCTGGAATTCTTCCAACTACCTCGCATCTTCCCCCAAAAAAACTACACACACCTTATTCATACCCCTAATGCCCAACCAAGTACACTTAATCTTATTTTAGCCCCAATTGTTTAGAATACATCTAGCAGGAAAGACTAGGAATACGTTTTATTTATACCTGCTTTGTTTTCCTACACGTTAGTTTTTCTTTTTTATTTAGACGAGAAATTTCTAAAATAAAGAGGGACATCTTCGAAGCGATACAAGATAGCAGCTTTTGATGGCCTATATGAAGGTACTTACTTTGGTGCAAGTACTGTCACATAAAAGATTTTAAGAAAGGCATTTGGTAGCATACAGGCAGATAATCCCAACCAGATGCGATGGTACATCTACCTTACCGGTTTACTTCGGGGGGGGGGAGGGGGGAGGGAATCCTTATTGACACAAGCTTGGGGTTGCTCATTAGTAATCTGTGATCTCCCAACAACATTAGACTTTTCAAAACACATTAATGCAAGAGGGATTCTCCCAAACAGAATTTTTTTGTCATCTCCCCTGAAGCAGGCAGGAAAAACCAAGTTACTATAACTGTATTGAAGAACAAAAATATTAGGTGAAACAACCAGCAAGTCTATCTCTGTGATACCAAGCAATGGGCATTTGGGTAGAGCACTCCTAAACTGTCCCTTACCCCTGAGGCGAAAAGCCTACAGCTCCAGGAGCATCCCACATGCCCGGGCGCAGCCGGAGGGCGCCCCACGACCAGGGGCACCGCAAGACCCCGTCCACTCGCCGCAAGTGACCCCTCGGGCGGGTGAAGCACAGCAGGACGACGCGACTGCCCCCGCAGGCTGGGGGCCGCCGCGGAGCCGCCTCGGCAGCGCCGCCCGCTCTATCACCAACTCACCTGCCCTGAGGGCGCCGTAGGCCCGGTAGAAGAGCAGCACCGGATCGCTGCCCAGCCGCCCCAGCGCCTCCTCGGCCGCGGCACGGACGCAGTGGAAGTAGCCCTCGCGGCAGTAGTAGTTCAGTAGGGCCTGCGGGAAAGACGGCCCAGGTCAAAGACGGCTCCCGCCGCCGGGTGGCCCCCGGAAAACCGCGCCGCCCTGCAGCT
>NW_010586107.1:0-10574 GCF_000705375.1 Tinamus guttatus
GATAGGTCTTAAGTAGCATGGTTGTAATTTTCATTATTACTTCAGTATCCCAATCACTTAAAATCGTAGAGAACATTGTTGAATGCCCATAGGAATGAATTAAGGACTGCAGCTTTAGTGAGCTGATATACTGCCTACCACTGATTATACTAAGCCTACCTATTATATTCTGGACAAATGTAAACAACTCTCAACTGGTTTTCTAGCTCTGCTTACCAAGATTTTCACTAGCCACAACTGATTTATTCAAAGTTGATATTAGAAGTTAGTAGCAGATGATGCGGATCTTGTGGGCCGCACATTTTTCCCTGGGCAAAATCAGTAACGTTGCACCTTTGGATAGTGAATTGGAAACAGTGCAAAAACATTACTAAAAATAAGGAAATACAGGAAGGAGGAAAGCTTTGTCCAGGCTTAATGTCCACCCTTCATGAAATTAAAATCAGCTGAGTGTCAGTGCTATCATTTAGAAGACCCTCATTGTATCCTGAAAATGTATCTTAGCCCAGAACACGCTGAAACTCTGGGCTGAAGCTCTTCTGCATGTAATACAAATTGTATTTTGCATGCTACAACTTGCAATTAGGAAAAGCTAAGCCAGGAAAGAAAGGTAAAAGTAAGGCTTTGGGGATGTTTTCTTCTGCAAGTCCATTGGGGTTATAAAGCGAAAGGATCTAATCAAGTAGAACTGTGTTTATGTTTTCTCAGACCTGCTGTTGCTAAATCCTCACCAGGTGACACACATTTTTGATCAGTCTTCATTTGAAGATAACTATCCTCTTGATTGAACAGTTGTTAACAGTGCCTCCTAGGACAAGGAATCTCCAGTAACTTTAGAAACACAGTAATTTAGGGCCCTTTTCTCTTGTTCCCCTATAAAGTGCTTTAGGATTTTTGTAATGCTGTCTTTAACACTGCTTCCCTCCAAAGCTTCCTATAAGCAGAGTTTGATTCACAGAGACAGTCCAGAAGGTAAGATGGCCTCTTGCTTCAGATCAGTAAAAAGCACCCCCAACTACAAACTCCTTCGGATGAGTATCTACCTACATTCACCTAATAGGAAAATCTACACAAAAATGCTTTTTAATGATAGCTGTGTAATTATTTTAGTGAGAAAATATCACATTATCACAAATATATTATGGAGTATAAAACTGGAGAAGAATGAAAATAAATGCAAATAACAATTAGGGTAGATTTCTCATGCGATTGTACAAGTTCTCTTCTGATTGATAGCCAGTAGGCTAAGTGCTCTCCTTGCCTGGTTGGACTAGATGACCTCTAGAGGTCCCTTCCAACCTTAAGCATTCTATGATTCTAACTTAAGTGAAAACCAAAGATGGTGGATGCACCCAATATGTAACCCCCAAACTCTTATGAATGATATAGATATATATATTTATCTTCAAGTATGACATCCAATCCATGCTGCAATAGCAATATCACTGGTTGATTGTCCTGGATTTTTTTTTCTCCTTCAGATACCTTCATTTTTTGTTTGTTTGTTTGTAGATACTACTTAAGTGTGTGTGAAAGAGTAAAGGGACCTTGTCAAGGGACTAGCTGGCAGGCAGTATCTGTGAATACTTTCTGAAATGACTTGTCTTTTGACAGGTTGATCCTTGTGGGATGTCAGGTAGACTGGAAAAGGGTAAAAAAAAAAAAATGAGATGGGAACGGACCCATAGCAAAAAGAGAAAAGTTGGAGGAAAGAAGCAGAAACTGCAAGACAGAAAGCAAGCAATGTACAGAAGACCAGCCAGCAACATGAAGATGGCCAAAAGATGAAGAATAGCGAGGGAGGGGAAAAAATACAATTTCTATTTAATCCATAGTCCAATAGGCAAGACGTTCGGGTTTGACCAAATAAGCAATTGAGAAGTTATAAAAGCATTACTGTAGGCCAACACTCCTTGATACAATTTTGTTTATAAGGATTTTCTCAATTGCTATTTCTCTCCTAATTGTTTTTATAGTCATTGCTATTCTGATTTAATGCATTTCACCTTCTTTCCTCTGCTAAACTTACTACTGTGCCACTTCGGTTTATGCCCTCCCCCATTTTCAAGTGTGTATCTCAGATATCTTCATCTCTGCCACAGATTCCCCTTTCAAGGACTAACACTGAACTTAGTAATACCTCTGAGCACCTAGTTTTGCTGCTCCCTGTGGTATTTTATAGACTAACTAACAAAGATTTAGTAATACTGTTGGGATTCCTGAGCAGATGGAGCAACACAGAGAGAAGGACATTACTAGTATTAGTAGGTCTTTCAGAAAATGCTCACCTATAAACATGATTCTGTTTCATAGACATAATGCTGCACAGTGATGTGATGAGAAGGCACAGAAATTCTTCGCCATAAATCTTTCACAAATTATTCTAGCTGAATGCTGAACGAACCTTTTTAAAGAGCATCAACAGTATTTCTGGGGATCCCTGTATTTGCCTTTTTAAATACAGATTTTTACAAAAGGAAGCTAATCACAGAGTTAATGTACTGGGACAAATATTAAACTGCTAGCGTAGTTTTATGAACTTGTGTTTAAACTCCTTCCTTCAGAGTAGCAAATGGAAGCTGAAGATATGTCCATCTTGGGTCTTGCTTTATTGGTGAAAGCAAACTCTATAGTGAGGAACAACATTTTATGTTTTTACACAGTTCTGTTGTACAAAACAAGGAATTTATTAAATATAGCACCTGTCTTCCATCAGAAAGACGCACACCTGCAGAGACACATTCTTTGCTGATCCTTGAGCAGCTTGATTGCTTCTCCTTTACATTGCTAAGAATTTTGCTGTGCTCTTCGTGAGGAGAGGACAATCTTCTGCTTGGGTTGCTTCTAAATGAAGCCTTTAAATACTGCCCTCCTTCTTCCTACTGTGTGTGACGAAGTTACCGTGCCTTAAACACTACTCAGGCAGTGCCATTTCACAGCCATCAATTCACGTCTGAAATCTTGGTTACTTCATCTTTCATGTCTTTGATTTCAGTTTGACCTCTTGTTAAATTTGTCACTTTTTCATTCAATAAAGCAATTTCTTTTTCCCATTGTAGTACATCCTCACCTAATCTTCCTATTCTCAGTGTTAGATCATTTAACAAAGGTTCCAAGATGGCAAAATCCTTCCTTAGATTGTACATCTTGGGTTTTAAATCATTTGCAAATGTAACTGTCTTCAGCACCTTTACTCTGTCACTTTCAAGATTCAAAAGCCTATCTGAATTTTTGTTAAAATCATTCCTTAATTCTGATAAGGCTGCCTTAATTTGCTCAATTCTTCTTGCATTATTGGATGCCAAGCTTTGTAGTTTTGCACTTCTGTCAATGCTACTGGAAAGCAGGTCACCTATGTTTTCTACTGTCTTTTTTTCACCTTTATCCACTTTATCTTCTAGTGTTTGTAAAGAATCTGTCAAAGCAGACATATCTGAAACCAGGCCTGAAATGCGCCTTATGTCAGTTTTTACTGTCACTATTTTCAAAGTTATATTTTTTGCTACAGAAGCTGTATTCTCTTCAATACTTGCAACTGCATGAAAAAGGCTTGTTAAATTCTTCTGCAGTTCTTCTTCTTTTTGAATTAAGCTGCTAGACCATGTTTTCATGGTATATATATCTTCCTGGAATTGCTTAACGTGAGAAATTAATTGACGACTTTCCAGCTGTTCCATTAAGTTCCAAGTCTTTTCACACTAGAGAGATACAAATAAAAATATTTGACAACTCGCATCAAAATTAAAGCCATAGTCTAATGAAATATTTTACTATTCTGAAATTTAAATTGAGAGGAAGCCCTGTTTTTAGGACATAACACTGTGAAAGTAAAAGACTCCCAAGGATTTTATAACATTTGCAAATTTAAGTTTAATAGGATCTTGAAACTGCACTACTAACTCTTTATTAGATTTCAGTAGAGTTCTAGGTAAATTAATACACCAAAAAGTAATTTAATTCAGACCTAACTAATTCACAAGGAATTCACGCTACCTACTAAGCAATTTATTTTCCTGAATTCAAAAATGAGAAATCTGAAATTAATAGATTTAAATCTGTAGATGCTAATGTATGGCTGTCTTGAGATCCAAATTTTAATGTACACTGAAGACCTATTATGCAATATTTTTTTCTGGTGCAAGTAGGTCTGTGAAAAAACTTTTGTTTTTTTAAGACACCAGAAGTACACAACCGAACAGCTTGCAGTAACTTATTTTGCAGCTCTTATTTGACCGAAGTTTGAGAAACAGTATAAGGGGACACTCTTAACAGTTTCTTGTTCCTCCACTTTGGAATACAAAGCAATACCACATGTGTTGAGCAATACCCAGCAGAGCGCAGCCTGCAGAAGACAAGGTTAGAAGTTGTTTCTAACAGTACAGAGGATCTAATAAAGTGACTGATCACCAAGCACAAATGAAGCAATGGAAGAGCAATAACAGGCCGATCTGCTAGTAAGAACTTCAGTCCTTATGCGGTCTGAGCACTTCACTGCGTAACAAAATGACAGTGATTTTAGGGATTAAATTGTAGGAAGGGTGGTGTAATAAGGCCACTATATAGAGTCAAAAAAATGTAAGATAACACCAGCTGCTATGTAAGGCCTTGCTTATAAATACAAGTTTCATGAAAGGGTTATCAGTAGGGCTATTTTTTGTTGTACCATGCTGTTGCATCCAAGCTTCAGTATAAGCAGTTAGAAATGTACTTTGCAGTGCTTTCTTCTACATAATAAAATATGGAGATTCCAGCAACAATTCTGACACCCAAGAGTATATGCTGCAAACACAAACAAATATTACGGTGGGTAACACATTAAAAGGAATCTACAATACATATTATCTCTGCTTAGAGATAATTACTTATTTTTTTCATTGTGCTACAAGTCCATGGAATATAATAACAAAATACAATATAAAGAGTCAAGTAGAAAAAAATAATCTTAGTTTTATTCTTTTATCTAAATACTGTGCTTCAAAATCCATTTTAATAAAAAATCAACATTCCATGTTGCAAATAATACTTATCAAAAAATACTTCTTGCCTCCTCCAACTATATCTGGCTCTCTATCCTCTTTACTATTAATTTTCATTCAAATCTGATCCATTACCCAGTGAAAACAACCACAATATTCAGCCATCCTTACTGTATGAAAGCAGTCACAGAAACATTAACTATACTGATTAAAGTGTTTTTCCATCGATGAAAATCCTAAGTCCAAATTAACATCTTATCCTCACTCTGATCATTTTCTGAGTTAAGAGTCTTGGGTTGTTATTTCTTTAGTATTTAAAGATAACTTTACATCAGGTGCTACTTCCTCCACTCTCTTATTCTGCGCTTTCAATATGCCAGTATCATACTGTGTGCCTTCAAGAACCTCCTGCAGCTCCAGTGTGCGAGACACAGTTTTCACCATATCCCTTTCCACAGCAGACAGCTGTGTTGTCAAGGCTTCTATCTTTTCCTCCATACTTAACAATTCCCTTGATAACCGAAGAATGGAGTGAATAGCATTTTCTATTGTTGGCAAATGGGTCTTGCACTCCTCAATTTTGGGTTCATAGTCTGTAAATTTCTGATTTAAGTTTGCATCTTTGGCTAACAAACTATTCTGCTCTTCTTCTAGTTTTCCAACTGTCTTTGCATGCAAATGCAACTGTTGTTCGATTCTAGTGAACTCATCATCCTCTTGCCTTTTCACAGTTCTAATATTTCTGGCTGTACTGTCTTCCAAATCTTTTAATCTTTCAGAAAGGGACTTAATTCTTTGATCGGCTTCGTTAATTTGGGAAGTAACTTCTGTATGTATGAACTTTGCTTCAGATTTTAATCCAGTAGTATTCATGGTTATTTCACCCAAGCTGCTTCTCCAGGCATCTGTAATATTTTGGAACTTCTCATTAATGCTCTGCATCTTTACAGAGAGAGTTTGTTCACTGTTCCGAATATCATTTATGATGTTACGAAGAGAAGACACTTCCTGCTCAAACCCAGTCACCACAGACTTGAAGGAGGTAGCTTCTTGTAGGATACTTTCAGAAGACTCAAGCTGCATTTGTAACACAAAACAATGTCCATGTCTACTTAATGAGATTAGACTGGAAGACTACTTGCATTTATTTAACAGAAGGCAATGAAGATTTGCAAGACTCAGGCCCTTAGAAGCCACTTTGGTTCTTACAGACCTCCTATAATACTGTTTCCACAGTTGATATTTAAAATATTGTTGCTGAGTAATCTAGCATGCAAGAGTCATAGAAAAGAGTATATTTGTTGTTTTGTTATAGAACACCTGCCATTTTCTTTGTTGTCAAGCCCTTATTTTCCTCAGTGGGTTCTTTTTGATGTTTGTTTGTTTAGTAAAACACATCATACTGCAAAATGTTCCATGGAAACTAAGCAAAGTGTGCTATATAAATAGCCAAATTACATCATGTATAAATGAGAACATTATGAGATCATCATTAAAATAACATTACTGCTATAAGCCATGCTGTACTCCCATCATTATCTGTAAGATACATGAATACTTCTGCAGTCAACCTACGTTTTTTATTTGCTAATGTGATACAGAAAGGAAAATAAAACAGCAAGGGGAAAAACATAGCTGCTGCTTCGGTATATCTTTCATATTTCTAAAACTGATCTATAATACAAAAATGCTTGTGAATTTTCTTCAAATCAGTATAAATTTGAATTATATGCAGAACAGTACTGGCAGAATTAGGTTTGTGCATAAATTATTTAAAATAGTGTAGTGTCTGCAAAAATATACTGGGATATAATGACTATAATGATTACAAACAACTATGTGACACCATCACATTGATAAAATTAACACAAATTTGTTTCCCAAGACAGCACAGAAATAATAATAATTATTATTATTATTTTTCATCATTAAGGACATAAGTTCAGCTTTAAATTGTATGGTAAAGCACTGTTTCTGATAGTCAGCAAGACTTTTGCCGTTATTTTCATCAGGAGCACAATTTCCTTGTTAATCTCCTTCAGTAAGGCTGGTATTCCAATACAAACACACAGTTAATAAAGAAGAGTTTAAATAACTAATTCTAAGCAGCATAGCATCAACTTTCTTTTTTAGTTGTCCTACTTCAAATATAATACATTAGTGTTTTACACTATTTTTGTCTTCTGAGTATTTCACAGAGAAGTAGATAATCACATTTATTTTAAAGGTGCAGAGAACTGACAAAGAAAGGGAAAAAGACTCCATTATATTCAGTGGCATATCCATACACGAAACAGTAACACATCAGAAGTCAGACCTGATTTCACGTGCTATCTTTCACAAATGTTCCAGTGAAATACTCAGACAATGACTACCCACAGACAAATAGAACATTATAAATATTTATCTTGGAAAGTTAGTTACGTTTGACTAAATGACAATTAAATAACACACTGGCAAATGTTCACAGATTATCTAATAAGATGTTAATCATTACCTTTTCAGAAATTAAATTAACTTTATTTCCCATGTCCAAGAATTTTTCAGCTTCTTGCTGTAAAAAAATGTACTTTTTCTCCATATCAGCAAATTGATTTGACTGTTGAAAAAGGAGCCTGCAAATTGGAAATAATAAAAAAGTAAATAGTAAATCATAGTATATTTGGCATATATAATAATAGGATCTGATTTCACAAATACCTGCATTCACAAAATTTGCTACATCAATATACGATGGAAAACTATAGGGTTTAAATGAGACTTAATAGATTTATCAGTTTCCAATAAAAGCAGAAAAATAAGGAAACATTAGAAGGTGCCTCATTTTACATATTACATAGCATGCCCATCAAACTGAAAAAAAAAGTATTATGTAACTGTTGGAAATAAAATACAGTTAAATAAAATGTTGACTCTTGCAAGGCATCACAAAATCATGCAAAGGAACTTCATATTTAGAAAAGCTGGTTAGCTCTATTTTTGTTTAACTGTAACCATCCAAGAACCTATGGGTGTGTTGTAGGAAACCTTGAATAGCTGTTGTTCTGATGACACTAGTTTTGTGAACAAGTGAAGAAGTGGAGATCTCAATCCTGTACTTCGTATATATGTTACATTTGCTTACTGTGACCTTGGCAGCTGGATTGTCAACATTTTGTCAAGTTACAAAGGAAATGAAACAGCTGAGCAAAAAAAAAAAAAATTTGCTGAATGCTTATCAATTCCCAAATAAGGTAAATGGATGACTAGGTAGACCATCCAGGGATAGAATATGTAGATGTAGACTATCCAAAGATCCTCTCAGATGAGAACAAATGCATCTAGAACAGTACAGACAATTTTAAATACTCTATTTTTGCTTTTGTAATTTTACAGTTGGTTTTGTTTAATTGCATATCAATTAATATAAGTTTCAAAAGATCTACAATACAGTCTGCATATACTAAGCTATGCAATAAAAGCTAAAAAGCTATCTATATAGATACAAAAATATATATATTTGTAAAACAGCTTAAGCACAGGCATTATTAATCATTTTATTTTATTCTGTTACAACATTCTGTTTCTCAAAAAATTACATAAAGAAATCCAGATAATACTAAAATAAACAGGATTTTTGCCTGAAATTGAAGACTAAAGTCAAGAATGTATTAAAACTGTTTTCTTTTCTTGCACTAGAATTCTGAGAATTTCATCATATTGTTTCTGCACGACACTCGTAGCTTCTGAAGGAACCAAAATACTGATGACACCTAGTGCCATCGCTAGGTACTGATGTCACACTGATGCGGATATTCTAGAACACCTTTTACAAGGATATTTGATGTTTATTTCAAGACTCTACTTGATGAGCAATCTGCCACATTACTGAGCAAAGTACTTACAGCTGTACTTCAATCCACTGATGGTTTGTTTCCTGCCCACTGAGCCTTGCACTTTTTGTCAGATTAATTTGCTCTTTACAATTACATGTGGTCACCCAAGCAGGTATCTACAATTCATGAGCAAGGCATCTGCTAAGCTTTCAACAGGACAAAACAGATCAAGCTTCTATAACCTCTCACTGTATGACAGGATTTCCATACTTCTTGTGATTATCACTGTTCTTTTCTTGATGCTTTCTAGCTACATGTCCCTGCTTTATATGTTCCCATGAAGAAAAGGCTTTTAACCCAAATGCTATATTCACACATTACTAATCATATTGTCCATGACGGAATCACAAAGGAATCTACTACAGAGGATTACCTACCAGCTCAGCACCAGGCAAATGACAAGAGAAATCAGGCTCAAGGCTGACCGTGAGTCTATCCAAGAGGAACTCCTATTATTGCTAGTCCTGGGATTTACCAGCTTCCCATGATTACTGTCCTTTTTGGCCTTTTGTGAATCCTCATTGGTCTTGGAAGAAGCAGCACCTCTTTTCCTCTGCTTAACCTCAGACATTTTGTGCCCTTAAGAAGTGGAGGCAAAAGAGAGAGATAGAAAAACAAACAAACAAAACATAACCCATTGAACAAAAATACCCTCCACAACTAATCACTTGCAAGTGTTCCTGGATATGAACTTCCCCCCTTTAGTTACACAAACACACCCCAAAAATGTTTCATTTAATGTTTACTATGTTTTCTAGCTGCATGATTCTTTGAAGGGTCACACTATTGAGAGTACGAAGGGTCATACTTTCTACTATCTAACACCTTTTATTTTGTGAAAACTTTCGTTTTTATACTATAAGACTACAGATTTCATATTCTCTTAATAGAGTGAACTGTCTAATTCTTCACGTAATTTCACCTTTCCAGAACAGCTACCTGTAATGAAATAAGCTATTTTCAAGAATATTTAAAATCACAATGATTCAAAGAAGTAATACTTTTTGCAGATGCTGCAGTTAACACCGTGATGATAATCAACATCACTATCCTATTTTACTTGTAGATTTTTTTAAAAAAATTTGGCCTACTGCACAATAAGAGGAAAAGTGTATTTTATTCTTAAATACGGGACTGCAGATCAAGATTTAATTTAGAAACAATTCTGTTTTAATGATTTTATTAAAAATAATAAAAAAGATAAATGAAGTAATATATCTGTATAAAAGAAAAGCTACCAGTTCCCCTCTGTGAAAAGTAAGGCCCCAGTAGGTTCAGGCATTAAGCTAAGACCCTCCCCTTTCCACGACTATGGAAGTGTGTATTTAAAATGAGGTGGAGGTACAGTGTGGATTTTTCAAGCATAAAAATCTTCCAACGAACAGCACTTTGTGGGGTTCTGGTTTAGAAGAGAGACAAAAACATGATGCTTCTTTCTGGCTCGCTTTGCAGCGCTGCAGCTCAGCTGGCATGTGAAAACATAAATATTCACGCTAGTCGAGACCTGTGCAACGGGCAGAACGGCACTGCTTAAAATCCAAGGCTGTCACGAGGGAATGAAGCTTGGAGGTGCTTGTGAGCAACACTACTACGAAGAGCCTTCTTTGTCTGAAGGATTAAATACACAAATAAACTCTCTCGTTTACACAAAAAGAAAAGAAAATGACAAAAGAGGCATCGTTAACTTTTTAAACAGCTCTTCTGTTTTAAGGCTCTCCTGCCT
>NW_010586107.1:11879-34276 GCF_000705375.1 Tinamus guttatus
CTGAGCCTGGTAATATTGAAGAAATGTGTATGAGGCGCTTAGAGACATGGTTTAGCAGGGTGGTGAAGGGCTTATGGTTGGACTTAATGATCTTGAAGGTCTTTTGCAACCAAAGTGATTCTATGATCTGGCAAGGTCCTAGTGCAAGAAGTTGGTACAGACCAGGATTTTTAGTTCTGCAAAATGTATATAAAAATAATTTGAGGCAAACTTGGAAATGGACTTGTGCTAGTTCTTCCTTCTGCAAAAATTAGCAGTACTACACTTTTTTAAATAAAACCACCTAATGAGCACTGTGAATCTAATTACTATAGAATTAAATAGTTTTGTTCTTGTTTTCTGTGTTCCTAAGAGGAACACTCAGAGAAATACTCTGTATGAAAGTATAATAATGTTCATCTGGGCTTTTTTAATTCAAACATAATAGCATATGACATCTAAATACATTTTTAAGAGCACTGTTCGTATACACAGAATCTGGTAAACTAGTACAATTTTAATATGCCATCCTACTATCCAGCCAGGCTGGATTAGTGAATCATAAACAGCATGATAGAATTCATAAAAAAATATTTTCCTAGTACTATTGTATCAAGATAGAAAGTGAAAAACAACTAAGTATTTCAGCTTCCTGCAGTTTGTGGTATGAGCTTGCCTGAAAAGTCAATGTATTTCCCCCTATATAATGGTTCTGCTGCTTTTTCTGCCTTTTTTAAAATTAAAATCTATAAGATATTTTAAAGATGTTTTCTCTGTACTTTTGTGTTTTGGTTCCAGCTTGATTCTTTTCTTTTCTGCACTGAAGAAACATGGATATGAAGAGTAGAAATTATCTACTTTTGAATCGTCAAGCATTGGAAAAAGACATCAAGACCTCATACATTGTGGATCATATGATTGCTGACGGAGTATTGACTTTAGAGGAGGAAGAGGAAGTAAAACAACAGGTGGAGTCATCTTTCACTGTTTTTCCTCTTCCTAAGCTGCCCTGTGTTTTAGCATTCTTTTTGTTCATGTTTGTTTCAGTGTGTATGATTCCCAGATTCAGCAGATTCTTCAAGCATGTGCTTAGTCTTCAGTTATTATTGCAGTTCACAAGTTAAGGGCTGCTGAAGTTGAGGCCTAATTCTAGATTAATAAACACAGGATGATAGATTAAATGCTCCATAAGGTGTTTTAGCTTTGTGTAATATTTTTTAAATGTTTCTTCTAGAATACTCAGAAGAAGCGAGCAGCTATGCTAATAAACATTATCCTTAAAAAAGATAATAATTCGTATAGATCTTTCTATAATGCACTACTTCATGAAGGGTACAGAGATCTCGCTGCACTACTTCAGGATGGCATCCCTGTCTTCTCTGCGGGTAATGGGAAGAGTTCTGTGGATGAAATGACTTCATATGGTCAGTATATCTATGGCAATCCTTGCGCTTGAACGTAAAGACCGGATGTACTACCTATTTTGATGAAAAAGGGGTAGTTGATGAATGAATTTGTTTTGATTTTGTATAGTCAGTATTGGCTTATTTCATGTGATTAATGTGGAATAGCAGGATGGTTGTGTCCTGTGCAGGTTATTTTGAAAATGTTCTTCCTTAGTAGTGCTTATTTAAAACAAACAAACAAACAACAACAACAACAAAAATAAACCTGAACTTCTTACATTTTATTTTCTAAATCTTAACATTTTTGTTGGAAGTGAAAGACTTCATATGTGTTTGAATTAAAGAAGCTGAATCTAACATAAAAAACTGCAGTCTCTGCAGTTCTGATATTCCTTTGAGTAGTGTATAATATCTTACTCTCCAATAACCAACGGTTGAGCTAGGTAATAATAGACGGATCAGTTTTTTTCAAAAGATCTTTTAGCTACTTCAAATAAACTCCTAAATTTTACATAAGCTTTCGTCACTGTCATCTTTGACTGGATGTGAAGTAAATTGTTAGTGTCATGGGACAAGCCTTCTTACTGCATTTGACAAAATGTCAGATAAATCTTCTAGTTTGACGACTCTGAATTTTGAAGAGTTTCAGGAAGTCATGGAATTTTGTTTGCTTGACTAATGTTCTCCAAAACTTACTAGTATAGTGTGGTCTTGCACCTATGGTCCATTTTGTGGCCAGTATTGGAATAGTTATGTGTACATCGTCTATCTCTGCTATGCTTTATCTACTCTGTTGTAAAGCCTGTTGCATTAGCTTAGCCTGTGTCAGCTTTGACCACAACACTCTGCCATTAACCACAGGGTGAAAGCCCTACATAGCTTGGATTCTCTTCTGCTGCTTGCTGTGGAGCAGCAACTTCTGTCTGAAAAAGCAACTAGTGCTGTATTTACATTTGCCATCGGTTATACTGGAGCTCTAATTATCTGTTTGCTTTCAGGGATTGATGTAACTAGCTCTAGCTTGCAAAAGAATATAGTTCCTTTAGCTACTTTAGTTGGGACACCCCTGCAGGTAGGAAGCTTGTGCCTGCAAAGTAACTTGTTTCTGAAAAGCACTCTTTATTTTTCCCCCCAGTGCCTGGCATGGTTAGTTCAGTAGTTTTAAACCACTTGTATGGGGCACAATTTGGGGGAGGGAGCACAAAAGTTTTTTGTGTTTTGTTTTGCTTTTGTTTGAAGCAGCATTGTATTTATTTATTCTTTATTTCTGTATGTTTCTTTTTTGTTTGTTTGTGATTTTGCTTTTTAACTTCAGTTAAGATGATCCTCAGCGAAGGAGGTGTGCCACAGAGACCAGTTGTGTTTGTTACTCGCCCAAAGCTGGTAGATGCCATTAAGCAGAAACTCTACTGTTTGGGAAGTGATCCAGGTTGGGTCACAGTTTATGGAATGGCAGGTTGTGGCAAGACAGTTCTAACAGCAGAAGCTTTAAGGGATCACCGACTCTTGGAAGGTACTTTTGGAAAAACGTCTGTGTTTTTTATAAAAATTACTACACTTATATGCATATGGGGCATATATAACTACGTATCTTATGTCACGTTGAAAGTAATTTGAATTTGGACTTAGAAGTTCTTTAGGCAATCCTGAAATGTTTGTAACTTACAGCTCTCTTAACCTTTTTGTGTTCTAGCTCCACCAAATATTTTATTAATTTATGAGAAAAGACTGAATAGTTCTTCACTGTAGGGTCTGTGTTACTTTGTCGGAGTAGTTACTGCTTGGTCCTAAATAAATTTGAAATGTTAATTCTCTCTACTCTTTTTGAGCACTGTTTATTAAATCCTTCAACTCTTCACCATACTGTATGAATTAAAAAACTTGTAACTTTTGCATATATTTTAATGGTAGCAAGTTTTGGGGGAATGATTACTATATTATCACCTTAGTTTAAGGTCATTCATAAATGAAATTACTTACTGAATTTTTCTCTGTATAGGCCACATGAAGGGGAAAGTGGGATCAAGGCATTAGAAAACTTGATGGAGAGATAGAAACTGCAGCATTCCCTGCTGCAATTGACTCTAAATACCATCTTGCTCACTGTTCTGGGATAATTTCAGATCCTAGACTTTGAACTCCTGCAGTAATACAAGGTCAAATGAGTGAGTGCTGAGTCAGACTAGCAGGAAAGGCGGATGCAGAAGGGTCAGGGGTCAGTCAGGAAGGCAGGTGGACAGGATGGACAGTATCAGTGGTCGTGTGAATTGTCTATGGTATTTGTTCTACATAGTCTCTTCCTCTGGAAATGAAAGGTAGTAGTCATGTAGACCCATCCTTCCATATAAACGGTAGAGTTGTAACTTGACTTATAATAGATTTTAAGAACAGTTTTCTCTTTTATTTTTTAATTGAATTGTTGGTTGCTATTACAAGCTATTATTAAATATTTCTAATTCTGAATATATCTCATGATTAAAATTACTTTTTGTTTGTTTGTTTGTTCAGATTATTTTCCAAAAGGAGTTCACTGGATATCTGTTGGAAAACAGGACAAAGCAGGGCTCCTAATGAAACTCCAGAATCTCTGTAGTAGGTTAGAGCACGACAGTACCCTTTCACAAAGACCACCCCTTAACATTGAGGAGGCTAAAGATCGTCTTCGTTTGCTGATGCTACGCAAATACCCCAGGTGATGTCACTAAGAGGAAACACTATTCTTTAAGTAATAAATGATTGCAGAGTAACTTTGGTCTAATTGCCTAAGGGTCTGTATTGCGATTTCATGTCTCTTAAAAAATTCTTGCTCTTGTACGTTTTCCTCTCCCTCTTTCTGTTTTACTGTAGATAATTAGGCAGTGTTGTTCAAGTTAAAGATAGCAATACTTTTACAGTTTTCCTTTCCTTGGGTAAACGTTGCTGTTAGAATTTCCTGAATTACTGATTTGCATGTGATGAAAGAGTAAGGCGTATAGACAGGTGTACAAAAATGGGAGAGGGAAAGGTGTGCTCAAAGCAGGTGATGCATACTATAAGCAGTGTAACTCTGTCCGTTAAGTTTTGTGGGATCGATATTTCCAAGAAGTCAGTTGCTCTCAAATCTCAGGAAAAGTGAGTTACTCTAATGAAGTACAGTCCTGGTGGTTGCACAGCTTTCCTTCATGTTTGGACAATAGTTCTTGTTATTTGTTGAGGATGTCATAACTCTCTGGGAAAATTTGTATTAAACTAAACAAGCCTGTGCTTGAGTAACATACCTCAAGAATAAGTTTTCTATAGATGACCTTGAGTAGAAAAGTTTATCTCGTGCCCTTATCACAAAGCTGTGAAAAGTACATTTATTTTCTCATGAAGCCTTCTATGAAGTATACAAAAAAAGCACTTTCAAATGAAGGTGTGGGTGTTCCTGAAGTTTATTCATGTTCAGTGGTTGCCTCCATTGCTGCAATTCTTGATTTTTTTTTTCTTTAAAATCAATAAAAATGAAGATGAAGAATTTGCATGTTTAATTCATGCTTAACATTAGTCCCTTCTGAGTAGAGGGGGGAATTGTGGGTTATTTTCTTGTAGGATATATCTCTGTGACATGTGAGCTATTCCAGAATTTAATGGCTGTGTACCCAAGTAGTAGCATGATATTCTGGTTGCTACATTATGCCATATTGCTTCTTGTGCATAAAAGTCACTTATCTAATCAGGTGCTTTATTGTTTTGCGTCAAAGAGCATTTATGCTGAGTAAATTCAGAGGAGCAAAGAAAGGTAAGCAGTTTGGAACTAATAGGTATTTGAGAAAATCTGAGTTGTAGCTGTAGAAATGTCTTTCTTATAGGTAGAATTTTTGGAGCATTTTTGGAACTTGTATTGAGCTTTCTTGCAGTGTTTAAGTCTTATGCTGCCTTTTTTTTCTATTTATATGTAAAATATTTTAGATTATGCATTGCAAATACTGAAAATGTTCTTTCATTAGTGCTAAACTATTATATTTTATTTTAATAATATTTCATCTGAAATTTGCAATATTTCTTCTTACATTAGGTCTCTTTTGGTCTTGGATGATATTTGGGATTCCTGGGTGTTAAAAGCATTTGATAATCAGTGTCAGATTCTTATTACCAGCAGGGACAGGAGTGTAACAGATGCAGTGGCTGGTAAGGAGCAGCTTCATCTTTTGCATTACGGGTTGTGTGTGCATGTATGCAAATTGTCGATGTAAATTGCTTAAAGAATCTAATGGAAGCTTGTGCACAGGTGGCAAAGTTTTAGAATTCTGCTCCGTAAGACTTCATGTTCTTCAGGGCAATATATATGTTACCCTGCAAGTTCTCCATCTACTTTGAAGACTGCAGTGTTTCTCAATAGGGGACATTCAACTTTGTGGTACTGCTATTAGACTGATTGTCTTTATAGCGTGAAGTGTTCACTACTGTAACATGTCCATTATGCAGCTGTAGTTGTGCTACAACTGCAATCTCTAGTAAGATTGTGTCAGATAGAATTTATTCTATAAATAATACTCAGCATATAAAATATTATGCAGAAAGCCATGAACCAGAACCTTTGCTGCAGATTTTGCTCTGAAAATATTTTGATTTTCTGTAGGAGTTCTTTAAATCCTTTTCATTGCTTTACATATTTTTATGTCTAGGCAATAAATATGAGGTTCATGTAGAAAGTGGATTAGCACATGAGAAGGGGCTGGAGGTCTTGTCCCTGTTTGTGAATAAGAAAATAACCGAACTGCCAGAACAAGCTGATTGCATTGTAAGGGAATGCAAAGGTATGATACTTACCACTTTTTATTGTACCACTTAGTGCTCAATGCTTTTTATTTTTTTTTTTGCTTTACAGTTTCATCTTACAGATGGAATATTTTGTAATCTTGTACTGCTTAGATATAAGACAAGTATTTGTTGGATGGTCTTTTTGTCCTGTGAAATAAATATAAATGTCTCATGTTATTTTCTGATTAGTTTTCTTCAACCTGTCTTTATATATATAAAAAAAGAATAAATTGAAAACTGTACAAATATCTATATAGATGGGAATTTTTCCCTGGCTGTTCTCTGGCACCTCAAAAATTTAATCAGTGAATCAGCCCAATGATCATTTTTAATTTAGACTGTTCTGTTTACATTGTTGGACTTTATTTTCTGATGACCTTTAACATTAATTTAATCTCTTCCTTCAGGTTCTCCTCTTGTGATATCCTTGATAGGTGCTTTATTACGAGACTTCCCTGGTCGTTGGGAATACTACCTCAAACAGCTGCAGAATAAGCAATTCAAAAGAATAAGAAAATCATCATCTTATGATTACGAAGCTCTTGATGAAGCAATGTCCATAAGTGTTGAACAACTGAATGAAAACATTAAGGACTATTACAAGGACCTTTCCATCCTCCCAAAAGACGTTAAAGTTCCTACTAAGGTAAAAATAGCAATGCAGAAATCTCAATAGTTCTTAATGAGATGTGTACAATAACTTTAAAGAAGTCATAGAATTTAGAGTTGTTGTTTCTCTTTAATGACCAGCTTAAAAGTAACTGGTGGAGTGCATCCACTACAGTATGATGACTTTTATTGTCAGTGATGGAACTAAAAAGTTGTAACTGAATGAATGTGTTCATAACGTTGCTTTAATGTGCATCTCAGTATGCTCCTTAATTGGATTGTAACTGAGCTCTCTGAAGGCTAAAAGACTGCTGTGTAAAATATGACTTCTTTGAGAGAAAGATATGATCACCATAAACTAACACATTTAGATAAATGGAGATACAATTTGTAAGTGACAGCCTAGGACTTCAGTATTGCAGAGCTCTGTGGTTTTGTTTGTTTTTGTCAGTCTCTCATATATTGGGCATTTCCTAAACATTTTGGAAAGTTAAGTTTTATGTTTAATAGTCATTAACTCAGCTGTTACAATTCTGCTTACTTCTGAAGTGTTACTTTAGAAGGATAGAAAGTGTTTTTGAGGAGGAAACTCAGTCAAAGGATGCTTTAAGTTTCCTCCTCCTCCTTTTCTTAGAAGTCTAAGAGAAAGTCGAAATGAGAGGTAGGATCATGTTTGTGGACTATACATCTGCCTTGATTTTTGACAACCATATTCTGCCCAGAATGTTGACTGGAAATTGCAGTGAAATAAAAATAGCTTTATAATGTATAGAACTGTGAAACATTCTGCTAAAGTAATTGTGCTTCCTCAAAACTTTGAGAAAAGCTTTTGCTAGTTAGATCATGAAAAAAATTCTTCCCGGCACCTTTCTGGTGGCCCTAGTGCTTACTTTTGAACACTGCAGAGCTTTCTCTAGTATCTGCTACAGTAGCTTAAAGTCTGATGTTTCTGTCACTGTTGTAATCTGGCTTGCTTTTACTTACTCTAAAACAAGTTCTTTTTTCCTGTTTAATCTCAAAGAATATGTCATTATCGTTGATGCCATTCTTTTGCATGCCTGCTGAGTTCCCTGACATCTTGCTACCTAGTCTTTCTGCCCTGTGCTATCTCATTTCCCGCTTCCATTTCTCAGAGTTCCAAATAAATGTTTGATTTAGATGCTAGTATTTACTGCTGGGAAATGCCAGACGTTGGTGCAGTTTCGTATTACAAGCCTACCGTGACTGGCAACCTGTTTGTCATATAGTTTTGTATAAAGTTGTAAATCCATTGAATTTATTACCATTCGTAATTATTTATGTTTCGTTGTCAGTTAATGAGTAGCCTCTTATGATGTTCCTACAAGCCATTTTGCCTCTTAGTTTTGCTATCCTCTTTATCTTATTCAATATTTTTTAGGTTCTCTGTATTCTTTGGGATATGGAAACTGAAGAAGTTGAAGATATCTTACAGGAATTTGTTAACAAATCACTGTTGTTCTGTGATCGTAATGGGAAGTCGTTCCATTATTATTTACATGATCTTCAACTTGACTTTCTTACAGAGAAGAATCGCAATCAGCTTCAGGTAGAGTATTGGTTAATCTACCTGTTTTCAACTTTACTCTCTAAAACTGGACAAATTTCAGAAAAAAGGTAACTTTGTGAAATCATAATCCAAAGCAATTTTATAATACAGATCCAGCATGCAGTCAAAATCGCTATGAGTAATTAAAAGTGATATATTTTCAACTTGAGAATATGGGATGATTTCATGTTGGACCCACTTGCAGTTAAGAAACTCATCAGAGAGAAGGCTCTATAGCCATTATTCTCTGTCAAAGATATTTCAAGTGGAAGCTGGAATATTCCATTGGTGATTCCAAAAGGCATCAAGAATAAACTAGAAAAGGCAATTTGTCATTTAATACCAGAAGTGCTCTCTTCCCCACCACCTCTCCAATTTAGGGCAAGGCTTTCAAGAAGAGGCTTTGTATGTTGGGCCCAATAAAATATCATTTTTGGAGGAGAAGGTAGAAAGATAAAATATAAAGGATAGGTACGTTCTTAGATCTTCGTATATCTACATATGTAATGGCCATTTGTTGACATTTTACAGCTGACAAATAATAGTAACAAAAGAAGTCCCGATAATACTGAAAAAGAGTCCATATCTTGTTATGTTATTAATCGAACGTATGTTTTGATTCCTGTTGCAGGAACTACATAAAAACATAGTAAATCAGTACAAAAAATATTACAAGCTTAATATGCCTGTTCCATCTCAAGAGGATTGCATGTACTGGTATAACTTTCTAGCATATCATATGGCAGGTGCCAACATGCAGGAGGTGAGTTCTGGCTGGTGTCCTCAATTTCGTTTCTCTTGTCCTCTCCCCAGATCAACCTTCTGCTAGACTTTCATGCAAATACACCAGCATTCAACACACAGTCCATTGGGCCCTTGCTGATGATTACTATGTATTATACAAACAATTTTTTCTGCCCTTTTGTCTCTTGCCTTTTTTAATCAGTTTGTGAGAAGATCTGTCGCTCCGTATCATAATGATTTGTGCTGCTTGTCCTGCTAAGGAAGCTTTGGTAAGAAGTCTTCTGAAAGCAGATTTTGAATGGTAATAAAGATAATCTAGTTTCTGATTTCTTCAGAGAATTCTAATATAGTGGTGAATATGTTTACTTTTTAATCGGATTTTCCTGTTCTGTCGTATTCATTTGTGTGTAAAAGTTCATCCTCTATAACAGCTTTCAAGAGCCATCTAACAGGCTAATCTATTGTTCCCGGTGTCACTTTGTAGTCTTTAAAAATATGCTAGCAGTTTTTCCACCTTTTTTATTTTTTTTTTGGTACTGAGCTAACAGAGAAGCACATGTTGCTTCAGTTATTTAACTGGAATTTACCTGAACTTAAAAATCTTGCTTACCTGTTTTAATCAGGCTTACTTCATTAATTATCACAAAGTCTAATTTTAATGTATTGGAAAAGCATGTTTTTGTTATTAGTCTTTCTACTTGTAGTAAAACTGGTTTCTCAGAGTTTTTTGGCCTGTACACTTAAAGTCCCAGAGTTTATACTTGTTTATTTTTCATTATTTAGACATGACTGTTTTGAAAAAAGAAAACTATTAAAAGGTAAAAGGTTGTCTGTGTCTATGTTTAACTATGACAACTTTTTGATACTTGCCATATTTACTGTTTTTTTAGTTGGTGATATCACCAATAATCACAGATTCAAACTGTGATCAAATCTAAGCATTTTTTATTTTTATCCTAACAACCTTCTGTTAATATTTCTATTTGCTGCTAATTTTCTTTAAGCAGTTTTCTCTTTTTACGTTTAATGCAACTGTCAGTCTCTGCTAGGAGGATCAACATTATAATTAGCAGAGTGATCTTTGTTAGGCCAGCCTGAAAGCTCTTCGAGTTGTATCTTGGGTTTTGTGTGCTACAGAATTGAAAAGTTGCATCCTTTTCCTTCCCCTTTTGCAAGTAGTTTTACCAACCATCAATACTTTACGTCAAGATAGTAAACTTAGACTTCTGTATACAAATCATGTAAGATGCAGAAAACAAGTTTTAAATGGAGACCGTTGAACTGAAGCATATTCAATATCTAATGTATTTCCTGTACTTTCCTTTCTTGTGAGGTAGATTCTGTTATGGAATTTGTACTTTGAACTGAATTTTGTATTTCTTGCAGGAACTCTGTGATCTTATGTTTTCTCTGGATTGGATTAAAGCTAAAACAGAGTTGGTAGGCCCTGCCCATCTGATTCACGAATATGTAGAATATAGTTCAGTCCTGGATCAAAAGGTATGATACTAAAAGGTAAATTATCAGTCAGTTCCACATATATTTTCCATTTTTAATTGCATTTTTGTGGTTTGTTTTCTTTTATATATATAGAGAGAGTGAGAATATAGATGTATAGAAAGCTAGAGGCAGTATTGAGACTTTAGTGTGAAGAGAAGAATTAAGAAATTTAAAAAAATCATTTTCAGTCTTAGTTTCAGTTTTAATTTCTGTGTTTACCCAAGTAATGAACCATGAATCTCGATAACTAAGAATAACATCAATAATTAAGGTGGATTCATACAGTATTCTCTTTCTTGGCTAGTATAGAATTTTGTTGGCCACTTGAAATAGTCCTTCTGATATTTCACATTGACTGCTCATTGAGCACTGTTGCCAATGCATTTTTTTTTAAAAGGTAAGAATGATATGGTTTTCTGTACAGGATAAAGAAATAGTCCAGTCTATTGCATATACTTACTAAAAGAACAGAAACTCTACTTCTGTAAGGAAATTAGTTCTACAGAAATTAAAAAAAGAAAAGACATCAGGATAAAATTTCTGGTTTTCTGTTACTAAACACTATCTGCTCTGGACACAGAATAGCATAGTACGTGAGAACTTCCAGGAATTTCTGTCTTTAAATGGGCACCTTCTTGGACGACAACCATTTCCTGACATAATACAGCTGGGTCTTTGTCAACTGGAGACATCAAAGGTCTATCAACAAGCAAAGCTACTTGCTCAACAAGAAGCAGGCATACTTTATTTGGAGTGGATGTAAGTAATGCAATCCATCTGGTGATCACTTAATTCAGGAAGGAATTTAGTCTGCAATTAACTACCATGTACAGCTAATATAAGGCCATTTTTAAGGTCTGCTGTATTCTTCACGGGCTAAAGAGATTAAAGAATTTTGAAGAAACAGAGCAGAGACTTGGATATTTTTGTCTCCTGTCCTAAAAAATGGTTTATAGGATAGCTGGATGAATAATTTCCTCTCTTGGTTAGTAAAATTACTTAGTAATTTTACCTTTTATAATAGGTCTTTTGTTTTTGATCAGTCAGCATTTTGCAGTGGAAAAACTGCTTAGATTTTAAAGCTTAGCTACTTTTTTCAAGAGGTTTTACTCATTATTTAAACACTAAGTCTGAAAATTGAAAGTGGTGATGATGAAAATATAAAGCACTTGGATTCATATTGTCTCTAGAAGAAAATGGTACTTGCAACAATACATTCATCACCAGAATGGATTTTATTACAATGGCAGCCTTTTGTCATAACGTCTGTCTAACCAGGACGATTTCAGTTGCTATTAAAGTCTTTGTTAAAGTTGGCTAGCATCAACCAAAGTGTATTAGATTCTGTACTCAATCTCTACTTGAAGTGCAATGGTAAACATAGCTTTTCTTTAAATACCTAGCAATGAGAATTGAATCATTCCTATAAAATCAAGTAAATCTGATCAGAGCTACACAGATGTTTTTGAACAAATATGAAGGGGAATCTGCAGGGGAACAAGAAGTCTTGGGAAGAAATATGTATTTGGAAACAGCATATAGCAGATCCTGAAAAAGTTGTTAGGAAGCTCATGTCCTGGGAAGGGGGCAACAATCCACATATGAAGCAGGTGTTTATTTTCCATGCAGTTATATTTCTTGATACCTAAGCTTTAGGTATTGAAGGGTTAATACTAGAGTGAACGTAGTATTTCTTTTTCATGTATTATTTCTACATGAGGGCAGAGAGTTTTGTTTGTTTAAGCCTGCTGCTTCAGACATATGAAAAAAAGGGTGCTCATTTTGTCCCGTATCTGACTTATTGACTATTTTATCCTTAGAAATAAGAAGTCCATGAAAAACCTCTCCCGTCTGGTAGTTCGTCCACACAGAGATGCAGTGTACCATGCATGCTTTTCTCAGGATAGACAAAGAATAGCATCGTGTGGAGCTGATAAAACACTACAGGTAAAAATCTTTGCAACAAGGAAATGAAAAGCTGTTATTTTGATTAAAAATTGCTATTAGTCCATTTTCCTCTTCTGAACAAAAAACAATGGGTTTATCATTATATATGCATTCAGTTGCATCTTTGAAAAAATAAGCAGTCGTCTTGTTCAGACACTAAACTTGAATGATTTCATGGTTTATATCTTAACTTCCATAATGCATAAATGAGTTGAAATCCTTTTTAATGATATGGAGAAGCTCACTGCCTAGGAAACACACCCCGACGTATTTCATGTTTGTTTGCAACAAACATCTGCAGTTCTCAGATTTTCTGTAGAGCTGAGAAATATTACGATCTTTTAGTTTACATGAGATATCATCTGCTTTCATGAAATGGGCGAAATGTCTTATGCAAAAGGAGAGAATTAGGGGAGAAAAATGAGTCCCTGAAGCGGAGGGCTTATTAGGCTGAGAACAGGTGCAAAATGCTGAGAAAGCAGATAAGGGGAGACAGAGAGGAGAGTGACTAATGCCAATTTGCCAGCAGTCTGCCTGGAGGGGAGCCAGCCAGCTCTCAAGGAAACTAGCAGTCAGCCAGCCAGTAAACTGGTCACGTAGCCATATCCCAGACAGCAAAGGTAAGGGTAAACAGCAACCTTTCTGCAAGCCTTTGGTATTGTTTTGGATGCTTGACGAGTTGAATACTAATGTTAAAGTGCTAGTGGTGTTCAGTTGCTGTTCATTTGGCTAGTTCATGTATCGTTATTGTGCTTTATTTATTTATTTATTTACTTATTTGCTGGCTTGTACTGTGCTCTGATCACGACATCCAGTTCAGGAGATACCTGGTGGATGTGCTAGTTTTATGCTGTGCTGAAATTACTGCGCTGGGCTTCTGTACTTGATGACCTTTTTAAGACTGCAGATTGCTTATTTTTCCCTTTGTTTTCTACCAAAGCAGATTCTGTAGATTGTGATTGTGTTTAAACTAAACATTTATTGAAGGAGAAAAAATTAACAGTAAGGGGAAAAATAACAGTAGCCATATAGTCATTGTTTAACTTTGAGCTTAATTATGTTTTTCATGATAGTGGCATGGAAATAGAACTAGAGCTTTTTCGGTCCCTATGGCTGTTCTGCTGTTTCTGTGAAGCCAAAAATCATGATCACTAGATTAAGAACAGACATCCTGCAGATTTCCTGTTATAAGTGTCAACCATTTAATTGTCATTAACATTCCTCTTTAATGAAGAGTAAAGAAAATAAGATAAAGTAAAAAATAGGTACCTCACAATTTTAGTATCCCAAATGCTGCTGTTAGGATCTCCTTTTGATTGTTTGAATAATTTTAAGAATGGGTAACCTTGAGAAAGAATGTGAGACCTGAATTCTTCCTTGTTGTATAGTTAAACCCCAGAATTGGCAAATTAATTAGTGTAATTTTTTTTTTCTACCCAAATGCCCCTTTCCTCCTACAGCTAGTTCAGGACTGTATCATCTTGTCTGAGTAGGCATTTTAATTACTTGTCTCTTGCTTTTTGTTCCCAAATCAACATGTGCTGCTGAGTTTCTTATTTTGAGCTAAAAAAAAAAAAAGTTTATATATTTTTAATTTGAAATTAGTACCTTTAAAAATAGCTTTGATTTTTAAAAAGGGTTCGGCATGCAAAGTCTTTTTCTGCTTTCATTCTTCAGGCCTAAATCCATGCCCTTTGTCAATATCTTTTAAGCTGACAGATGCTGTACAAGACGCTATTAGTAAAATCTATTTTCAACAACTCATTTCCCCAAGAATTTGTTATCTTTACAAAATAGATTTTTTTTCTTCTTAAATTTTCATGTTACTATTCATGAGATTATAAATGCTTTCAGAGTAAAACCACCTTTATATAGAAAGGCTTGTGTAAGAGAGCTGTCTGAGAGAAAAAGAATTTATTTTTGTGTCGCATGTTTTAGAACTGTATTAAGTTGCAAGATTTTACTATTCTTGTGTTGTTTCTGTAGGTGTTCAAGGCAGAAAGTGGAGAGAGACTTCTGGAGATACAGGCACATGACGATGAGATATTTTGTTGCGCGTTCTCTGCAGATGGTGCCTTTGTAGCAACTTGTTCAGCTGATAAAAAAGTGAAGGTAAGGAAATGGAGTGCAAGCAATTTCCAGAGTATAATTACGACTTGAATTTTAACCAACTTGGGCAGTTCTTTAGCTTGTGTTGCTGGTTTTTGTTGTTGTTGTTGTTGCCTTTTTATTATTATTATTTTTTTTTTAGCTCTGCTAAAACTCAGATGGATAATTCACTATTTAATGATAATTCATACACTATGGGTCATGATTCTGTGGGGTTAACACAGGGAAAAAATGCTCAACATAACATAGAACTGTATGAGTTCAGTCATGTTTATAACATATTCTGAATTTCTCTTCTCTTTTTTATTTTTTAATGTTGGATTTTCTTTGGTAATTTGTAATTCCTCAGTATTAAAGCAATATCTTAATGAAACTGTATTCCTTCTCAAATTGTCATCAGAAGTAAGAACTTTCCCCTCTCTTCCTCTCCATTTTTCAAACATTCTACTGTGAAGATTTGTAAAATTAGCAATAACCTCACATGGAATGTTGACAAGAATAAGTTATTTTAAATTTCAAAAAAAATCAAAATATAAAGCTAAATATACTTATTTTTTTGTTTGCTTCCAAAAAAAATCGAGATGTGATTAAAAGTATTTATCACAACAGAGCTTAAAGATTTTTTTAAATAAAGCACACTAAAAATATTTAATTTTTTTTCATCCTCCAATTCCATCTAGGTCTGGAATTCAAGAACGGGTCAATGTATGCGTGTGTATGAGGAACACACAGAACAGGTCAATTGCTGCCAATTTAATAACAGAAGTGGTCAGCATCTTTTAGCCACCTGCTCAAATGACACTTTCATCAAAGTAAGTGAAAACAATTGCGACTGTTCTCCTACTGCTTCTAATAGCAGGATAACTACTGATGGATACGCAAATGTATTTTTAACATTTGTAAAGTAAGTTTTTTAAGTCTCTCTGCTAGAGGTGGGAAAGCTGAAGAGTATTGAAGGCAACTCTGAAAACAGATTTCAACAAGGCAGAATGGGGGAAGTAGTTATATCTAGCAAAAGAAAATGATCCAGACCTCTTGGCAGAGCATAAAGTTGAGGGCATTGAAAAGACTTGTAGAGAGTGGGATAGGAATAGCAGAATGCGGAAATGGAACATATGATTAAAAGCAGTGTGAGAAAATGGAGGCAGAAATTTAGGATTGCAGACATTCATAATGTGAAGCAAATGGTTGCTGAAAAATTTAAAAAACCCCTCTATATTATAGAAGTGACAGGCAGCTATGTTTTTTGATTAAGTTGTTTGGGAATAACAAAGAGAAGGTGAAAGCCATCAAAAAGCAGTAGTCAAAGCCAGAGCTGTACCAGGCTAACAGTCTGGCACTGTTCAGATTGCAAGGAGGCATATTTACCTTGAAGGAGCAGAAAATGGCCAACCGTAGACTGCCTCTGAGGGAAGGGGTACAAGAATAAACAACTGAGACTGTGCTGAATGAGGCTGCAATCTCATAGTACAGCAAAGCATATGACTAGTTAATTGGCACTGAAAATGGTGATTCTGCTGCCCTGGTTGGACATTTCTGCCACTGAAGCGGTGCATCTCCTGATCTTTTCCTGCAGTGATACAGCAAGGAGCTAATCTGTCAAAAAAGAAAAGAATCTTTTTGCTGGGGATTTTATTTAGTTGCCCGTTCTGTCTCATTGCCTTGTTCCAGTGCAAGAGAACTGTTGGGAATACACAGCAAGGAGTAGGCTTGGTGGTGGGCAGGATCTGTCTCTGGCTCAGCTGCAGCAGGGAATCTCATCTGAGGAATTCTGGCTAGAGTCTGTGCCTGTGTAAGCTGGAGTTATAATAGGAGCTGACGTCAAGTGGGAAAGAAGAATCTTAGTTTGTGCTGACTCCTGCAAATTCCAGCAGATGCATTTGCTGTTTGAGACCAACACTTTGGAATAGGTAAATTTAGAAGGGAGCTGTTCAAAATGGCCACTTTTATATTGCCAGTTCGGTTAAGATTTTAGATAGTGTTTGATATTTTCATGAGTAATGTGTATAAGAACAGAAGTATGCACTCCCTCTAGAAAAATGAAAGCAGATGTTTTTTCTTTGAGTCTCAGCTAAGCAAACAAAGCTGTAAATTATTTTTGTGCTGAAGAAAGCAAGGAAATTTGAAAACTGAGAAAAAGGGTGCGTGAGGGTAGGGCTGGAAAGGCAGGGGGTTGCAAGGGATGCTCTGTTCAGTTTGTGAGTAAGAGATATGTGCAATGTTCGGGGTTCTAACACTAACTTCACAGATTTCAGTTTAAGTATTAAGTGTAAGCTACATAATTCTTAGTTACAAAACTGAAAGAGAAAGGGGAGGCACTTCTTAGAGAAAAACTGAGTAACTTTGTGCTGTTCAACTTTGTGCTGTGCTTGTAATCACTAAGAAAGGTGCACAGAAATCTTAATTAGCTCTGCTGTTTTTGTGAAATTTAGCAGGTGGGAGTTAGTTATGGGGGAGTCTGTTGCATGACATGAAGTCTATGAGCATGTGGCCAAAACCTCTTAGGTTTTGGATGCCAGTGCATGATTTCAAGAAGAACATAAAAATTGGGTGGTTTTTTTTTTTTTTTTTTAGTAATTAATGAATTTAATGATATTAATATGTTTATTTTTCATACAGCTTTGGGATTTGAACAGACAATATTGTAGAAATACGATGTTTGGTCATGTCAATTCTGTGAATCATTGCAAATTTTCACCAAATGATGAATATGTTGCTAGCTGCTCAACAGATGGAACAGTAAAGGTATGCAGGAAAAATAAATAAGCTTCTTGTGTTCATGATTTTTAAATCAGCTTATATAAGATGCAAAATATACCTAAGGAAGCTTTGTATCTATTTATCAGCCTTAATGAATTAAATCTTGAAATATCACAGTAAAACAGTTAAGGCAAGAGACTTTGAAATGGCCTGTCCAACAGAAAGAAAATTGTCTGCAGCTTAAAAAAAATAAAAAGAAAGAAAAGAAATCACAGATAGCCTCATTTCCAGTCTTTTTACTTTTCACCATCTCTTTCTTTTTTGTGTTCCTTAAGAGAATGGGGGGAGGCATTTTGTTTTCAAACTTGTAGAAGATACAAGTGCCTAACGTTTTTTTTTTAATATTAATTGGAAATGTCATCTCTGAAGGTGATTCATCAGTAAGTACGCTATTTTTTTTAGTAAGCTCCCTTAATGTCCAGGCTAGAAGAGCATTTTGGAGACATGTTATCTTTTGCTCAATATGCAAATATTATTTTCATTTCAGTAGCTGGTGTAATTGTTTGCAATGGAACTCTACTATTTCAAAATAACAATTCTTAAAGCACTCTTATTGATTTGCTAAATCAAGAATAAAAGGCTGCTGTAGCTGTTGTCACTAAGAAAGAAAAATGAGATGCAGGTAATGGAAATAATCAGTAGATACTTTTTTCAGTTATCTTAATGAGATTAGGATAGAAAGCCAAATGTTTACCAGATTTCTCATTATGAGTAGACTTAATAAGAGTGGCAGAGCAGATAAATAGTAAAAAACAAGTTATTTTAAAGTAGAGGATGAGACAGAATTCCAGCTACAATTCTATTATGCAGGCAAAGGGTTCCACCATAGAGTAATCTTAACTTTTTTTCCCAAGACTTCTAAGTGTGTGAATATTTAATACTATTTCTTGACTTGGGCAGCAGGAAAGTAGCGAGGCTTTCCTGCCTGCATTTTTCTTTCCCATCCAGCTTCCCTAAAAGTGTTTGGGAGATTAACCCTCTGCCATAGTATTCCATATCCATATGGAAGCCAGTAAAAAGGCTTTTCATATGCTTCATTTATCTATTTTATTTATTTATTTATTTTCTTGAAGCTTTGGGAAGTGTGCTCTGCAAATGAACTTAAAACCATTGAGATAAAAGATTTCTTCAGAACTGCAGATGAGCAACCAGATGATGTGGAGATCTTAGTTAAGTGTTGCTCTTGGTCACGAAATAGTGCCACAGTTTTGGTGGTAGCCAAAAATAAGCTCCTGGTAAGTACCTCACGTTAATGATTTCCGAGAGATAGTATATTATATCCAAGTAGAAATTATGAATGAAGATAATATTCTAGGCTATTAAGTTTCAGATGCATGGTTATAAGTGTACTTTAAGTGAAAATACGTGGACAATGAACTTGCTAATAGCTTCTAAATTAAGGAAATGCATGCTGTGGGGAATTTAAGCTGTTTGTCTATAATAAAGCCCTTCAGACTGGGTACTATTATTATATGTTCACAGCTCTTTGATGTTAAAACAAGTGATCTATTAAAGCAAGTCGTCGTAAGTCATCACAGTATGATCCAATATTGTGACTTCTGCCCTGGTGATGAGTTAGTAGCAGTTGCTTTATCTCACTGCTCTGTAGAGGTAAGTGATTGTCTTTGCTAAGGCAAGCAGAACTTGCCTTACCAGGCAAGGCTAGTTGTAATTTACAGTAGACTATATTTGTTTTAGGAGGTTCTTTTTGCTGATATACACAAAAAATGTAGTTGCTTTGACAGAATTCAGGTTTGCATAAAGAAGACTAGGCTTCTTTTTAAGGTTTGTTTTTTTTAAAAAAAAAAAAAAAAAAAGGCGGGGGGGGTGGGGCAAACAAATCCCCTCTTGTCCTGTATAGCAGTACAGGATGTGTAAATCCACCAAAGCAGAAAACAGTGCCTGGAATATCTTAATCTAGCGATGTTAGTCCTAAAGCCTGTATCTTATTTTCTGAAACCTGCTTGGTCTTTGAACTTTTATTTTTATACCATGGTTTTGGGGTTTTTTTCCTTCTTTTTTGTTTTCCCTCCCACTCCTACCTCCTTCTTTTAGATTTTATATCAGGTAAAAAGGCTTTTTTTTTCCTGGCCAAAAGACATACTGAATAGGAGCAGTAGAAGATGACTTGTTATATATCTGATTTCAGGATGACAAGCAAGAAAACAGTAGAGGAAATAGTAGCTAGGTAGCCTTCCTCTAGGTTTTGCAGTCTTCTCCCTACAAGTATAATCTACATTTGGGTTCTTCTTTCATATTTTTGTTTTAGTTATGGAATATTAAATCATTATCAAAAGTAGCAGATTGCAGGGGACACATGAGCTGGGTTCATTGTGTGACATTTTCTCCAGATGGATCTTTATTTGTCACATCCTCTGATGATCAGACAATACGGGTAAGCTGATATTTCTATTCTTTTAAAATTGTATGTGTGTGTATGTGTATATTTATGTGCACATATCTATATGTGTGTATACATGTGTATATGTTACCTATTTTGGTATGAGAAGAGAGCTCTTAGACCTGGATTTTAACTTTTAAAGACGCCACGTCATTTTTTAGAGTATATCTCTGTAATTTTAATTTTACTCTTATTCAGTAAGTTTTATATCTGGTCTTTTGTTAAAACTTATGAAATGCTGTTTTTTGTGTTTTTTGTTTTTTGTTTTTTTTTTTTGCCCCCTCTTTTTTGACAGATTTGGGAAACAAACAAGGTGTGCAAGTCTTCTGATGCTGTGCTGAAAAGTGAACTTGATGTGGTATTCCACAATGATAAAGTGATGATTTTAGCAATTTACAATCAGCAGCATTTACAAGTAAGTTAAATTTCTCAATTTAATAAAGGATTTGCATGCATCTGCAAATCACAATAGTTGGAAGGGACAACACTGCAAGAGCTTTCTTGTTCATGGCTTTCAACAGTTGAATGTCTAGCAGCTGACTTGATGGATGGTAGCACTTTTGTGTCAACAGCTAGGAACTCTGCCTAATTTAATAAACAAAAAAATGATGTTTTGAGGGGAGCATTCCACACTGGTGAAAGAATTGCACCTGGATGTGGAGAAGCAAAACTGTTTTTTCTTGAGGAACGGGCACACTGTGAGCCCTGTAAATGTGCTTATTTGTGTCCAGCAAAACCTGTACAGCAAACACAGAGCAAGCGCTGCACGGCATGTGTACCAAATGGGTCAGACTGTGTAAAGTGTGTGTAGTATGTGTAATAGCCAAAGGAATGATCTCAAACTGGGGGAGAGAAAGGTGCAAATTTGGGTCTCCCCATAGCCATAGGACACTGTGGGACTTTTTATGTCCTAGAAAAAAACACTAGTAGTGGTTACACTGTTGTTACTCTTTCTTCTCCTCCTCCCCATAAAATACCAAATGCACAAGTATCCAAAATATATTCTTCCATTCCATGATAGCAAATGCACACACTTTTTTATACATATTGTTATCTTTTTAAGCCCTAATACATTAAACAATTGCCAAATTGTTGTTTTTTTCTTTGAGGTGAAGGCAATAAACCTTGCTCAGTTTATGCTTGTGCTTGACTCTAGCAGTTGTTTATGCAAACTGGTTATGTGTTTAAACAGCCCATCAAATGGGCAGCATCATACTTGTAGACTTTAGGTTACAGGTAGCTGTCTCAAGAGTTTAGCCCAAAACAGTGACTGAGTAGGAATAAATCTTTGTTTTTCTTGAATCCAGGGAGGTCCTATTGCAGAATGTGTAGTAAGAGAGTGTTGGAATAGATTCTGCTGTGCTGCTCCATGCAGATAATCTGTTTGGATACGGTCACATCCTTTCACCTGCTTTGGCCAGAGATTAATGTCAGCTATGTAATCCTGACTAATCAGCATGGCCAGTGTCAATATTTCTTGTCTTAGGCATTCTTAGTATTTCCTAGGCAGCTACTAAAATGTGACCTTCTTTTCTAGAAACTCTTTTTCTTTGTTTTTAAATGTGCTTTCTGCTTATCCCTTCCTAACTGTTTTCTGTCCTTCCTCTTATTTGTTTTGCCAGCAAGTTAGTTATTTCTTACTGTACCTAAGAAGCCTGTAAAACTAATTTAAGTAAAATGAACCATGAACTTGGTCATTTGAATAGTGGAGAGTATGAATGTGGAGCGAGGTGGAAACAGCCACAGAATCTGCAGTGGAGCTTTGGCAATAAAAGGATTATTTGCTGATAAAATTCATAGGAAGCAGTAAATGTTGAAATGATAATTTATGTGAACATTTCAAAGAATATGTCAGAAAAGAGAAGCTGCATCTGTTCTCTTATTACATCTATTAAAAAGTAGTTTCTATTTCATTTCTTTTTTTTGCCATCTTTTATTTGTGATCTGTCTTGGTCGGGACACGAGTCACCTTTTGATGCCTAGTGCAGCATGTTCACTTTTAAATGCTTCAAACTGGTATCTTTTTAAACTTTTTGGTAAATCATTATGTTTTAAAGGTTTTTTGTTAATGTTTTTCCCCCTCTGCCTTGCCTGGAGAAGTGATTTGAGAGTGCTAGTGGGCCGAGACCTGCATTGTGCATGCTAATGAGTTTATAGTCGTGCTTAGAAGAGCCGTTAAAGTATTTTACACCCCATTTGTCATGAGCAGTAAAATTTGAGAGAATAAATCTAGGCTTGGAGCTGACTGTATGGGTTTTAGAATTTTATTTGCAAGTTGGAAGTAGGATGTTGAATGTGTTTTCTATGCTCAAATAATCTTTTTAAAGCCTTCTGTTGCTCAGTTCCTTCCGCAAACTCGTACCGCTCAGAGCATGGTCTACAGAGATGATAATTACGTTGGCCTCTAAACTGGTGATTTACAGAAGTAACTGGTTTGGGTCACTCAGAATGAGAAGATGGACAACGTATTCTTTTCAACATTTTAGGCTCTATAAGGTAGTTGTGCTTAGGTTTAAATTTAAAAATATATTATTAACTCATATCTGGTCCTTGTTTTGCAGCTTATTAATGGAAATAAAAACAGCATTATTAT
>NW_010586107.1:34316-144199 GCF_000705375.1 Tinamus guttatus
CTTAAATTTGCCGCATTTGGACAGGAGAATGGAACAATAAAGGTATTAAATCCTAAATTTGGCCTATAAAAAGGCACATTTCTTGATGCTGCTATTAAAATACAAAAGTTATGTGAATGACTTTCTACAAGGACGTTCTTCAGTATAATACATTGAAGTTTTTACATGTTGCCCAAATGACAGTAAATTAGAGGTACTGCTAATCATGTAATTCCACATTTCATTTTATCAAAGGCTAAGCTAATAAAAATGTTCTTGTTTTTCCAACTTGCTGGTCAAGAATCTTGGATTTACAATCTTTTGTTAGATAAAAGAGATAGCACGTGCTTTTTTTCTGTTTTCTCAAGTATGTAAAATGAATTATTGCATTCCTCATTGTACAGGTACTACAGTTGTCGGATGGGAAAGTTTTGAAAACCTTGAACGCCTACCGGGCATCTGTGCAGCATTGCCAGTTTACCTCTGACTGTCAGACTCTTATTTCAAGTGCTCATGATTCAGTAATACAGGTTTGGGAGATAGTTAAAATCATTATATTTAAATTTATGGTGATATAGTCGTTTTATTTTTTTTACACTCTAGGTGATGTAAGCTCAATAAGTAACTGCTGTGTTTTATTTTGATTTGTTTCCAACTTCGTGTACATTTTGAATGGTGCCTCTTTACATTTTTGTAGTGTAGCTTGGTATTTTTGATTCTCTTGCTACTCTGAGCTTGGATTGCTGATTTAACTTGCAAAGGAGACTCTAGCAAGCCATTACTTGTCACCATGAAAGAATAAATGAAATACATATGATGCACAGGCAATTCTAACTCATGGTCTGATACTTATAACTTAGGAATTGCAAACTCTAAAATACTGATTTCATTACAGGAAAAAAATAAATGTTTGTGATCAATATGTTATGTGGAGATTTAGGATTTTTTTTTCCTTCAGATTTGTTGTGGTGTTGGTAGGGGCATATTATCAATACATCTAAAAACCCTACAATTTGGAAATAGGGTTAAGGGAGAGAAGTAACTGTGCTTCTTCTTTGGATGGGCAAAACCAAGGAGCAGCAAGTTAGAGTGCTAGGTGGGAACCAAGGCACTGTAAAAACTAGCTTCGGTGTACTTAGGTGTTAATGCATCTTACACAATTTCTACTTTTAAACTTTTATTTAAGTGAATAATAGAAAACCACCAACTTGAGGTGGGTGAAGAGAAACATTAGTGTTCAAACAAGAGAGCAGTTTTCCTGATATTGTAAGAGAAGGGTTTGGGATCTGGCACAAGATGTCCTTGGGCTGGTTTGCACTGCTGAAAGCAATGATGGTAAGGGGAAAAGAAAAAATCTGGCCTCTGAGCAGGCTGGTATGTCTATCTAGTACAGTACTGAATATAGATTCTAGCTTGAAAGAGAATGGCTTCACTAATGTAGTATCAAATTAACACTTTCTGCCCCTCAGCATTGTCGACGGATTCCAAAGAAACATTCTGCTGTGTCTGTGTTAGCATTTAAATTCTAGTTTAGATCAGGAATATACTTTTGAAGAGCATGTCTTTGTTGGTTATGTTTACTGGTGCCTTAGTGTGTGCTGCCCGTAGTCGTAGGCATGCAGACAAGATCCCTACCTACATGAGTTTGGGCTCCAACCCCTCATGGAGCGTCAGTCCACACAGCCCAATATAAGCAGGTCTCCAAACCACATGGTGGACTGTTGTCTTTGGCACCACTTTGCTCACCAAACCTGTGACACCCACTTGCTAATGTACATGTAGTCCATGCTGCAGCTAGTTGTGGTGCTAGTGCCTTGTTGTGCCTTTCCACTGAACATGGGGATCTGAAGATGGGGTGGGTTTGGGTGCTTTCTTTGTGGTTAGTGAGGCAGTGTATTTACAGCTCACCTGTTTACTGGCTTTTGGATCCCTCCTTCAGATCTAGGGTAGTTTTTTTTAGGTACTCAGCCCCCCCTAGTGGGTATTGCCTTAGTTAAGCCTTGAAGATCTTCATGGAAACACCTCTGGTGTTTGTGCTTTGATGCAGGAGACATATTTTGGAAACCTGTTAGATCATCTATCTTCTTGGAAGTCTAATAGCTGCTCTAAACACTTGAATTTTCAGTAAGGAGTTACTGAAAATACAAAAGCACTAATCAAAATAATATTTCACTTAAAATATATTTTGACTATTTAAGGGAAAGCTGAACTAAGTATAGAAAGTATGAAATGAGTTTTAGTTCTCACGCTTTGCAATATTGAGTGAATTAAAACAAATTCTTTTGTAGGCTAGTGATTAATTGCTACGATAAGCACATTGAATATAGTACCTTTTAATGAGCTGCAATTTACTGTAGAATTTTTATATATTGGTTAAAATCAGTCA
Source organism: Tinamus guttatus (assembly GCF_000705375.1). The sequence goes on from NW_010586107.1 coordinate 36,682, forward strand.
GTTAATTCATTCTTCCTAAGTTACATCTACCATACTTTTTTTTTTTTTTTTCTTTTTTAAAGTAGTCCATCTTTCCAAACAGGTATGGAGATGGCAGTTGAATGAGCGTGTGTTTCTAAGAGGGCACAAAGAAGCAGTCAAGGATTTTAGACTTCTGGATAATTCAAAACTTCTTTCTTGGTCATTTGATGGAACTGTTAAGGTAAATAAAAGATTTATGTTCACAAATCAGAAATATATTTTAATAGTTCTTTTTTTTAACCATTTGGTAGGCCCATTATGTTAACAAACAAATTGAATCACTCGATTGAATTATTCCTTAAGTTTAAGATGCAGAAACTTTTACAATTCAAATTTGCATTTTGCATTGTGTTTAAATTTCATATTCTTGTATTTTAGTCATGCAAATACAATATAAATTTTGATATATCCATATTTGGACTTTGTAGTTGAACTTTATCTTGTATACATAAGACATGGTCCTTTCCTTTTTAATATTGTTAACCTTTCTTTTTTCCCATATATTTTTTAGGTGTGGAATATCATGACTGGAAAAGCAGAAAAAGATTTTACTTGCCATGGAGATACAGTTCTTTCTTGCGCTGTTTCACCTGATGGCAGCAAGTTTTCATCTGCTTCTGCTGACAAAACTGCAAAGGTTGGTTATCTTGTGTACAAAGGTAAACATGATGCTTTGTCCTGAAATTGTGCTATATGTTTTTGTTATGAGGTAACCAGTGACTAACCAAATTATCTTAATGTATTTCTAATATTAAATTTCCTGTATTTTTTAACATGTTTCTAATGCTGTTAGAGATGGTCAGAATTGATCTTGAATATACCGCAAGGCTATCCTGGTTACTTCTGTACAAATGAAATGCACATTCAATGCGCAATTGGTCCATGTAGAACTGTGTGTGTGTGTGTGTGTTATTTGTATACAATTGGTCCATGTAGAACTTTGTGTGTGTGTGTTATTTGTATTGATTTTATTTAGAGCCTAGTTTTCTAATTTGGAAACCTAAGTTAAAAAACAAACCAGAAAATTTGAAAGTGAAAGTTCCTAATTGTTCCTAATATCTGTTTCCAATTTCTTGTTCCTAATTTCTGACATGATTCCTGTTCATAAACAGAGTGAAAATATTGAAATTTATAATGCTCTGGGTGTATGTTATCATCATTTTTTAAAAATAATAATTAATTCAAGAATCCTGATTCTATGAACAATTTAATGAACTTTCTTCTAACTGAACCAGTTGTATCACATTACGTCAAAATTGCAGCAAATGTTTTTCCCCTCAAAAATATATTTGTGGTTGGTTTGTAGCAAATGCATTTTTGTGATTCAGATGATAAAAAGAAAAAACATAAATGCTACAGTAAAACACGTATGAGCATATCGTCACACCCAGGGGTTTGTGTGTTTTATTTATACACACATACAAAATGCTTTATATATTTGAATACTAATGCTGTCTTTGAAAGAATGGATGAAAACTTGACTGTTTTTCAAGTGTCAGTTATCTTTTTCACTCTTCTGTGGTGTTTTCCATTTAGATATGGAGTTTTGAAAGCTCTTCTGTTCTACATGAGCTGAATGGTCATGAAGCCTGTGTGCGATGCTGTGCTTTCTCTTCTGATAACAAATTCCTAGCCACTGGAGATGACAAAGGCGAAATAAGGGTACTGCTTTAACCTTACACTTTACTTTATAATTCCATTGCTAGTTAGTTTACAGACTGACGAGATCTATTTGTTTGTGTTTCGTAGGTCTAATTCATTAGCAGGGTATTGAATAGCATTGGGAGGGAATTAACATGGGGTGGCTGTGTCTGGGAAGTAGACTTACCACAGACATGAAGGACACTTGGAAAATGTAGAAAAGCAAGAGCTGCTTAAAAAAAAGATAGTATGATGGAACTGGAATGGAAGTACTTCAAACACCTAAAAGAACTATGCAAAATAAATGTTTGAAATCAAAACTTTCAAATAGCTTTTGAAGCTCATTTTTCCTGTTTTGGGGAGGCAGGAAGGATTTTGGATTATAGGTGAGAAACTATAGTTTCTTAAAATGTTTTAAATCCAGATTTTGGGCAGGAAAAAAAAGCCTTGCGTAATAAATATAAAGAAAAGGAAATGAAATGTCCCCACTAATCTATGCATTTTTCCCCTGATTCTTTGCCACATATTTACAGGCAGTAGGAGTTCGCAACCGTATTGATGGGCTAATGTTCCATGAATTTCGAGGAACTATGAATCACATTATTTACTGATAATTTTCCAGTGAATCACATGTGTGATTAAATTCACTGTAAATGGTACAGTTGTAAGAGCTTAGTACCTTTTCTGAATTATTTTGTCACTTCAGGTAGGATGATAATTTATGAAGTTTTTTTTTCTTTGATATGAAAAAACACATTTTGTTTTTTCCTGAGTTTTTTTTCTTTCTGTTAAGTTTAGTTATGTATATAACTTCTTCTCTTTGTTAGATTTGGGATGCCTTAACAGGAGAATTACTTCACTACTTCTCCCCAGTTACTGTAGATGAAGGAGAACCAACCCATGGTGGCTGGGTAACAGACCTCTCATTTTCTCCTGACAGTAAGATGCTTGTGTCATGTGGAGGCTATCTTAAGGTAAACCTTAAAAATAACAAAACGTTGTAATGGAAGGGCATAATTAAAAAGGCAATGTTTGGATTATTTTAAAGGGAAACTGAAAGAAACTGAACAAATATGAAGTGCTCTACTTGGCACAGGACTGCTTAATTTTCTCATCTGCCTTGCAGATTTTACTTTTTTTCTTAAATATGAAAGCCGCCTGAAAGTGTATTTTAAGAAGCCTTCAAATTCTTAGGATGGATTTTGCTTTTGAATTCTATGTGTTTTGTTGCTTACAAAGCTAAAGATTTTAATAGGAAAATTTTTCACTAACATCTTTAATATTAAAGATAAGTTTTTTTTCTATAGCTTTTCTATAAAGCTAATTTTAATATTAGTCATTTCTGTCTACTTTAAAGTCCACTTAGTACTGATAGTTATGGAGACAATTGTGGACAGTTGTGTCTTGCAAACTACTGAAGACTAATTGATTGCTAGTCAATGTTTGAGCCCTTGGACACACTATTAGATTAATTCTTTCAAGTTAGCTAGTAATTGCTAACAAGGAGTGTTGAATTTTCTGATTTAGCATTGAAAGTGCATAAATTTTCTTTCATTCTTTTCATTTTTAGAGAGATGTTTGTTTAGACCTGCCTTCTAGTTTTATTTCTTGGTTACAAAGTACAATATGATGCTTCAAAGAGTCAAATAATGCTTTAGATTGTTATGAATTTCTGGGACTGAAGAAATCTATCTCCATGCTCAAAGCAGGGCTAGTGATAGATTAGGTTGATCAGGACCTTGCCCAGTCAAGTTTTAAGTATGTCCAGCAGGGGCCTCACTGGGCTCTGAAAGAAGAGCCTGACTCTGTCATCTCTTAACACATTTGTTTTTTTGTTGTTGGGTTTTTTTTGGTAGATGAAGGCAGCAGTTAGATTCTCCCTAGCTGCTGCTTCTTCAGGCTAAACAAACTCAGTGCTTGTGCTGTCTTCTACAACATGCTCTAGGGCCTCATCTCACTGCCTCTGTGCTGGTGCCACTCCACCTTGTCAATGTGTTTTGTGTACTGGGGCCTGACTAAAGTTGAGGTAAATCACATTCACAGTTCTGCCCTTATCTACAGAGCTACCGTTCTTGTCTCGGAGGGGCAGTCACACTGTTTAGCAAGACTTGCCTTTGATAAATCTGTTCCAGTTGTTCACAGTCCTCTTCTTGTCCTTCACCTGATTCACAGTGGCTTCCAGGAGTCTTTCTCCATACTATTGTTAGGAGCTATAGTAAAGATGACTGTAATCCCCAGCATCTACCTTGCCCTTTTTGCAAATGGGTGTGACATTTGCCTTTTCATAGTCACTGGGTCCTAATTCAATCATGACAACTTTTCATTCTAGACCTACAGATGGATATATATGATGTGCTGCTCCCACCCTCCCCCTTTTCAGGGGAAATACTAGTTAGTGATAGTCCAAAACACTTCATAAGTCTGGTTCTCTGAAAATTGGTTGGAGTTGGGTTTCAGTGTTACAGGAGAAGTAATCTTTAAACAGATGAGTCACCTTATTCATAAGTGAGTTGCATTCTGCTGCATGTGGTTGAGCTTGATGAGTGAGCAGTACCCACTGGCTCAGTACCTGATGGTTTTTCCTATCGACAGTAGTTCAAGAGCTGGTGAAGATGTTGATTTTTTGGGTCTCCATTGGATAACAGGTTCTCTGGGAGAGGTATTTTTAATCAGAACGCTAGAGTCATTCAGTTGCAACACTGCATTATGCACGCAACTGTTATGGTTCATTTTTCATGAGATGAGGAAGCTACAAAGTAGTAATATATTGTGTGCTTCTATAGGCAATCTAAATTAATCTGTGTCAATACTTAGCTACTGCCATCAAATATTGCTAGAATAGATGGTAGACTACTTCTTGGAATATTGACTACAACAAAGTAACAGCTTTGGGTTGGATTGCATTTGATTTATGTAGTCCATTGTTTTTGTGAGAGTAATACATGTGTCTTAGTGTTAAAATATAACAACATAACCTCATTTTAAAAAAGTCTGTGCTGTTTCAACTGTGAAAGTTATTATCCTTTCGTGAATCCAGCTAACCTTTTAGTTTCAGTTATATTGTCTGGCAATTAGTTTCATGTATTCGTTGGGTTATATAAAAATACATCATCTTTTAAATTTTAGATGTGTTACAATTCACTTTTGGTCATATTTCCTGACAGTGATATGGGACGTTGCCTGAATTTAGTCTTACTGCTGTATTTAATATTTTGTATGTTTACTTTGTTCAAGAAGACTGAAGCTGTTCAGTTTTCTGGTCATCTGAAAGACTGGTACCTCTAGTAATTTGACCCTTTCTAAACCTTTTCTCTTTAAAATTGCTTGGGTTTTTCTGCTTTAATTCTTCTCCTTTGGGGAAAGAAATTGATTGGATTAACATGCTAGAGCTGTTTATATAATTCATTCTAGCCTTATTTTAACTAACTGAAAGTATATTTTATGTATGTATTTTTTAGTGGTGGAATGTAACTACTGGAGAATCCTTACAAACCTTCTACACAAATGGAACAAACCTCAAGTCAATACATGTGTCCCCTAACTTCGACATTTATGTGACTGTTGATAACCTTGGTATTCTTTATGTATTACAAAAGATGTGATTAATGTGATGAATGTTGCAGAGATCAGGTAGCTTGCTCAATTTTTGAGCTAGAAACAAAATTCTGCTAACTTTTTCTGGCAGTCTTTAAGCTGTGAATTATATTTCAATATAATGTTTTCATGTATATTTATGTGTGTTTTCTCAAATGAATTTTCATTTAATCTTGTTTTTGATGAGCATTATTATCAATACTTAAATCTTGATTTGCATCCTAAGTGTGTTGCTTCCAACATTGTAAGGAAATTATATTAAGATTTATTCAAATTATGTGAAGTTAATAAACAGCAGTGGAGAAGCAATAGGAGTATAAAGATTGAATTGTATTTTATGCTAAGGCTGATGGCTAAATGTTCTGTAGCCATTAACACAATGACTTTTTTTTTCCCCCCCCAGTCGTGCAAGGCTTTTCATTTAAGACAAATGGAAAGAATCGGGGACATCTTTCATTTCAAAAATGATACTCCAGCTATCTTGGTGCTTGAAGTTCCAAACCAGAAGTCTGTTAATCTGTTCTGTTGACAGCAGCAGTACTTCCCGCTTGTGAGAACCATTATGCTCCCACCCTTGGGGAGATCACGTGCATTGTAGCATGTAAGAGCTGTGTTTTTGAAGAGGAAGCTTTTGAGGCTCGTTTTGTCAAGACAAAACCTGAAAGGTTGTTGGAATTGAAGTGGGGGAGATCGTGCCACATTTCCAGTCATAGGGCTACCTAGTAAACTGTGATAGAAAATGTTTTAAAAGGTTTATGCTGAAAAATATAGCAAGGTGTGAATTTTTAGTTCTTTTTCTTTAACATTTAGTTTATACCACAGAGATATTTTATTTTTATCATCTTTGTTTACTTGGGATTCTCTGCACAGAGGTCTCTGGCCTGCTATGTGATTCTTTATTATGTTTTTTAATCTATTTATAGATTCAATATAAGGTAAAACTTTTGATATTTTCTACTAATTATACTTAACATATCTTTTGTGAATAATTAGGTAACAAATTTTTTTAGGCATCTGGTAAGTAAGCCTTGTTTCAGTTAGTTACCTCTTAAATGCCATGAGTAATTGCACAAGCATTTAATATCATGATTTTTAACTTTTGCAGTTGGCAGTAGAAAACTAATCTAAATACCTGGTTGTAAAAATACATTAGCAAGTGTCTATCAATTCATAATGAAAAAAAATCACTTTTAGTGATTATTTTTGTGTGTGGATTTCATAGGATTTTATTATTAATGTTTTTCTGTTTTTTGACAATCAGCAAATCCCCCCTTTTTAATTCCACTGTTTTTAAGGTACTATTGAATACGGGTCAGTATAATTAAAGTACTGCAATTTACGTACTGCTGGCAGACATACAAAGAGAATAAATTTTACAAAAAAAAATGAAACATTTTGTATTTTAAGTGTGTGATGCAGCATTCAATAAAGATAATTGGGCAATGTTGGCCTAAGTTATGAATAAATAACAGTTTTTGCATGTTTGTGTTTCTTTTTTCTTATTGTTTTGATTTTGTTTTTTATCAAGGTGGGAGGAAGGGGAAGTACTATTTTCTTTTGCCTTAAGTAATAAAGTGAAGATGGTATCTGTGCTGCTATTCTAAATGTAATGCTGCTTTTCATTGTACAGGAAAAATACTTTGAAAGGTAAGCAATAGTGTTAAATATGAAGATGAAGGGAAAACAGCAGAAAGGACTGGGTTTTTTTTTTTTTTTTTTTCCCATCAGCGGACACTCAAGGTCTTTGGAGCGAGTCATGTAGCAAGCCAAAAAGGAAAACTGCATTCTTGGGGCCTCTCCTGTAGCGTTCACGATAAACTTGCTTCTGTTCTGTGTAGCTTGTACAGCCCTCATCGCTACTCTGAATAGCTTAAGGTCCTTTCAGCCCTTGGGATGTCCCCTCCCTGCATAATCTCTGCTGACCTGTTTGCACGGGACAATGTTGGTCAGAATTTAGAGTCCCCAATGGACAAAAAGAGGATAAAATCCTCACATAAGAAATCAGCAAAAAATTGACTTTTCTGACAATGCTGTTGAGACCGATGATAGGAAAACTTGTGCTTTAGTGAAGGCAGTGAACTTGCAGAGAGTGGAGTGTATGAAAGATTTCAGTCTTGAAGTAGGAAATAGCACAGAAGCTTAAAGAAAATAAGGGTATAATTGCATGATTCTGCAAAAGTTGCAACACAGCAGCAACCTGCACATTGCTAGAATTGAGGAAGCTGTGCCCTCTAGGAGGTGGCATATAGAGGCAAGACATCTGCATTCATATGCAGATGTGCGCAGGTGACTGCTAAATCTCTAGTTGCAAATGAGGTGAAAGAAGAGAAATAATGGTGAAAAAGTCTCAAAGAGCCAAAAAGGAGATGTAAAAGGCAGGAAGAGGAGGAACAAATCGAAATGGAAAGCCTTTGAAATAGGGGGCCAACCACGACAGCAACTTTAATTTAAAATTTCTAAGATTAAGGCAATTTACTGTAACTAAAAAAAAAAATCCTGCTTTGTCAGCAGATTTGGCTGTTTTCTTTAATGCTTAGATGTATTCTAACAGATACAAAAGAAAGTTTGGCCTGAAGCAGTTTTTTTGTAGCTCGACCATTAGTGCTGCCATTATCTCTTGTAATGCCAGATCAAATAGATTCATTCTACATCCAAATTTAACTAATGAGCATTGGCCAATTTTATATAGTTCTTTAGCTGAAATTATACGTAATTTTGTACACACGGTTTTTGAGTCACTTCCTATTAATGATGCCTATCAGCTCCAGTAGAAGTTTTGAGTCTCTTCATTTTGGCAATTAGGCCTACAGCTCCTTCACAAATACTTTTTTTTTTTTTTTCCTCTTGATTTCCGTTATTATCAAGGAATTGTACCTTCACAGTGCCATTGCTTAAAAGGATGCCTTATGTTGCCTTGATTTGTACCATTACTGTAACTATAGTGTTCCTCTCCTTCCTTGCTGATCTGCTATTCCGGTCATTTGAAATGTAGTTGCGTGATTGCTGCCTGAGTTGTTTTTCGTGCTGAGAGTTATGGATCTCTTACAGAGCTGCAGTCTGTGGGCAGAGAACCGGTAACTTGTTGCAAAAGCCTGTTACAGAAACTTCCTCCCCCAGATTTCTCTGCTTCTCGTGGAAAATCGTAGAATCATTATGGTTGGAAAAGACCTTTAAGATAACCAAGTCCAACTGTAAACCCTTCAGCACCCTGCCTGCTAAACCATGTCCCCAAGTGCCTTCATCTACACGTTTCTTGAACACTGCCAGGGACAGTGACTCCACCACTTCCTCGGGCAGCCTGGAAGTCTCTTTCCCTGTAGAAATCTTCCTAATGTCTAGCCTGAACCTCTCCTGGTACAACTTGAGGCTATTTCCTCTTATTCTATCTGTAGTTACTCTGGAGAAGAGATCGACCCCTGCTTCACTACACTCTCATTTCAGGTAGTTGTAGAGAGCTATAAGGTCTCCCCTGAGTCTCCTCCAGGCTAAATAACCACAGCTCCCTCAGCTGCTCTTCATAAGGGCTGTGCTCCAGCCCCTTCACCAGCTTCCTTGCCCTTCTTTGGACACACTCCAGCACCTCGATGTCCTTGTAGTGAGGGGCCCAAAACTGAACACAGTATCGAGGTGCAGCCTCACCAGTGCCGAGTACAGGGGGCAGTCACTTCCCTGGTCCTGCTGCCTATGCTGTTCCTGATACCAGCCAGGAGGCCGTTGGCCTTCTTGCCCACCTGGGTACGCTGCTGGCCCATGCTCAGCCGGCTGTCGACCACCCCTCCAGCTCCTTTTCTGCCATGTGGCTCTCCAGCCACTCTGCCCCAAGTGTGTAGCACTGCATGGGGGTGTTGTGACCGAAGTGCAGGACCCAGTGCTTGGCCTTGTTCCACCTCATGCAGCTGGTCTCAGCCCATCAATCCAGCCTGTCCAGATCCCTGCGCAGAGCTTTCCCACCCTCAACCACATCAACTCTTCCTCCCAGTTTGGTGTCGTCTGCAAATTTCCCAAGGGTGGACTCAATCCCCTCATCCAGATCGTTGATGAAGATATTAAAGTGAACCAGCTCCAACACTGACCCCTGGGGAACACGGCTTGTGACTGGTCGCCAGCTGAATTTAACTCATTCACTGCCACTCTCTGGGCTCAGCCATCCAGGTAGTTTTTCACCCAGCAGAGTCCACTTGTCTAAGCCATGAGCTGCCAGCTTCACCAGGAGAAGGAGTGGGAGACTGTGTCAAAGGCCTCCCTGAAGTCTAAGTAGAGCATGTGCACAGCCTTTCCCTCATCCACTAGGCAGGTCACCTGGTCACAGAAGGAGATCAGGTTGGCGAGGCAAGATCTGCCTTTCATGAATCCATGTTGGCTGGGCCTGATCCCGTGTTTGTCACACACGTGCTGTGTGATCACCCTCAAGATGACCTGCTCCATAGCTTTCCCCGATACCAAGGTCAGGCTGACAGGCCTGCAGTTCACTGGATCCTCCCTTGTAAATGGGTGTGACATTGGCCAGTCTCCAGTCATCTGGGACCTCCCCTATCGACCAGGACCACTGATAGGTGATGGAGAATGGCTTGGTGAGCATGTCCGCCAGCTCCTTCAGAATGCTCAGGTGGATCCTATTTGGCCCATAGACTTCTGGGTGTCTAAGAGGAGTAACAAGTCACTGACTGTTTCCCCCTGGATTATGAGGGGTTTATTCTGCTCTTCATAGTTGTCTTCCACTTCTGGAGCCAAGTACCTTGAGGATAAAATGGCTCAGGTTGATGCCCTGTTACAAAAATGCTTTGGTCATTTTACTTTTAAAAAAATAGTGATTTTTTTTCCATATTTTTATTTATCAGGTTTTCTTGGTGGAGTCCAGCTCTCAAGGTTGTGCACAGCTATGCCAGTGCCCCCTCATTGCTGTTCTCCTGCGATGTTCTACAGGAGTTAGTGTGGGGGGGGTGTATGGGTGTGGGGGTGAAGGTCAGGCTGCAAAAGCCTGATCCTCAAAAAGAGGATGAATCCAGAGTATCAGGAAGTTATGGAGAATTCGGCCATATTCTTCCAGTTATTAGCAGAATGAGAGCCCCTTACTGAACCGTTCCGGTGCCCTTTCACAGTGAGTAGCTGCAGCCCAGGGGGTTGACTTTCAGACTGCTTGGCAGTGAGCGGTGGCCTCTAGCACCTCGCTCCGATAGCACTTGCTTGTCCTCGTTAGTTAGCACTTTTTTCTCCCTTCTTTCCTCCCTATTGTGGAGACTTAAGTTTACCAGGGTCATTGGATCCTGGTGATAACTACAGCCTCTGAGGACTGAGACCCTTCATTGCTGTTGTGATAAGAAGACAGAAATCAAATGAATATATATACTGACATCTTCAGCATTTCCCATATCATATCCTCCTGTTATATTTGTGGGAAATAGGCAATTGAGCTCTAATTGGACTTTTAAAATTGTATGCGTATGTTTGTTTAGAAGAATGAGAAAGACAAAGTATCTCAAGAGTCTTTCTGTAGGCAATTTCTCTTGTGGGGACATCTTACAGAACAAATTGGCATTATTTCCTTGTAACAAACCATATATTGTATGTGTAACAAATGCCTCTCAGGTAAAGAGAGTTCTTGTTATATCAGTCTGGTTCATCAGAGTATTTACTTAGTATGCCACAATTAGACACTCTCTGTATTTACATGGTGTATTAGATTTTTCATATCATAGAATCATAGAATGCTTAGGGTTGGAAGGGACCTCTAGAGATCATCTAGTCCAACCCCCTGCACACGCAGGTTCACCTAGAGCACGTGGCACAGGACTGCGTCCAAGCAGGTTTTGAAGATCTCCAGAGAAGGAGACTCCACAACCTCTCTGGGCAGCCTGTTCCAGTGCTCTGTCACCCTCACTGTTAAGAATTTTTTCCGTAAGTTCATGTGGAACTTTTGGTGCTTCAGTTTGTGGCCATTACCTCTAGTTCTGTCCATGGCCACCAGTGAAAAGAGGGCAGCACCATCCTCCTCACTGCCTCCCTTGAGGTACTTACAGACACTGATCAGATCCCCTCTCAGCCTTCTCATCTCTAGGCTGAACAGGCCCAGCTCCTTCAGCCTCTCCTCTTTCTATATTTGCTTCTTCTATAAGTATGTTTGTGGGTGTCTTTTTTCAAACCTTTGCGCAGTTTCTGTGTGATAGCCTATGAACTCAGAGGAACTTTGAAAATTATGGTTTTTAAAATGACTCAAAGTGAGGCAAAGACATTTGTTTAGTATAGCTCTGTAAGGGGATGCCATTTAGGTATAGCACGGTCATAATGCATAAATGCATACAAGAGTATGCTTGGTAAATAAAATAACTTTTAAATAGTATTTTATGTAACTAATGTGGTTATAAAGCAATAGGATATCTTACTAACTCTTTTCTAATTGCATAACAAATTTTGTTTTTATAAATATTCTGGTACTCTCTAGCACATGACACAGCATCGGTATTTTTATCATGTAACTCTAAATATCAAATTCTTTGTCACGTTTTGCACTTCCCTGTCAGAACTACTTACATTCATCTTTTAATGGTGCAATCAGTATTGGCTCTTGTTTATAAGCCCATTTCAGAAATGCAGGAAGAAAGATTAGGGAAACACCAAAAAATATACTTATTGTTTAAGAACACAGCAATAATGCGTGAGAGGAATGGCATATTTTTAATGTGAGGCTGGGAAATGCATACTGTATTTTCTTCAAAAAGGGTTTTCTTCAAAAAGGGTCTTCAAAAACCTACCCTTGCAAGCTGGTAGCTCCTAAGTGTTTTAATGTATCTGTGTGTCTTCTTGCAATGTGCTGTGGAATTCATTTATATTCAATATGAAGTTGCAGTAATGCATTTTATGTGTTCAAACAAGTGAGATAGATCAAAGGAAATATGTGAAAATACCAATATATAACTTAATTAAGGACTGCAAAATATGAGTAGTTTCAAAGAGGTTGAACTGAAGTGAAACTCAGAAGCAAAACAGTTGTGAGGTTGCTTTCACAGATACTATTTTTTTCTTTCAAGAATATCAAGAATTGATACTTTCAACGCTATCAAAAATGTAGCTTTTCAATTGCTGTTTGGACTCAGCAGTTGGCTGTTGGGAATTTGTAGCAGTAAGTCTGAGGTAGATTTTCTGACTACATCTTCATCCAAAGAAAAGAATGTTAAGTGGACAAACAGAATCTTTTTCTTTTGTTTGTTTTGTCGCTGCAAGAAGATAGTATTTGGGAATACCTGACAAAGAAAGGTACAAATCAGTTGTATTAAATATGACCTGCAATTTTTTTCGTAGCTTGTCCTTAGTATTCAGATTTGGTCTGGAAGAAAAGATAAAAACTGAGTGACTGCAGTCAGAGATCAGTAGCACTGATAATCTAGTAGCATGACATGTTAAAGGCAGAGGTATAATGGCCATCTTCATACAGTGACTGAAAAAAAAACAGTACTTTTTTAAGTAAAAGCTAAGTCCTTTCTACTTTCCATTTGGATGAGGACTTGTACATTCTTAGGCTTTGCTTCTTTTTCTAAACCAGTTTTAGAGGCTGTTCTAGATAGACATAAAGAGTAATTATTTTTGTATTTTCCCTTAGCAACCCATGCAAGATTGTAAGCACGTTACCTTGAGCTATTCTGTCCTTCAAAGCTGTTTATTGCCAACAGATTCTCGTTACATTAAACAAGTGAAACCACATAACAAACATTGCAGTAATCAGGCCAGAAGTACTCATAAATTATCACCAGGCAGCTCCAAATCTGTCACACATGCTTACTGACTTTTTCACAGGCATGTTTATGTAATTGGAAGAAAATATATAGAGGAAGTTAAGTATCTTTCTTTTTTTTTTTTTACATGGCTAAATCAGCTCGAGTGAGATGAAAAACACCCTCCACACTTGGCTTTGGATCTGCAGAGACATTCTTGAGAAGTAAAACCTTTGTGAAATCTTTCAGCTGTGATCACATGCAAGGTATTAGCAGTTGTCCAGGTGCCACTGCTTGTGTTTTGGTTGCACATTCCTGGTTACATATTCCTTGTATAACAGGATATCACCTCAGTCAGGGAGTTACAGTTTTGGAACCTTTCCAGTCTTCTAGCAAAGCAATTTTTGGGCATAGTTAGGAACATAGATGTAATGTAGGATGTGTTAAAGCTGAGAATCATTGACAGGAGTCCAAAGAGTCACAGTTCCACAGATGTGAAAAAGTATGTTAAATGAGATGCTGTCTTAAATGACATCCCTTAAGAAGAAATGTAGAAGGTGCAGTGAAATACAGATAAATATATTCAGATATGTTTAATATGATTAGAGTGGAAGTTACAAATCAAAATATGCCAACAATTGATAGGACTAGGTGAAGCAATGAGTGAAATTATAGGCAAAGTAGTGATTTAGTATTAAAACAAGATGGTTTAGTATTAAAAATATGCAATTAATAAAAATTAACTTAGATTGCATTAATCATAATGACACAATTCTGAGATACGATGTTGAAAAGACAGAACCGTTTTGTGTTTGGAATAAAATGACAGAATGTACCTATCCCATATAACTTTATCAGAGGAACAGGAAGTTCATATTCTTAACAGAGCAGGTGGTAAGGATGCATTTGTTTAAATAATTATGAATTAATAAGTCCAAGCAATAAATATCAGTTTTCTATGATGGATAGAAGAAAAGCTATTTGAAACACTCCTGTTAAAATTAATTGAGCCTTGACAAACTGAGGAATTTCTAAGGGGTTGTGAGCTTTGACAGTTTTTTGAAAGAGGTGGACAAGAGTACTAAAGACCTGAGGTCAATCCTGAGTAAAATAGTGCAATGGCTGATTTAGGATTATATCAGTAAGCATAATCTACTCCAGACATCATAGAGTTTCTCTAGGCATTGCTGATTATTGTGATTTTGAGGGACTGGTTTTATCAAACATTCTTAGCAGATTTCTCTTTGCTCTGATTGTGCATGTATTTTTTTAGACCAGCTTTGTAATAACTTTTACAATAAACTTTGATTTCTTTAGCAAATTTCATTTATTTTCACATAGTATTTTGATTTAAAGGAGCTTCTATTCTATTCTATTTTGATGAAGTTTGCAGATGATATAAATTGACCAAAGAATGAATTGCAAAAGTAAGTAGCTTTCACAAGATAATGTGCGTCAGTCTTTCAACATCCTACAGCACATTTTTGCTGTCTTACAAACAAGGCGTGACTGTGTTATGCACAACAGAGCCAAGAACGCCAACAAGACCATCTTGAAAATGGTGATGTGGCAAGGAAGTTGGTCAAGATCATCCATATAACCTCCAAAGTACTTGCAGTTTTATGTAGACAGGATGTATGGGTTCATAAAAAAGGTCTATCTTGAAGGAGTGTGGTGATCATCTATGTGTTTCATTGACGTCTACTAGAACAGTGTATCCAGCTATGATAATAATGTTTCAAAAGGAAATGGAAGGTGATCCATGGGCTTGGGGAAAGGTCTGGCAGTGTAGAAGTTTGGAAGTTGAATTTATTTTGTGAACTGGAGACAAGGCTGAGAATTGACCTATTGGTCACTGGTGTGGGAGAGAGGCAGAAGGTTTCAGTGTCACTGACACAAGCATAACTAGTTCAAGTGCTTGGAAGGAAAAAAAAAGTGAAAAATCATGTAAAGCAAGGGAATAGAATCTGAATTTATACTCTGATATACAAAACTGAAAACAAACTTCTTTCTTAGAAAAACATTCTGTCTCTGTCAAATTTTCCCTGCTCTTCTCTGTGTTTCAAAATATATAATTTGTAATAAAGCTAAGAGCAGTATTCCCTTGCTTTATGTGACTAATAAGGATACTTCCAGGAAGCACCTTCAGAGGCCTTCTGTGGTGTTTCCTCACCTCAGGTCTTCACATTATGTTCCAGGACACTGATTGCCAGAAAATACTAAGACTCAGAGCTTGTGCTGGCCATTTATGAATTGGGGAGAACTTCTTTCTTGTATAATTTGACTTCTAAATCTTTTCATTTTCTTTTTTGGAGATCACTGGACCACTTCAGGGAATATTGTACTAAATACAGTTGGTCTGTACCTTCACATGCTGCAGAGACACATCCTTTTATTTTCCCAGAGTGGCTTCCTTGCTCACTGCATCATGTAATGACTGGGAAACCGTTTTATGCCAAAACAAATTGACAGGGATATTTTTCCTTATCTTCTGTAGTCTGGGAAACAGGGTGTCACCTGCAGGAATTAGTTACTTCTCACCTAAGTGATTTCCTGCCATCTCTGTGGATCAGGAATGGTGATGGCACCTTGCTAGTCTCTTCTCTCTACTTCTTTTGGCATTCGATTTCATTTTCTAGATTTGAGGCATTTGGCCTAGTTAAGTCTTGAATCTTGGCATAAGTATACCTGGGTGAAATGTAATGGCTGTGATAGAAAGGAGGTCATGCTGAGTGATCTAATGTCTTTTTACATTAACCTCCAGTCATGTACATCCTTCCCAGACACATCAATGTTCCAGGAGATTCACTCAAATTCTAATGCAGAATTGTTAACATAATCCTTTCACTCAAAGTCACTGATACCTTCCAGACAGTACGTGACAGTATAAATGTGTAAAAATAACTTAAAGTAAAAAATATTACTTCTTGCAACATAAACTGAAGAAATAGTGCTGACTTCAATTTTATATATTAGACATTTTTGCTTAGGACATGTGCAAGCTGTTAATTTTACATCTTAGCAATTATCACCGAGTAATCACAGGTCTAAGAATTAATGTTGCACTGCATCTAATGTATCTTTAAAATCTGGGTAGTCTATTTCTTTTTTTCCTCATGGTGTCACTATAGGATAAAGTTAATGTTCTTTGGGTAGCCTCTATACTGAAAGATATTCAAATTTCCTTTAAGTCTCTCACAGAATTTCTGTTTTTTTCTAACACATTTTTATAGTGGGGGACCTCAAATGCATTGCCTTGAAAATCAAATGTGTTATCTTGGTCATTAACTCATCTTTATGTTGCGATTTTCCTTCCTTCCTTCCTTCCTTCCTTCCTTCCTTCCTTCCTTCCTTCCTTCCTTCCTTCCTTCCTTCCTTCCTTCCTTCCTTCCTTCCTTCCTTCCTTCCTACATATCACATATTCTTTGGTCCTTAACTCATCCCTTCCTTGCCTCCTTCCTTCCTTCCTTCCTTCCTTCCTTCCTTCCTTCCTTCCTTCCTTCCTTCCTTCCTTCCTTCCTTCCTGCCTTCCTTCCTTCCTGCCTTCCTTCCTTCCTGCCTTCTTCCTGCCTGCCTTCCTGCCTTCCTTCCTGCCTTCCTGCCTCTTCCTCCCTTCCTCTCCCTTCCTGCCTTCCTCCTTCCTCTCCCTTCCTTCCCTTCCTTCCTCCCTCCCTTTCTTCCTTCTTTCCTTCCTTCCTTCCTTCCCTCCCTTCCTCCCTCCCTCTCTTCTTCCATTTATAGTTGCATAAATTATTTAGCTTTGGATAAGGATCTAGATAATTTGGCCAGTTCTTGTAAGAACTTGAAAGTAGAAATTGCCTTCCTGCAAAAAAAAGAAATAAAAACCCACACAATGAACAAGACATACATCTAATAACTATACATGCTTATGATGTTAACTCCATATTGTATTTTCTTTTATAAGAGGAGGAAATCTAAATCCACCCTTACTTGCCTAAGGTAGTCATATATACCTACCTAAGCTTCACTTTTTATTATGTCATTCTAAAATGTTTCGAATTCAGCTTCACCGATTGATGGAGTAAGTAGCTGATCTTTTCCAAGCTCTTGGTGGCAAAAATAAAAAATATTTCACTTATATATTTGTAGTAATTTTGTCTGTCTAGTTCTTCCCATTTTACCCAGACATACAATCTCAAACACACCTAGATACCTGACTGACATGGCTCTTTATGAGAATGAAAGATACGGCGGTCGTGATTGCATTGGCTAGGACTGAAATTTCCTGTGGTACTGCACAGGTGAGGGAGCCAGTCATAGAGCTGCAGGCTCCAAGTCATGCGTTTTGGGCATATCCTTCCTCACGGCAGAGATCATAGACCTTTTCTCTGATTTTCTTCTGCTTCTTCAGTTAGACAGTAGTGTTTGACTGCATTCAGGATTTTAATGAGTATGAAAGTGGCTCTCTAGTCAGCACGAAGAAGATCAGCCACCAGTTCCACAAAGTCTTTTGTCCTATCTGTAGCTCTGTCTGCAAGTGAATCTGGTATGTTTGTTTTGGGCAGCTGACCTTGTTTTCAGCCTCCAGCTGGTTTGAGTTGTGAGTTTGCAGGTATGATAGCTAACTAGACCCAGTGTATTCAAAGGTGGACTTGGTTGCAGCAGGGCCAGGGATGGTTAAGTGTGATGGCTTAGCAAACTCTCCCTAAATATGTTATGGAGCACTGAGGGATTGGAGAACTTTCGTAAAGTAGAAGCCTGAGCAATATCCCACTTATGACTCCCAGTGAGCTGAAAATCCTGTCAGTGTTTCAATCCTAGATGGAGTCCTTTTCTCTTCTGCTCTCTCCAGCTGGTTCTCTACATGAGATAATGTATCTCTCTCAGCTAAGTGCCCCCATTTTTGTACTGTCCCTAGTCCTTGTGCTATGGCTTTCACCTACATGATTTTCACTGCCACATGGTTCCTGTTTAGAGACAATTGTTCTGTGGGCTGGTAGTTTAGAGATGGTTGAAAATACTATTTCTAGATTGTTGTCTTGATGACATCTTAGACATCATCCTGCAGTGGGGTGTGAAGCAGAATAGCTGAAGGGAAAACTGAAAGAAATCTAGGGCAAAATTAGATATGAGTTCAATACCTGTCATAAACTGCCTGTTCTAGTCTAGAATTGGAGATAAAAAAACATTTAATAGGTGTATATGGAAGTTTATTATCTGTCTACTATTCAGCTTGCTTTGCCAAAGGACTGACCCAGTCTTCTTATGACCTTCTAATTCCCTTTGTGGAGGTCATCATCTGGCCATGCCAGTTTTTTGACACTGAGATGTAGCAGCAAAACTCCACGCAGAACCTTGTGGTTCTGCAGGAGCAGCAGATACTTATACCCTCATACTTAGTGGCAGAACAACAGAAGCAGTTATGCTGAGTAGCTGCACCTGTTACCTGTAACTTCTCTGTTTTTGAATAGAGAACGGACCAGGTTGGTGTAAACACCATGCATGCTCTCAAATGAAACATCTACTTTAGAAAACCCCATAGGTCCACAATACAGTGGTTCCCCTGGATTTCTTCAGGAGTTCCTCTGGACTTGAAGCTTTCTTCTAGCAGAATAACCTGGATAGCGATATCTCTAAAATACCAAGTTCTGTGTCACCCGCACTTGCTTTAATTTCCCCAGCTTCTAGTGTCAAATATCATCTACCTCCATACCGTCTCTCTTCTATTATCAGTTTCTGTCCCATAAGACAGTTGTTACAATTAACTCTTGTTTTCACTAACTCTTGTTTCAAAACATCCAGATGCTCCAGTTTCTTCACATGCTCTCCTTGGCTACCTCTATTTCCTCTTTCCTTGAGTAGAGATCAAGAATAGTAATTTTCCTCACTTAATCTTCTGGAGATGGTTGTTTTTCTCCCTACCTTCACTGTTAAGACAGACCATTGTCACCTTATTGCTTGCTCTTCTCCAAGGCACTTTAAAGGTAAATCATCTTTTCCCTGACCAGAAAGGACTGGAAGTCAGGTAGCAACTGATTTTAGTGTGTTTGCGTCTTATGCTCGGTGCAGTCTCCCTGGATCTGAAGAAATGTCAAACAGTTGTCTCATGACAGAGGGGCCCCAGAGATTTGCTTCCAAATGGCTTATGTTAGTATCCGTTAGTGAGGAACTAAGGTAGTGAGATGTTTCCTGCCCAGACCCCAGGCTTCTTTAATGGGAGAGCCTCACACCTTTAAGCTCTGATCTCTCTTTCCATGTTACCTTTATGTGAGGGCTCCAAAGACTCACTGTCTCACCACCCCCAAATTTTTCTCTCACCTTTATCCTCATACCCTCCCCTACCAGTCTTTCATCAGTTCTTCCCTCCCATCTTTGGCCCTTGCAACGCTATCAAAACACTTCAGCTTGCTTCACCCTACCTGTTTGCCATCTCTTTGATGAAACTAGACCAAATTCTTTAGTTAAGTCATCAAGCCTTCCTGTTCCAACTCCTTCATTCACTTCAGAATCCTTTGGATCCAGCCCCTTATTTCCTCTAGCAATGAAAAATGATGCACAGGGACTGTACAACTTCATTTTATTTTGTGTGCTTTTATAGGATATAAATAAATGACAAAATTACAAAATTTATAACTGGAAGCCCAAGCATATTTACATAAGTATTTGTTGCAGTGAGGCTACTATTTACTGTTCTCCTATACAATTTTCCTTTTGGTACCATATTTTTAGTGTTATTTTTTACTGTCAGTTGACTACGTACATATCAACAGTGAATAGGCAAAATATGTACAAGGAACTATTTTCTTCAAGTAAATTGAATACTGTATTAAAAGTATGTCATCACTCAGCGCTATAATTAGGTTTAACTAAACCATGTACAATTATCAGGTTTAAACCAAGTTCAGTTATCTTTTTTTTGGAATTCACTAACTGATTCTGACTGGAAACCTCAGCTGGATAGGAAATAATAATTAAAAAAAACATTAAGACAACCACACAATTTATCAATATCTCTATAATGAACTTCAAAATGATTCACAATTTGACTGGATAGAACAATATACGTTAAAATGTCATTTTTCTCCTATAGTGATATTTGTACTGTTATAATTCCAGTTCTACATAAATATACATCATGGTATTATACAAATACTCCACAGACATTAAAAAAATTAAAACACTTTAAAGAAAATGTAAGTAAATCTTATTTAATCAAATATTAAGCAAATGCTTAACTATTTTGTTTCATGAAAACATTTTATTACTTTGGAATTTTTTTATTTTTCTTGCTATTTTTACTTAGAAAATGTTTTGCAGTAGAATTTTATCAACACTCTTCCAAACCAGTTTCTTTGACAGAAATCTTGATAGCAAAATTGTTAGTTTTGATTTTTGTATTTAGAACCACTGAGATATTTTTTAAATGCTAGTAGGATTCATGGCTATAGCAATGTTGAATTGCATAAACTAGATGTAGGTGTAGTAGAATGACCATTCTACTTTCACTTCAGACTGATCACACAAAACATGTCGTGCACTGATGCAACGACTTATAATTGCCATAATGCTGCAATAGTAGTTTTTTAATTAACTTTAAAATAAACAATATTATTTCATAATTAATCTGGCTTCCTTTCCATAAATATTCCTATGTTTTCCTATATTACTTCTCTTCCATAAAAATATCTAATAAAAGAAATGTTCTCTGTGCATAATTAACACCTTTTTATAACCATTCATAAAACTCTGATCCTTTGTCGCAATGTAAGAGGCTTCTATTTCTGCAGAGGATCAAAGGACACCAATGATTACATATAAAACCAGCGCACATAGAAATCAGGGTACCTAATTTCTTGTCACTTTAATGAATTCTTTATTCAATACAGTAGTTATTAATGAATTCAGTGGTTTCACAAATGCTCTATTTATTAATTCTGGTTCAATTTCAATTAAAAACTGCCCAGATTTAAATAAAAAACCAATCAAATATTCTACTCAGAGGCAGCATTACCGTTAGTTTAGACCTTTTGTCTTTTAAAAAGTAGAATTCTAAAATAAGAAACCAAAGAAAGCACTGTGGCAGAGTCACAAGGGAGAACCGCAGGAAAAATAATTTTTCTCTCTCCTCTTGTAGACTGTAATTTGAAAAGTCCTCATGTAGTGTCATTCTTCTGTCAGTGCGGCAGGAAGAAGAACATCACCAGAAATGACTGTCAGCCTTTTTGTTAGTTACAAGGCCACTCTGACGGTGCAGTCTTCCTCTCTGCTGGATCGAAACGTTGCCATAAAGGAAAGGCTGTGCTGTGACTGCTTGGAGTGCAAGGCACAACAAGGAACAGGGGGTCAGTTTTGTATCAGAAAATTGTAGTTTCATACTTGGTATTAATGCCTCTTTTGGCTTCTTGTCCAGGTTCAACAATCCATGGTAGGTTTGCAAGAGTCTTTTGTTCGGATGGATCTATCTGCTTTAAAGCAAAGGCAAACAGACGGGTTACCATTTCTGTGAACAGCAATTCTAGTAGAAGCTTTTCTTTTAAACAAATTAATAGAATACAGAGCAAATCCTACATGAGTAGAGTCCCCTTTTAACATCTGCAGCAGTCAGCGCAGTGGTCGAAACACCTGTGTACCTGTGGTTGCCCCTCTTTCTGCTGTTTTCATCAGACCTGTGTCTACTCCCAAGTC
Source organism: Tinamus guttatus (assembly GCF_000705375.1). The sequence continues at coordinate 58,290 of NW_010586107.1, forward strand.
TACAGGGCATCATAGTTAGTTAAAACTGTGTTTGAAGGTATCTTTGATTCTGAAAAGTCCTTTTAATGTTTAACGGCATCAGTAAACAGGAAATGTTCTTCCTTAAGTTTTTATGCATGAAGATTCTGGGGGGATGGATTACATAGTGTACAGTCATATGTTTTTTCCCCTCCTTCCTCTCATGCTATAATTAAGTATCACAGAGTAGGATTCTCATTTCATATCCAGTGATTATGATAGAGCATACAGTCATTTTTCCTCTTCCCCTCCCAAATCACACTGTGCCCATTGTCTCACTTGATGTAAAATAGTTATCATAATCTTTTGAAAAGTGCTGCCATAAAGTAGTATTTCTCCATCATTTATGCACTTCAGGATGGCATTTTAAATTGAGGCAATGAAGATGCTGGCTCCGACAATATGGGATTCTTGGGAATTTGAGATTCCAAAGAAAATATTGAAAAGGTAGGTTGAATCTTAGAGAAAGGACCGCTTAGAAACAAGTGGGTCTGCTGAAGCTCAAAAAAATAAAAAGGGCAAGAAATAAGTTGTTTGGTGAGACAAGAGGCTCATTGTATGTTGATTTGTATTTGTAATCTGACTAGGATTCATAGTTTGGCAATCTTATCTAAACCAAACTTCAGAATATGTGAGATACTGACTTGTGTATGATCATGTACCAGATCAGCTAAAAAGCTTTTAAGGGATGTCATCTCTCTAGTTATCTACAGATTTTATCTTATTACTAACTGCAGATATTTATGATAAGAATTTATATATTAAAACTAAGCATAAGATTTTCAGAAATAACTTCACACATGAATTAATGCATAAACGTGGTGCTGACTTTATTTCTTGATTCAATCTCAGGGAAGTCAATGGAACTGAACAGTTTCAGAAGCATGCACTGACTGTGATCTCCAGCACTTAACAAAGTGTAACACTGGAATTAGACTGAATCAACAAAAGCTGCAATAACTATAAAAGACAATGCATGGGACTAGCCAGGTGACTTCTTAAACTGAAAGAATCTGAAATGAGCAGATTTGCACATGGCTGATCATTCTGCAGTGATAAAACTCTGCTGACTTCGAGACTCAGCTGAGGTGGCACAGCTGAGACATGGACCATTTTGGACTGAACAGGTATATTCATTTACACAACTTTCCATATATAAACTCTTACTGTATAGTTGGATTTCTTTTTCTAGTCTTCTACTTTCTACTTACCACAGACTTCCGAATGCTAACGCGTGGTTTTGGAATAGGTTTGGAGGGTTTATTTTCAAAGCTTTCTGGAAGGGTTGAAGAATGGCCCCCTTTTCGTGCTTGTAGTGCCAGCTGGTAGGCCACCTCAAAAGCTTGTCCCAGTGTAAGAATGATCTCGTATGCTAAATTCTGGAGAGCAAAAAACAAAACCAGTAACATTTAAAATCAACATTAGGTTGAAGTGTTGTTAGGTACAAGAGCAGTAGTATTGCCTATAGCAGTGACTTTTTAATTTTAGTAATTAAAAACTCACCAGTGGTGACTTGCCAAGTTTCTACAATGTTTGACATTTCTCCCTTGATTTTTTATTGATCGAGGACAATCTAAATGTCATTTATTGTAGTGAAAATGATTATGTCTGAAGACTTTAAAGATTTTTTTTTCACTAAACATTGAAAGAGAAGTGGGTGGATGTCATCTCTTTTCAGAACAAGTACATGAATTCCCCATCCTCAGCTCACCCTATTTCCCTGCTCTCAGGGTATCACCATCTTACAGCACGGCACCCATTGATGTTCCACCCAGCTTTATTTCAAGCCTGCTCTGGGGTTGGCCCGTCCTCCTCCTCCAGATGGGCAGTTTGCTGCCCTGCTCCCGTCCCAGGTGCTCCAGAGCACCCTATGCCATGCTGCCATGGAAGAACCAAGTAAATGGACACCTCTGCAGCTCCATCATGGCATTTCCCAAAAGACAAATGTCAGAAGCGCACCCTCCACTTTGCAGACGTGCTGCACCTAGGCATGCCTGAAAATAAATGCTCCACCTTCTCACAGTTACGTCTTTTTTATTTTTTTAAAGACCCAAAAAAGATTGAGCTTAAGCTGGCATGCCAGAGTATACTTGTAAGCTTGAGGAGTTCATGTCTATTTCTGTGGAAGTCGGATTTTTCAAGAATAAAGCCAGTTTAATGGGCTTAAGAATACTTTAAATTCTTATTGAATATGTCAAAAAGAACCTGTTGAAAGCCTTACAAAACATAAATGTGGAACAAGAGAGTCAGTATGAACACTTTTTCTATGTAGCTTTGCATCATCTAAAAAGCAGCTGTGAGTTTCCAGTTTGACCAAAATCCAAATCACAAGTGAAATTCAATGGTATTTTTAAGGTTTGGAGTTTTGTTTTTGTATTTTTATTCACAGACTTCTACAAACTTTCCAAAAATATTTCAAAGCAGAGCAAATGCAAGCCTTCAAGGTTGTTTTATGTTGTGTCCTGCAGTGTCCCTAGAGTAATTCTTCAGTGTCTTAGATGTTTGCCCCCCCTTCCTGGGCATCTGTACTGGAAAACTGGAAGTCATTCTGTATTACTTTGAAACTATTAAAATTACTCTGAAACTTTTAAAATTCCCACATGCTCATGATTTAATTTCAGACGTTGCAGTTTTAAATCAAGGTTTCCTTTTAGCTAGTCAATTGAAAGTGTTGAGTTTTCAACAAGGCACAAAGCTATGCAGAACCTTTAGTAGTTAAACACAGCTAAAAGGATTAAGCACCTTATTTCATGCCATACACTGCATTTTCATTGTAGATGAAGAAAAAATCCATCCCATTGTTATCATACATGTGTAATTAGAAAGAATAGGCTCAATTCGGCAGATTTAGCTCATTATAAAATCTTCTTCAAAGCTTCTTACAAAGGTGCCAACTCTGGTCTGCGTTAGGTCAGGGACAAAAACAACTATATTTGTCTGCTGGGAAATGCTCAGCTGCTATGACTGCATTCATGACAGTGAGCGATCCAAAGCTTCACAGCTTTCCAAATTAAAATGTCTGCCTGATTTGATAGCAATAGTCTCCACATTGTCTCTCCCCTCTAACCTGGGGAAACTGTCCAGCCTTGGGAAACACTGAGAATGTGGTTTGCCAGTGGAGTCATAAATGAAAGGCTAAAGAGACTATGATGATAAATTGGTCTGCCTTTTAGCAAAGTACTGGTCGTGGAATTAAGAACAATTCAGTACAATTGATAAAAATGTTCAAAATAGTATTGTTTGAAATGGAGTATGCATTTTAAACAGCACAGGAATATTACTCCAGAGACATCTTAGTTTTCTGTCGTGATAACTGTAGCACCATGTGATTATCGACAGAGGATGCTGTTATTGACAGGGGATAACAGGACAGATGTTGTAATAATGGCCTGGATAAAAAACAGATTGCAGTGCTAGTGGGACTGACAGAAAGCACCATCCAGGGTGGCATACAAAAAGGTCTCTGGGAGACAGGTCTGAGAAATTATGCTATAAGAGTGGAAAAAAAGAGCAGATAATTTGCCATATAGAGACATAAGCAAGGTGGTGTGGAGCTCCTCTTGGGTCAGAATTTACTAGGATTTGTTTTCTTGTGTAGTCTGCAAAATGAAAAAAAAATAGGCATGTCTGGAGTCTGGTAACAACTGGAAACATACAAATGTTTCTGTGGTTAATAAATATTTTGAAATATAACATATTCTGAATGTAAACTGAAACAGAATATGTACACAAACTTCATACATTATGTACTACTGTAGAGCCTTGAAGAGGTGAAGTGTGCAAACAGAGGTAAGGAAGGCTTTAAAATTGTTTCCTTTGAAATGTAAAACAGGTATCTGCAACACTGTATTTTAAAAACAGAGAGAAGCAAATAAGTTTGTTTTGAGGTATTTCTCATGTGCAGTATGGGGCCAGGAAGATGAAGAATAGGGTTGCATGGTTTCTTATCAGGGCACTCTGGAGAGGTAAGAGAGGGATTCCATCAGGGTTTGGAGAGGAAAAGCAAAACTACAAAAATCACATTGGCAATTGCTCTGATGCTCCGAGGAGAATATTTGAATTTTTCACAGGACACAAAAAGGAGGAGAGAAACAGGTCTGTCTCCTGGACAGCTGAGCATCCCCTGATGATTGTGGAAGACGTTCAGCCCCACAGGCTCCTTGGGGAGCAAGCAAAGGAACCACAGCGCTTCTCAGCACTGCTGAGCTCCTCTCCCTCCCTCAGAGGAGAAAAGGGAGCAGCTCCTGCGAGCACCGATTTCTGAGAAATCTGTGTGAGAAACTGAGGTCAACTGCCCTGAGTGCAACGTACTGCCACGATTCAACGCCTCAGTGCCACTCCTGAGTGAGGAATCTTCTGCTACCATAACTCAGTCCATAACAATGGCTAATTGTTTTGTTGCATTTTAAGTGATTTAAGTGTATAAGATGCTATATAGTATCTGCAGGCACTGCTTCCTCATTATATTTTCATGCTTCTGTAAGGCAATGTTGCAGCTTCAAGAATATTCAAGACTGCTAATTTTTGTCTTTCATCTATAAAAACTAAAACATCACTTGTGAAGGATTTTTTGAGGAAAGCTAACATTTTTTTCCTCTTTTAAAATATGCTTTGGATATAATGAGGGCTGTACAGGTTTCTGCTTTTATTTAATGTTTTTTTTTTTTCCTTTAAATCATTGTCAAATCTAGTCCTTTTTGAAGGCTGAATTTACTAAAGAGACTTCCTTTGGGGTCTCACAGATGATTAATGTGAGCTCACTACCACATCCAATGTGTGGGAATATCAGTTAGAACTGTTTTCAAGGTACTGAACCTAAAATCGCTGTTGGAAAAAAACAAATAGAACAGGGTGGATGGAATCTTAATAGGACAAATCTAAAAAACCCAGTCCAGTTCAAATTCCAGTTTCCTGGGATGCAACCATTTGTCTAAATTCTTAGTTGTAACAGAGTCTTCAAGTCCAAAGAATGAGGGTTTCTACTACAAAAGCCCAACAGGACAAATTACTGTGAACTGGAGTTCTTTGAGATGTGTAGCTGACATGCATATACATTTATACAGTAAAAGTGCTTTATTCCTCCAGACCAGAAAACATTTTCTGGGGTTTCTGGAAAGGACATGCATTTGTCTGTCCTCTCCAATGTATGAAGTTTTGAGCATTCAAGGGAGAAAGATGTACGAAGGGATCGTGTCTATCATTTGTTTGTAGGAGCTATGGACTCCTGGGTTGCATGAGACTTTCATGAACAGATAGTCCTGCAACTTAAATTCCTGATGCATTCTCCATCTGGTTTTACAACAGTGGCAGATGACACACTTCTGAATCCATGCCTGCCCTCAACTGTAGCACAGAAAGTGATTTTTTATGCAACAGGAGGACAGAATCAAGCCTTTACAGTGGGCCTTTGAGGCCACTGAACAAGCCATTGATGGAGACTAGACATATAGGAAGGCATCATTTGCCTGTGAGCTGAAGATTCACTGTAGCTGAGTGTGCTCCATCTCAAGGAGGTTGCTGGAGAGAACAGAAATGTCTTTATACATGCTCTGTCTTATATGCCCCAGAAATGGTAGCATCTGAGCATACTTTCTGTGGCTGCAAGGGAGAGAAGTCGTCTGCTCTGTCATGGTGGGGATGCCACACTATCCCACCTGGAGGAACATGCGCAGACAGACGAGTTTTTTCAACAGTTTAAAGTTCCCAATCTACTGGAAGAAGACAATGAAAAGAAGTTTTCAGACTTGAAGGCATGTACTTTTCCTTCTCTGTTAAATATGCATAGTAGCAGTTCCTAATTCTCTTATGCAGCATAAATCTGTGCAATGACAGACAGAAGGATACATAGAAGAAAAGTCTTTGTGTTATACAGATCACCAGTCTAGCCCTTGACTTGAACAGGAGCATAAGTTGTTCCAATTTATGCCAGCTGTGTTCTATTCATAGGTGTGTTGGGCAGTGAGGAAATACCTGATCAAAATTACTTTGGACATGTCTCATATGTGAACTGGAGTTTGGTGCAGGAACTGGTAGGACAGTTTGTTTATCCAGAGGAAGTCCTTCACTGGTAGTTTTAGACCTGCTTTAGACAAATAAATGAGAGTGGATTTCAAATATTTACCAGTAAATCTTCTTTCCTCAATCCTCTTTCTCTTAAATATTATTGAAGCCTGACATTTTTGGAATTTGATTATAGAATTACAACTCTGAATTAGGGAAGTTAAATGTACAGTCATTGAACCGTTTCTCTTAGCAAACTGAAAGATCAGTCTACATAAAAGTGTAAGACTTTAGTAAAAAATCTAATCTACTGGATGTTTATGCTCTGAATTTCCAACTGTTTTTCATGGAGCTTGGACTTACATCAGAAATGCTAGATGCTGAGAAATAAAACAACATACAAAAGAGCATATTTGAGTAGGCAACACCCCACTGAGGATTATCTAGCACAAGAACACTACATTAAGACATTAAACTATCAGTATTGCTTAAATTAACTATTAAGATTGCTTGGGGGTATTAAATGCTATTCATAAGGTATGCTACTGAGAAAAATGTTAAAATTATTCCAATCACTACTCTTTACTTGCCAAGGAAGGACCTATACCCATACCTGGGTCTATGTTTGTGTGTGGTTATTAGCCATCTAATGAAATTACAATATTACCTGAGTCAAATTAGGTTATTATTTCTTCTGATACATTTAAATATTCCTTAGTAGTTTCATTCAGTCTCATTTTAACTGCTTCATTTTTCACAAATATCTATATAACATCTTGCTGACTGAGGCCTATAAACTTTTAATGCAATTTAAATGTAAGAACTCAAAAAAAAAAATCTAAAATTCCTTCTAACCTACACTCCAGAATATTTATTACTTAAATTCTCCTATATGTCATCACTCTGCAGTGTTAATTCCCTAGTCACAAATAAAAAGCCTTTGTTCAAATACCTCTTTTATTTTTGATCTAACATTAATATTCATGTAAGCATGTTTCAAGAAATCACACATTGTACTACATTAAAATATTTCAAAGTTTCAATATTATTTTAAATTTATCTTGTGTTTCACTCAAATGATATTAGGCAAGAATTCACAAACTTTTTGGACAATCAGTCCTCTTAGCTTTAAAATTTAGAGCCTTAAGCCATTTCAACAAATTTAATTGGGAACCCTATGATCGATTAACTGACATGTGCTCATGGTTTCTTGAGACACTAGTAGTCTGTGTAGGATCATTTGAGAAAGATAAATGTAAGATGAACATAGTCATTTTCTACTAAAACAGCAGCACAGTTAAGGATTTTTGCTGCAATAATATTTCTTATATTTTTAAGGAAAGAGGGTTGAAACAAGAAAGCAAGAATTGTAGCTTGAACTTGCTGTTTCCAAAAAAACCCACAACCTATTTTCAAAAGGCAAAGGTGCTGCTAAAATAAAATTTGCCCGAATTCCTCATCTGCATTATTTGTTAAGCCAAAACTCCCACTGACATGGGAGTTCACAGAGCAGAAGAGAGAGGCCACCCAAAAATATACTGTTATTATTTACAGGGGTGTCTTTTATACAAAAACATATAGATGACAACATTCCACACAGATCTCTTCAGATGTTTCAAATGTCTTGAGATTCACTCTGGTAATAAAATATCTCTAGGACTTCTTGACGTACGTTATTAGCTATCTGTGTGCTATTGTCTTTGAAAAATCTATGTATATTTCACTTCTCTGTTTAAAATATATACGATATAGTTAATACAGGTTTTTTCATATATTCTCTATATTTTTGTAGAGGCAGTTTCATACCATTAGATTTTCAGTTTATTCAACACAATATCAAAAACTCTAAACAAAGCATTTTGGAAGATGTTTTGTACTAAACTTGTATTTTAACGTCTTGCAAGACAATTGCTTGTACTTTAGGTTAGAAAAAATCTGTCAAGGCCTTTATAGAAAGCTACTTGCTAATTTACAGTCAACAACTGAGACTACAGAATTTTTTTCAGATGGGAAATGAGCTGATACCACAGAAAATATTTGCTTTTCTCTCAAAACATCCTGTTACCATTCATATCAGATTAGTCTTTCTGTGTGCTAAATGAATGATACCTTCCATTAACCAGCATGTACCCGGAAAATGTTTTAACAGCAACAGTGATTCACAAACAGCTATTAAATAAGTATCTTTTATAAACTGACCACATCAAACGCAGTGAATACATGGCAGTAGTGGTGATTAGTCTTCAAGTCTTTAGTGATGTACGCAAATGTAGAAAGGTCTTCAGGGTCTTGTGCAGCACAGGAAATGTTACGGATTTCATGTTCAGCAATAATATTCTGTTTAAAAAAGATATTTTCAATCAATTTAGGAATTCAATGTAGTAGAGTTTTAAAAGCTGTGTTTTCAGATTTGCCTTTATGTTTAGCTGCTGTGCTTAAGTACCTCGTAACTTCCTTTATAAGAAGAGATTTAACACGCTTCATGAGTGATCGTCTTACACAAATCACTAAAATTGTGACCCTCTCCAATGAGCGCTCCAATTGATGACAATCTGGTAGAAAACTACTATGCTCTAAAGTCTTCCTGCCTGTCTTTCAAATTATGGTTTTGCACAGTTTATTCAGCATCCTGTGACAGGGAGGCACATTGCCTAGCACACAGCTGTAACTACTATTTCAAAACACTCTATTGGCATCTTCTGATGCTGCTGGTTTTGTGTCTAGTAAGCACCGCCTCATACTCTTTGGGTCTACTGATAGGATCTGGTAAAACCCTACAGGCTCAATATTCAAGCATTTGCACATGGTACTGGAAGAAAGGCTATAGTCTTTCAAGCAAGAAACATTCCTTATAATTTCAGTTACAATTGAAATCCTCTTCAAAGGTTTCTGTTTGGTAAAAAAAGCACTACGGAAGGATATGGCGGTTTTCCTTCACTTACTGACAACACAGTCCTGTAAGAGAGATTGGAGAAAATTATCAATATTCATTACATATAATACTGATATGTAGTTATTGTGTTTAGGCCAAAGGAACCATGAAGCCAGAGAGAAGAAACTGAACAGTGGCTTATGATTAGGCCTTGATTCAGCAACACCTGCATTTAAAATGACTTATTTAAATTGAAGAATGATTCATTGAATATGAATTTCCTTGGAGGTTAGCTTATACACTTCTCTGAATTGTGGCCTTGCTGACTGTAGCTATCACTTTTCCCCTAAAAGCAAAGAGAACGAGTCTGCTGCAGTGTGACATCTCTGTTGCACCAAAGAACACAGGACATCTGTGGTGCCACCATCCCTGAGAGCTCTGATTTGCTCTTGCCTTCGTGGCATCTGTTCAAATTAAAACAATCTCTGAATATCTCTGTTTTACCCCTACACCTGTCTTTTCTTTCCCACCTTCTCTCTCCTCCCCCTCTTTTTTTTTTTTTTCTTAAGAAAAGGAAATATATGCAACTAAGTCAGTTAAGATGCCGTCACTGTATCTTCCTTCATTTGCTAAGCGGCAACTTTCCCCTTTGTATGTAGGTGTCAAGTTTGCCGAAAGACATACTAATACTTAACTGAAAAAACAATGGCTTAGGAAAATCTTTAAAAAAACATTCTGTATTTCCAATTGTGGTAATACCAAGATAAGGAAACTCTTACTGAGGACATGAAATAACCCTCATAATCTTAAATTGTTGCAACATATTTGATTATTTCTGTATATGGGATTATTCATATAAATGACAAAGCTAGTACTTATCTTTCAATGGTGCCAATGGATGCCAAAGATACTTACACTCTCTGCTTAACAATCTTTTTTTAATGTTACTTTAAGCAATTTATTTTCTTTTGTTCTCCTTGATAACTTTTACCATCAATAACGATTTTGATGAGAATTACAAGTTTTCCAAAACCAGGGATTTAGATATCCACGGATATAGCTGTGGATCATTGATGTTGTGTTTGTAATCATTGATGTTGTGTTTGTAAAGGGGAGAAAAAATAAAGTTTGGAAGGTTTTAAAATCCTACTAAATATTTATGCCAATAAAATTGGCATAAAGTCCACAAGGAGCCACGGAGTAGTCAACCTATTTTATACAGTGCATTTGGAGAAAGCTCAGCTATGTTGAAAGGTTTCCTAAGTGATCAGTCGAAGGAAACAACATTTTGTACTTTAGTCATAACTCATACAGGTCATTTTAATGTTTTAATTTTGAATAATATGAAGTTTGGAAACATACCTATATCAAGTTTGTTTTAAATAAAATAAAGTCCAGTTAAAATTAATTTGTGGTTGAAAACTAGTAGAGAAATTGAGCATTTTTCCCTAGCTTCTGTGCAAAATGCTCTGTGAACTCCATGCGTGCTGTTACTGCTTCCTAAGGTCACTACTCCAGGAGAACCATAGTCTGGTTCATAGTTTCCTGTAGAAATGAAAAGGCTTTGAACTGCTTTGTTGTTCTGGGTACTCTTCTTAGGCATTGATCAGCAATGTAAGACCAGTTTAGAGCATTCTAAAAATCATCACCCATTTTGTCAAGAGGAACCTCCAGAGCTTCTGAAACAGCAAGGAAGGCAAAAACCAGGTTTGGTTCTGCCAAGGAAATACCTTTCAGAGTCCAAAATTTTGGTAAGCAGCCTACACCACTTGCCTACATTGCATCAGACGCCCTCTCTTCTGGCAGGAGCAGCCCAGAAGTTAGGGTTACATGTCAGCAAGAGAAAATTCCAAATACCCGCTTTTTCTAGGCAGCAATTTCTTTCTGGCCCCAATCGCAAAGAAATGGTATGTCATGTCCAAGTGGTGTCATGCCAAGCTTCAAGGTGTCACTCAAACAGCTTTAGTGGAAGGAGGTCAGAACCTCATGTTACCTGAAGCTTCGCCTGTTGTAATGCGGAATACAAATTCTTAGCTTGGTAGCATGAAGTAAAAGGATGAACAGCCATGAGAGCTGAGTTTTCAAGCACGGACCTGCTAGCTATTTTTGTCATTAAAAAGTAAGCATTCACTGAGAAGTGGTGCCCAGTGCTGTCAACTATAAGCTCATATGGAAGCAGAACAGGTCTGAACAGGAGCTCACCTTAGTGCTAATCTGTTTTGGGTCTCGAAGGAATTAGGTACAGCACACTGTGGACAGGGATGATAACAATGCTCCGGGGACAGTTGCGGACTATTACCTGGTTTTTACAGGAGGGAAAGGCAGTGCAGATTTTGAACTGAAGAGAAAGCAATCTACCACTTGTGAAACAACACAGGACTGTGGCATTACGTAATGTCATCAAATACCTCTATTGCACTAGCAGGTACAAGCTCAGTGGGACAAGCCTAGGGCTACCTAACACAACTTAAACTTCCTTTAAGCTTCCTTCTCATACAAGAGTCTATGCACTGAGCCTAAGGCTACCTAACACAACTTGCCAGGCTTCCTTTAAGTTTCCTTCTCATACAAGAGTCTATGCACTATAGAAAGAGATGCTGGAAGCTCCTTTTGTTCTCTTAAATTTTTTTTAAACCTAAGGACATGACAGTTATGTCCTTTACACTACAGAGGAGATTTAAGAGCTGAAGACAGCCTTGTCCAAGGTAGAGTTAATAACATTACAATGTCCTGATTTATGCCTGGCACATCAGAGAACGTGTAGGAAATGAGGGCTATAGAAGCTCAATTTTGAATCAATAAAAGAAAAAGGAGCTGACAGGAATCCCTGGCCTGTCTGCTCTAGCAAAGAGGTCAGACTTGGCATAATGGTAATTTCACCTCTGTTTTCCTTTTACACCATTTTCTAACCCTAGAAATGCAAAAGATCACAAATCCGCTTTTGTTCCCTCACTTGAAACCCAGTTCTAATTAAGCACCTTTATAAACTGATTGATATAGCAAGTTTGAAGGATAGTGAGTTAGATGCACTGTGTGGTCTGAACGTTCAGCGACATAAAGCTATTATATATATCATTAAACTGGCGAGGTAACTGGATAGTCTAATTTATGTTTTATATTGCTTAGCAAATTTTAGTCACATATCAGAAAGAGTAATTTCTATTCAGGTGCAAGCATCAGTGTAGATTGCATTTTCTTGCCACCTTAGATCCTAGAAGAAATTTGTGTATTATTTTACTACTGCTTACAAAGCTTCTACATTTTATTTTAGATGAAAATATCCCATTGTCCCACCCATCTCTAAGTTGTCCCATCTTTTAATTTCTGCCTTAAAAAAAGAAAACAAGATGTTGGATTCATTTTAAAATGTAAAAAAAAAGAAAAAACAGGGCAGTGTTGTACAATAAAATGCGAAAAAAAAAAAGAAAAAAGAATCACAACTGTTAAGCTGTCACAGTTCCAGGCTTCAAATATCCAGTACCAGGAAAATACCTCTGAGAGAGACATTGAACATTCGAAAAGGACCTTCAAGCCTCATGTTTCTTATGCCTGCTAATGACTGGCCCTGAATAAAAGCTTGCAACACTATTATTTGTGGAGAAATCTTTATGTTTTAAAATTTTTAAAAATGCGTTGACGGAAAAAAACATCTGTACTTTCTGCAGTCTTAAGGACTTGTGTAGGACAGACTACGCTAACAGATTCCATAGAAGCCCCTTGCCAATTGTCTTTAGTGATGAGCTGCCCTTTAATGGCAGAAGGTTGGACACAGTGTTCTCCAAATGAGCCATCAAAGCTGCTTCACTTGTCCACCAGAATGAGCTTCTGGAGAGTGACACTCAGATTATATCCATTTGAGAAAGAAGAGGGGAAAAAGCAAGAAAACACAAAGTGCAAACATGGTGCTCTTATAGAGCCAGCCTTGTACACACCCCTATTGCTTAAGAACAGAAGCTATTATTCAGCAAATACACATACCTTATTTGTGGCATCAATAAATTTGACGCCCTTGTAAGAGACAGACAGAACAATAGTTGGAACTTTCTTCATTTGTTCTGTAGACTTCTGAAACGAAATGAAGACCTTATTAGATTTGTTTGTGTTGCATTACCAGAACAGTACTCTTTTGTTTTTCTTCTTCTTCTGATAAAAATACACGAGTTAAAAGGTACTTATATCAATATTTGTCTTTTTTTCTTATTTTGGCTGTTCTCTGGGCTTTTGAAATAGCTGCCTTATAGTTATTCAACTAAAAAGACCTTCACAGTTTGTTGAAAAGGAGGTAAAAAATCATGGGAAACGAACGAAATCATTCTGGCAAATTTACTTTAAAAAGACAGTCAAGTAATCAGAGTTTTCCCTAAATATTTAAGTATTCAAACATCTATCTCATATGCCCTGCTTCACCTCCCCTCTCTTTATAGCTGCCCTCCCCAGCTATACAGACTGAGAATATCTTACTTTTCGTTGCTGTGATTAGTTTTGTTTTAGAAATATTTCACTCCATCTCTTTTACTATTGCAATTTTGTTTGTGACCTGAGACATCCCTGCAGCTGTTTAGGGCTGTCAGTCTAATGGTGCATCTTGTACTGCCTCACTGTCTGCACTTCCTTGCACATACGTCCTCCTGGCATCTGCTCTACACAGGAATTAGCACAGAGGTTTACTCTGAATGCACTCAGTGCCAGGCTCTCTTCTTTGCGTCTTCTTAGAAGTCTATTATTTTTCTTTCATATGCAATCCTACTTCAGTGTGCCTTCATTGCAGCGTTATTCACTGCTACGATATTGCCTGTCAAGCAGTTCAGGCAAATATTGGAGGAAGCTTTACATTGTTTGAAGAAAACCGTCTGGTTAGCTTACAGTTTGAATTTAGGAAAAACAAACAATCAAACAAAAAACCCATGACACAATAGTTTATAGCTGATTTGATTTTTTTTAAAGTGGAATGCAATGAGGTACAAGATTGTTCAATAACACAGCTATGGTAGATAAGTAATGGAGCTAGAGTTTAGCGAACACTAACTAGTTCTGCATCACAGAGAACAAGCATTTCCTTGAGTAAAAAGCTACAGTTAAATATGAAGAAACAGCATGCAGAATGAGCATGCAGGCACAGTGCAAGGTCTATAAAGTGCAGTCTGGAAAGATCATGATAGCAGCTGATCATTATAGAAGTTGAAAAGTAGCAGCAGAATTCTTTATATTCTTAAAAAGACATAAAAATAGCACAGACATAAACTTGAAAAGAGGCGCTATCCTGGAGAAAAAAGAAAGGCTAATGCTAGAGAGCAAATAAACAAAAGCTTAAAACACGAAAACTGTAATCAATTTTCCTAATCAGATCTTTTTCCTTCCAGATTCACATGAGATTGCATTTTTGCCAGCATCAAATTAAAAGCTACCTACCAAAGTGCATTCTGCAATTCATGCCCTGAAGGTTAAAACCTCTAAATAACTTCCAAAGACAGGCACACCTGTCGATGTAATATGAATGTTACATTTCTCAGCAGGAGATGGCAGGAGGCTCAAGAAGACACTCAAGGATCAATTTATCCAATTTTTAAGGTTCTTTTATACAGAAGACTAGATACTTTAAAAAAAAAACAAAACTTGAGGGAAAACACTGATTTGATTCGTATGTCTCTGAGCTGGATGGAAAAGAAATAGTATCCTTGTCAAATGCAGAGCAAGTAGAAACATATGTCTGTGCTCGTGCATGTGCCTCTACAATAGATTTCAAATGACACTTTTCATAAAATCCAGTTTCAGTGCACAGAAAGCACAACAATGACTGTACGGAAGATGCAGTACGAACAACCATCAGAATAACAAGCAACACACCCCGCATATGCTCACATCCAGACATAATATTCACAAATATGACAACATCGCTTTAATCATCTGGCAACCCCACAATCATCCAACTTTTCTCCTTTCTTTCTAGCCCGACAGCTACATTCAGGAGCTCTTTATCTCCCATTTTGATTATTGTAATTACCCTCTTTCTTGCTTCCTTAGGAGTAAAATTCCTCTTTTCCTCCCATACTGTATACAAATGTGGCTACTAAGTTAAATGATTTTGCTTTCTGGTCCAGTTTGCACCATCTTCCATTTGCCATAAATGGGAAGCACTGAGATGGCAGTGCTATGGCATATTAAACATCTAAGGGTCTACTGTTATGTAGTCCATTATTCTGTGCATTAGACAACTTATATTTACCATATTTTATATTTACCAATTTGTTTAAGTAGACCTGATCTCTGGTATTTAATCTAGATTGTGACTTGCCAGAAGAGTGTGTCTGAGTGAAATTGCTCACCAAGATACTATTGAATTATATCTGGTAAATTAGGAGATGAATCAGAAACTGATGGGCTTTTGTAGTTTATTAAGTCAAACAAATTAAGTCAGCTGGTAAGGAACGATGAACGTGCCTTATTAGCTTGCAAACCACACACACAGAAAGTATTTGTGCAAGAGTCCAGTGTAGAAACATGGTTTTGGAAAACAGTTCTGCACTTGTAGCTCTCTTGGCCCAAGCAATGCGGCACTGAGATACCCTTGATAAAAGATAGTTATGAAGAACAGCCATCCATGTTCCACCCAACAACCTATTCTCCCCTTCTTCACTCCCAAGAACATAAGTCCTGAAGTCTACTATATAATTACAAAGATCCTAGCAGTTTCCAGATTTCGGCGTTTTTAAGCCGTCATGGTTGAACTTGTTCATTTCTTTTTAATAACACAGTTGACTGCAACAGGATCTGTAACATGAGTTTTCAGAGATACAATATGAACACCATATATTTAGGCACTGTAAATGCTTTGGCTCTAACTTCTAGGATGTTGACATAAAGTAGCAGAGCTTTCATGGTCAGACATTTTGCACTTCTGTGCAGGCAAAGTGGTCATCACTACCTGTGCCTGCAATGAAAATCTGCAAGCAAGGTGGGATACAGGAGTCAATACTTCATTTCCTTGTGTTTTCCATATTCTAGCCACTGTATCAACCCTGTGAATACATGATGAGATGACAAAATATTCTGGTCCATCTGTCGTGTCTTTGGGGAGCATATGGAACTCAGCTAAAGCTCACTAACTTGAAACTCATCAAAGTTCCTATGAAATCCATTGTCTGTGACTGTAGCTTTGTCTCTTTATTTTAGTTCTTTAGAAGAATCATCTGGATGAACTGTAAGCATATTCCAGGCTCATTGCCACTGCTTGTCTCTGATCAGTTGGTCATCTGCATAAGGACAGATGTGCATGTCCTGTCTCCTCAAGTTGTCTCCTCAAGTTCTAAGAGGGAGGACTCCTAACACAGCACAGAGTCTGGGTGGCACAGAGAAAGAGATTTGGTCCCACCACTGAAATACTTTCTATGACACAAGTAGATGACTATGTAAATATGCCGTGTAACCTAGGAACCATGAAGCAGGCTTGACTGCAGACATGGGAAGACAGGGGAAAGTGCTGCCACCCTAAACTCAACATGACATTTGTTCAGCTTCCTTCAGACCTCAAACAAACCATAGAGTCCTTTTATTTGGCTCAAAATAAAGAATATTGGGAATAACTGCCTCTACCAATATTTGAAGTATGACTCCTGTGAGGAAACTGCTTCTTTTAGCAACAGATTCTCAGGAGGAAAAAGAATATTTTTGAAAAGAATAAGAAGAGTGAGTGAAAAATGAATAGGGCAGTTATGGATACCAGCAGAGTGATTCTTGAAGGTTAGTTGCAGGCTTTTAAATTACTCTAATAAGGCTCTTGGTGCCCCACTGAACTGGCTCTGCTACTCACCAAATAATATGAAAAAACATAGAAGAGGCCTCTACTAATTCAGTATTCCTGCAAGGTAAGTGGAAAGCACCAGGGCGTCTGATTTTCTTCCTTCTCTCTAGTCAGCTTCTATACAAAAGTTTGTTTTCTGCTTTGGTACTTAAGAGTTAATCCATCAGAACCACCCCCCTAAACAAGCACCTGGCTCAATGCTGTTTTAATAGGTGCCTTCACCCACTCAATGTTCAGAAGAGAGATCCAGTTCTGTGGAAGGAGGTGGGAGACGTCTTCTGCATAACTTATTACAGCGCTTGCTCCAAAAGTAAAGGTCTGGATTTCAAACTTTTCTGAGTTTGCATCTGAATCCACTGTTCATGTTATGCAGGACAGTGCCAAAACCTTGTATAGCCCTGGACAGGGCTGCTCCCACTTTCTCCTTTTGAACCTCGTCCATCATGCAGAAAAGGGATGCAAAAGCAGTGGAGTCAGAGGGAGAGAGAGCACAAACTCAGTAGCATGAATTGTTCTAAGCCAGGATTTCCACCTGTAAATAAATATAGGTGCATTTCCACCTGCATTTTGTTTTTCACCTAAACAACTGACACTTCTGTAACAGCCTTTAATTAGAACATAAACTAAACTCCAAATAATTTCATTTGAGACCCTCCAAGCCATTGTACCGACCAAAGCCTAATGATGGCTTAAGAGGCAGGGGACTTTGTTTTTGAATAAAGAAAAATAAACTAGCTATTTACTCTTAAAAAATGAAATACATGCATATACAAAACATATAACCCTTAAGTGCCTTTAATCCTTTCACGATAGGATTGTACCTCAATATTTGTTCTGTGCTGAACTAAGAATACTAATCCTGATTAGCACTTTTGAACATTGCTGTGGTATATAAAATATGAGAGCTCTGTGTATGTATATACACACAAAACAGCTAAAGAGGAAATTTGGAAGTAGGCAGAATGGCATCCACATAAGGTGTTCATGCATTTATTTGATATACTGTAACATATGGCATAATCCAGGCCACTCTCAAAATGTTTTCACTTCATCTCATCATTTCACACAGGAGGAAACAGGGCAACTTGTACTTCTGCTTTGTCATTTTGACCACTTTCATGTACTTATACACCTGTTAGTACATTCATAATTACTCAGATTACTCAGATTTTATTCAGTGGCCAAAAGGAAACCATATTCTTATTTATTTATTTTTTACTTCTTTTGTAATTACACTTGATCTTCTGAACACACAGTGAGAAGACATTATTCAGCTATGTCAACTCAATTTCATACCTATATTCTGAGTACAAGTTTATGAGCCTGTAAAATCCTAAGATTTAATCTTTTTTTTTTCTTTACTTTTGCAGATGAACCTCCTAATTTGGTCCTATATTGTTTTTAATAGCTATCTGAATACTGAGGCTGGCAATTTAGCTATTTAATTATGCATTGGAATCCACTCCACTTAGAAAATCCCAACATATTCCCACTCTGGGAGCAACTATTAATTCCAAATTACATCCAATCGCATGTTTCAAAACATGTATTGGTACCATCCACTACCATAAGCATAAAGTCTCTCATGCCTTTAAATGCTTATGTAGCTTTCTCATACAAATCCTTTTGAAGTGAATCCCTTTGATAATATTGTGGATGAGATGAAATAATAAATTAAAGTTCACTTTTGACCAGTATATTTTGAAGCCGATTTTGAAAATAGTCTACCTTGTAACAAATATTTGCTAATCTCTCTTGAACCAAAATGCTTAAAAATGTATGACTGACATAATTTAATACCTCATAGAATACAATAGCATCTGTAATCCCTTTGGTACAAGACTGTTTACTTTTCTACAATTAGTGGATGCCTCCAAGCTACATTGTTAATATGAGCATTGCACTGAGGATGCACCTGCAACTCATCTACTTGAAAAGGAGATTTTTTGCTTTTGCAGCATCTCCACATGCTCATGTGCTCCTGATAGGGCAGTACATCCCTCCTGCACCCTGGATTCCTTTCAGCCACAAAGCTCAAGGACATATAAACCTCTGAAGTACATAGCTTGGCATGGTGTGAAGTCTGCATAAGGGCCTCCCATAACTTTTTCTCTTCTGAATAATATACATACACTATCCACTGCAGGTGCTCCCAAAGTTGTGGGCACACTACAGAGATAGAGCTACAAGCCCTAAGAGAACCGTGACCAGAGAGGCTGATAACTCTCAAATATTATACTTGATTTTGTCATAGTATTTGCAAAATAATGGTCTATTTGCTCTGTGATTATCTGCAATGGAGACACTATTCAGACATGTTGCTTGAGCGATGGTATTGAATTTTGACCCCAGCTGTGAGACCTTACTAAGCTGTCACAACATGCATTAGAACAGCCAGGCACATCCATTGACTTTGGAAGACAGTATTTGTGATTTATAAGCTCTCTGCAGATTAACAAAGTTGTGTACGATATGAAAGATATTTTTAATAGTTGGCAGGATCTAACTTTTTTATAGTAAGCAAGAGCACTCCCAGTGTCCAGAACATGAAGGAAATCTTTGGTGCTTTTTTTGAAAATGTCTCAGTCAGGAAACTGAATTGCTTTCTGCTTTCTCATGATGTATAGTTGCTGTCCTTAGTAGCTAGATCTCTCAATTTCCCACACATGTGATGACTTCAAAGAAAGACTTGAAAGAAAGCATTTCTCTGTCTTGGCAAGTTCAGAAAACAGCAATATAGCTGTATATAGTCAAAAGAGGACTGATTGAGGCACAGGATTAAACTAAGATCCTTCTGAGTGTCCATGTTTCTCATCAGAAAGATTATGCTTGTTCTCTTTGCACAGTTTCATATCGTGGGCTTGAAATGATGGATAAGGATGGCTACAAGGGCTACCATGATCACAGTAAGGTCACTATGTTCTGGTTCTAGCTAATAGCTTAATAACTAACTAGCTGGGGAGGACAGTTTAGTAGGACCATTCCCTCAGTTACCTACTGGGAAGTGTACTGAGATAGCACTGCGGGTTGTTGTGTTTGGTACACAAGTACCAAAAGGAGTAGGATCCTGGATGATGACAGTGATTGAGAGTGCCAATGTTTGGCACTAACTTAGGCTAACTGAGGCTCCTTACAAATCAGGGAAGAAAGGCAGGCATTTCATAAAGCTCTCGATGAGCAACTTGAGCTGAGGCATGACTGCTTTTCCACAACGAGCAGGCCGAAGCAAGCACTGAGCATAGTGCTTGGAGGAGGGGGACTCAACTGAGCATTCAAAAGCTGCTTTTATACAACCAACAGAAAGAAGGGGAATCCTTAAGCCAGTATTTAACAAATATATAATGACCTCTGTCACACTTCTGGAGTTTCTTAATTTTCAGCAAAGAAACACGATTCACTTTTACATTTTAAGTCAGATGCACTACTGATTTCTGATTCATACAGTTTTTATTTCCATTTTTTAAAAATAAATACTACACAGCTCTTCAATTATTCCTGATAAAACACATAGAAATCTGGCATCTGATGGGAGAAGGATGAACATTGTGCACTGAGCTGAGCTACCAATCATTTTCTGCACTCAGCTTTTAAATATTCATAGCTTCTGGATGAGGTAGAATATTCAAATTCAGAATGACATTGTGTTTTGCACAAGCCAATTTAATTAATCTGAGCTGAACAATTTATATAAGCATCTGGAAAAAAAATGTTCTTTTGCCTTATTATTAAGTATTACTCCATGCCCCTTTTTTCTCCCTTCCTGCCAGATGTAAACCAATATCTTTACATTACACTAGTGCAAGTCAGCCAAAGGATGTATAGTTTGAGTGTAGAGGGAGAACTCAGAACAAGAGAGATGGCCATCTATATCCAACTTCGTTAGGTAAGACAGAATGAGAAAGAAAAGCCCAAGACCTCTTTTTTTGTTTGTTTGTTTTTGTTTTGCAGGAGAAAGGGTCAACTCTGCTTCATTTTTTCTCTCCAGAGATAAGAGAAGCAGACTCTATGTCAATTCTAACTTAGACATTTTGGTCTTAACTCAGCAAGACACTTAAGTTCAGACTTTATGAACAGAATCCTATAACTGAATCTCTGGGACCTGAAATGCAAGAATACAGATCTGAGAATAAAACCTTTGCTTTGAATGAAGTTTCTTGTTGCTGCAGTAAATATCTTGCTTCAGACTATGCAATTTGTCTATGCAACACTAGTGATTTAACATTACTGCAAGGAAAGAGTCCACCTTGCTGCTGTGCCCATGTCAGTAAGTATAAAAGTGTTCCCTTTCACCTTGTCAGGGAGCTCGGAAATGTAAATGTCAGATTGAATCTACTGTAGAAACAGGCCTCTTCCTAGCTCCAATTAAACTTTTTTCTTTTCTTTATTTTGATGCAAACACATTTTCCTCTTGTTTCCTGTTCCTGTGGGGATTTGGAGTGAAAACAGTAATCTGATTGAAAACACAACTTGTAATATTTCCCATTCCATGCTGAGAAAGATGAAAGCTCTTTAGTTTTTAAGGCATCTCTCAATTATAATTAACAAATCTATACTGGCCAGGAGAGCAAGATTTAATCTCCAAGTAGCAATGGTCAGTTCACAGCAGGTGGGGAAAGGAGATAAGGAGACAGAGGGAGTTTGAAAGAGAAAATAGATGAAAACAAACAGTAAATCATAAAATACAAATCCAGCCTTGGAGTGCAAATATGTGATTGGAGGAAAAATGGATTCCTCTAGTAGGTAAAATTCTTGCCAGATATACACAGTTTTGGATGACTGCAAGAGTTATAATCTGCAATTTGGGTGAGAACAAAAAGCATATATAACCTTGATCCGTATGCTGAGTTCAATCATCTAATGCATATGCATGAATTCCCAAACAAATCCATCATCTGCCCCATGAAGCACACTGCTGCAGTGTTGAGAAGCACAGTGGATAGCCAATAAAAGCTATTAATACAGCAGTTCCCAATTTTTCCATATTCTATAAGATTTTGGCTGTTCTGTCACTCTCAAGCCGTCAGAGGAGGCTGCTGTGAGCCTTTTGGTGGAGCTAGGGGAGGGATATCTACATGACACTTCTCATTTGAGAACCAAACCCATAAATCACAATAATTAAAAGTACAGGAAGAATCCACTTTCAGCAGATCGGTTAGCAAACGGGTCATTTTCATTTTTCGTTTACTTTATTTCCATGAATAATTAAGGAAGATCAAGATGCTATATTTCACTGGTAGGCTTCTTTCATCCTTGTGCATCTGCTGACTGGAAGACATCCAATGAATACCAATATCTTTTTGAACAGCATTAGGTTAAAACTAAACAAGCAACAGCCATAATGACAGAGAAATTAGGTACCTAATTTCCACACGCTCTTCTTCAAAATAGTATCTAGCAGACTCCAGAAAGAAAAACGAAGGCTTCTACCTTATAGCTCAACCTGGTATAAGGTTATGGATGCTTTGCTTCCCTCAACATGTTTCACATTACAGCATGAACATACAGCTCAACATACAGATTTGAAATATATAGATAGCAAAATAATATGCAAACTAAAATTTAACAGAATTGCTGTTTCACATTAGTACAACCCTACTGACTCTAAAGAGACTGGACAAGTGGGCAGAATTCAATGCCTAGGAGGAAATCAAATGATAGATCTAGTATTTCATTTATTTTTAATAGGTATTTGGAGATATGATTTTCAGTACAGCTGAAGAAAACACAACTAAAATAGAGGCCAGATTTTCAATGACAACTTAGAAGTACTTAAAAAACAAAAATGAACATGACCTCAAAACATCAGGATGGCTTAGGACAATCTGAGCTCCCAATTCACAGATACCAATATTAAAAATACAAACAGAGGAAGAAAATTTTGGAAAAAGATACATTTCTTTTTTCTCATGAGAAAGCTTATGCTAGGATAATAACCTGTTCCCATTAAGTCAGTGTTTTTGTTGTCTCTGACTTGAATAGAAATATGATTAAAAGGACAGAGGAAACCTTGATTAAGAATTTTTATTCATATGCCTTTGTGACAAAAGAAAAAAAAAGGGAAAATAAACATTTTCAAAACATAATTATTTCAAAATAGAATGCAAGCATATATTTATAGAAAATATAAAAATATATTGTTGAAGTGACTGTAAAGCACTACAGACTATTAGTGCAACTCTTATCATTTTTATGGAAAAGTAGGTATTAAACTTGTTTTCACACATTTATTTTTCAGATATGTGTGACATATTAAAAAAAAAAGCCATCAATTATTTGGAGCAATTTTTTAATGTTATGCTTCTCAGTTCATTCAAATAATTTATCAAAACTACTGAAAGTTACTGTGGTGTCAAATTCTGCACCAATATCTACACAGGAACATTCCTAAGAAACTGAAGTACTAAGTTAGACAATTTGAAAGCTGGATTGGATGATATATACTATAGTGCTCTTACGTAAGCAAGCTGTTAGCATCGATGCTCCAGAACACATGCATGTGTAGATAGGGAGTGTAGATCCCCTATGTGTCAAGTTGATGTGGCCTTTTAGAAAAATTTAAGCCCAGGTAAGAAATTATTAGTGTGTAATCATGTGACAAGCCACAGATTTTCTGACAACATAGTACTCATGAATTACTGACAGCCCTTAGCTGAAACAGCTTGTGCCAGAGTCTGTGTACTGTGGATATGTAACCAATAAGAAATGATTGTCTGCATGAATTCTATACATCTTCTAGCTTTAAAACTTACCCAAATCTTGCATAAAAGACTTATGATCTATAAAGTAATGAATGAATTTCACTCATTCATCTATGTTTCATCTTCAGTAGATCACTATACAGTCATATTCCTCAATAATTAATCAAACCAGACCATAAACTTTTCTCCATCACTATGAAAAAGAGTGCTATTACTATTACAATTATTAATATATTGTGTATGTAGCAGGCTGACTGTTGTTTGTTTGGAGTTTCTATCACTATTTCTTGGATACAGACTGAGCCTCAATAATTTTGTGCAAACCAAGATGAGACTGAAATATGAAGAAAACTATATTCTGACCCATCTGAAAATAAATACAAAAGATTTTCCACTAGCAAATAAATTGACTTTGTTCACTTTTCATCCTTCAATCAATAAATGAATGCGTAACTCATAATAAATGGCAATACTAATGTGAGTAAAGGCATCCACATGATTAAGGATTAATAAAGAAACAATAAAGAAACAATACAATAAATAGTATCTACATTTCCATATGAGCCATAAATTAATTATGTTTCTAAAAACAAAGCACATTTAATGAGCATATTTAAAGTTTGTGGAAAGAACTTTGAAACAGTTCCAAAGATGCAGGAGAGAACACAAGATATAATGTACGCATTTAATTGTTATTAGCCTTAATGTGTAAAATAAAAATCTACCTTAAAACTTTGGTATTACTGTGAATTAAGATGAAAGGCAGAACAGACTTCCTGTTAAATGCCAATGTAAATGCAAGAGGAGTGAAAACAAATGAGTAACAGAATGTTATAAATGCAAAAAAAATGCACAAGACTAACTAGCTGCTATTTCAATGATTAGAGAAAGGAGTAGATTTATTAACTTACCCTCATCTTTGCACAAGCATCCTGTGTTGACTCTGTTCCTCTTAACTCTTTTACCAGCATAGAACCTAAATACTAAAATAAAAATCCATTAAACTTCATGTAGCTAAAATTCGAGAACAAACATATGTCTGCAGAGAAGCACTAAAAATACTTTAAATTACTGTAGTAGCCAACAGCCTAACATTTTCTAATTTTAGATTTTTTTACTCTCCAGCTCTCTGAGACATCATTTAAAACAGTGAGTATTAATCAACACTCTACATGAAACAGGAATGCACAACAATGAATATCTTAATTTAGATGAAGCCCTTAGAAAAATTACCTGTAAGTATTCTAGGTTATTTTAGTTATTTAAACATGGAAAAAACCCTTCTGATTTCATCTTAAAAATGTCCTATTTTTTTCTCATAAAAGAATAAATGGATCTGCCCCCCTGCCTTAGCAGTCATCAGGCAAGCCCTTACTGCTATGTATCCAACCTTGTGGATGAAAGGGCAGCAGAGATGTTAACCTATGTGCGCCCACTCTGTAACTACTTTATCCACAGAGAGCAGAACCCAGTGTCAGCACACAGCAAAACTGAAGCTGAACTGCAATCGAGCTCCAATCACTATCTCCTTTCCACCTGCCTCTTTTCCATCGCATGTCTTGCTGGTGTGTGCAGCCTGAGCCCGCGCTTCTGCAGGCTGACAACAGGCTACATGCCCCTGGATTTGTTCACTAGGGGATGGAGAACTTCTCCATGCTGAGTGTAAACTGAGCTGCCCCTACCTAGAGTAAGCTGACTACATCTACATTGCCTTCCTCTGCTAGTAGAGAGGGACTCGTTACTGTCAGCAAGATTGTGCGAGCACCCCAAACATCCCACATTTTTCCTATATACGATACAGGCCTATGTGTTTGTGGATGGGCACTTGTTGCTATTGCTCAGAGACATCATTCTCACTGCAGCTCAATGCCGTGGCCCCTCTTAAAGCCTCAATCCTATGTGAGCAACACAGGAGTGGAAGAAAAGTCAAATCACTGGTGAGAATGGGATGGGTGAGCAGTAAAAGAAAAGGCTCTGAGGGAGCTTCGACCCAGAGAAGGTCACCATGGTTAGGTGGCCTTTTTGCACTCTAACACCCCCATGAATCTAGGAAACTGTGTAAGCTATCCAAAGCAGGCAGTGAGCCGGTATCATCTCAAAAAAGAAGCGATCAAAAATAACTTCAGTTGTCGCTGAATGCAAATGGGAAATGAACAGAAAGTGTATTCGTTCAGCTCCTTGGTTTCTTGACCTAGACTGAGAGACTGTGTTTAAAACCTTCAGTTCACACTGTGTACCACAGGAGTCTCTGACCTGTAAGAAGATGTATACATATTTCAGTGTAGACACTAGCCCACCCAGTAGCTACTGAGAATCACCACACAGGGCATTGTAAACAGAAGAGTGAGCAGCACCAGTGCAACTTCATGAGTGCAGGTGGAAAGGAAGGATGAAGGGCACTCCTGGAGGACTGCAAATGTGAGCAATACTTAAACCAAACAGCTGTGAGTCCAGCTGGAGGCTTGATGATGACATGAATAGGGCATTGGGCATTAATTTGACAGGATGGCTTGACATTGCCCTTACAGAAGAACATCCAATTTAGAGCAAGCTCTGAAATTAGAAAATTAAACAAAGGCATATTGAGATGAACTGTATCTGTCTCTGGGTTCTTTGCCGTGTGACACCTTTGCTATCACTGGCAAATGATAGCAAATGATTATTCCCTGGAAAGAATGCAACTCAGTTCTTCAGATGTTGTTAGATGATGGCTCAACAACTTAATATTTGCATGAAAGCTACTGCTGAGATAGGCATGAGAGACAAATGCGGTGCTTTTGCACTCATGGCAGAACAAGAGGAAGAGACATTCCTGTTCCTTCTGCACAGCAGCAAAAAATCCCAGCTCTAGGCATTCAAAAATGTTTCCCAGGGAGGACTGCAGAATAAACAAGCAAATCACACAGGTACTGCCCAATTAAGTTGTCAAAAAAATGTGAAATCCTGGGAGGGAATTCTGCTTCCCTCAGATTTCTTGGGTTCACAGCATTGTTCCTTTTCGAGGACTCAGAGAATATGGCAGGAATATTCTCCCATGTATGTCCTTCCATGGAGAGATGATATCCAACACCCCATCGGCTGAATGATGTAAAATATAGTAAAAGCTGCCACTCATTATTCCATCTTCTACTCTATATTTATAGTCAGTATTTTACTCTATACTCGTAGTCATTACATATCCTGTAGCTGAGACAAGGCACTGGTGCACAGTCTTTAGGAAAGAAAGAAATTTCTTTAAAAGAACTGTAATTTTGATATTTTGCTAGTATCTCTATCCTGTTCATCCCAACTTCCACTTCAGCAGAAGGCTGTAGTCATAATCTATTATCAATGCACCTCTCAAAGATCTTATTTGGAATTTACTTCTGGATCAAATAGAGAAATAAGGGGCTAATCCATTCACTATAAAGAAAAGTATGAAAAATACCTTAAAACGTAAACGTAATGAAACTTCCCTTTGAATCAGAGATGCTGCACATAGGAGGACCACTGGGACATGGACTGAGAGCAGATAATATGAAGCTTGGCTTGCTGACGATGGCTGGAAGGTCTAGCTTCCCTTCAAGAATAACTACTACATTCATGGTACTTCTGCCCCTGAAGGTGTAATGGAAGGTACAGATGTGCCCTGGGGAGCCAGGTCTGTGCCTCTTCTACTACCTGCTGAGTGGAAGCCAACCTCTGTCAATTCTGCACTTACTTGGTCCTTAATTCCTGCCTTCCAGGGCATACTGTAACTCAGGCTCAGCGGCCCCTCGCTCTCCTAGTTTCTGATAATCATTCTCTTAAAATGTACAGTGGTTTCAAGCCCGTCTTGCTGAAGAGGATCCCATAGCCTCAAGGAGTGGTTTAACTCCCATGTATGCACTGCATCTTCTGTTTTATAGAATGGTCAGCCTTGCTTCATGAAGTGCCTGCCTCTGAAAAGAACAAGGCTGCCTGGATCCCAAGTGGATGGAAAAACATCTGTTAATTTGTACACTGGTTTCCAGCAAAGACGGAAGGAAAAACGTAACCGTTTAAATGGATGCGCTGAGTCACCTGACTCACCTCAGGAGGCACCAAGGAGGACCAGCCCCTCGCCACTGACTGCACAGTGTACTCTGTGCTGACTTCAGAAAAGTGTTCGCCATTTTAGAAAAAGTCTTCTAATATGACTTTCTATACTTGAGGAGACCTTCCTCTCATTCACAAGGGTTTATAACAAAGAACACTAATTACATTTCGCTGTAGACAGAAATTCAGTTTCTTCAGGGATAGGGCTACAGCTCTGGGGAGGTACAGATGTTCCCTGCCCTGAATACTGCTCCTGCTACTTGAAGCAGTCACCAGTCTGGGAGAGTTTTCCATGTTACCTTATCCTATGGATTAGAAACACCACTTCGGGAACATGACTTCCATCTTCCCTAGCTCCTTTGCCCCAAACTAGGTTTCTGAAATCCAGGCAAAGTAATGGGTACATGAACTGCTCTACATTAAGCGCAAAGGTAGGTACAAGGATTCCATCTTATATTGTTTTACTGCTTTTCTGTTATCAACCCCTACTACTAGACTGGTGTATGTGAAGGAGAAAAAGGAGATAAGGGTGTCTTCTCTCACTGTTACTTCCACAGCCCTTAGCCTCTGTGAAGTGATGGTGTCATTTCTCTAATCATTACATGGGCTGCCAATATATGACGAAAATTCATAGCAAAAGTACTGTGCATGTTTGATGCTTATTTATTAAGATTACATTAATCCAGAGGAAGAGGCCTGTTTCATTAAAAGTGACTGACAAAATATTATAAATGAAAACATCCCACTTTGTAAAATTGCAGATTAATATGATCTACTCCAAACCAAACCACTACACTTATCAACACTTACAAATGCCTTATAATCACATGACTGGAAGATGAGTTTCTCTGGATGATGTTGCCAGTACTGTACAGGTGTTGAAGCTGTGGCTTCATTTGGAGGTCTCAAGGTAATTGAAGGCTCTCCCCAGTCTCCTGTCTGAAAATCACAGATATTAAAAATATTCAAAAGTTGCAGCCAAATTTGTTATAAAGTAGCCCTCCACTGCTGTGCTCAATTAACAATAATGTGTTTTTATACATAGAGCCATGTAACTAAAATAAAGGAATAAAAATTCTACAGCATTTTTCATTATTTAAATTATAATTAAAAGTCATCTACTACAGTGTTTAATGATGCTTTAATTAAATCAATTTACTTTTAGAATAAAATCATTAGGCACCTGAAATATTTATGAAAAACGACTGTTTACAATACATGTATGCGGATGAGAGCACTTGAAAAAAAACACAAGATGCACAAAAATGCCATTCACAAATTCCTCTATGTGTTTTACAAGCTTTTCTACACAATTAATGTCTTCCATTATTCAGCATAAATTAGTAGTAACTAACTTTTCTAAATGGCTAAAAATTTGAGACCTTGCTTTGATCTGAAGACTTACACATTCTTCAGACACATATGGCATTCTTTATTCTCTTTATGAGCATTTACTTTGATCACCTTTTCCTATGTCTCATTGTGAAGTTAACCACATTGCTACACCATCCTTCTTGATATGAATGATTGTCTTCCTAGATCTGTCATCTCCTCCCTTTTCCTCAAATCCCTAAAGAACATGGGTAATACTGAAGTTTGTGGCTGAACTCCTCTCAGGACACTCTTCCCCCTTCTGAGAAGAGATATTGCAGACACCTCTACAGACATCCCATGGCTGTGCTGGTCTGGGTCTTACCTGCTGGAGCACATTTCAGACATGATTTCATTGCACCAGCACTGACCTCTGGACCCTTCAGGGATCCTTCTACCTTGTAGGCTCATAGGGACAACTATTCTTTCGAGGTTATGTGTTTTTTAACTGTGATCTCACCCCTTTTTGGTTCCCATCTGTCAATCCCCATCCCCATTTCCAAAACACAGGCCCCCAGGGTTACTGCTGAACCAACATGAGCTCGCTCCAACCAAAGATGATACATGGATGGATTCTTCCTCCTCTTCCCTCTGCCCTTGGCCCCACTTCTCTTCAACCTCTGAGAGGCTGACTTCCTCTTACCCTCTCACTCTGCCTTTTAGGGATCAGATTTCTCTTTCCTGATCTTTCTTCCTCACTTGCTTATTTTCCCTCCAATGGCTTTACTCTCCTATGTGATTATTTCAATTTGGAGTACACTACCTCCTTTATCTGTCCATATTTCTTTGTATTTTCTGTGTGTGCAATGTTATTAAAATTTGTATGGAAAGTAGCATTGGTATTTCTCATAGAGTATGGCTAGAAGTTAATAAAAAGTTAAAACACATGAAAAAGATACTATTGAAGACATTCAAAAGTCTGGCAAATTGTAACATCCTACTAATTAAACCAGGACAGAGTAAACAAAACAAGTACATCATTTTCATGTGTCACAAAATAATGAAATGACATACATTTGCACAACTCTGCAATGAAAAGCAAGAGATAAATCTGGAAACATCAACATTACCCTGCCAATATGGTAACTTCAAGCAAGTGAACATCATTAAACAAGTCAATCCCACTTAATGTTGACACTATTAGCACATCTACAAATCATACCATATTGTAATTTTGGTTTTGCCTAGTTAAATTGTCTATATTGTATAGATATGACTTCAAGCTCAAACTTTGAAAGGAAAGCAGCAGCAGAAATTGCTCCAATTTTTGGCATTCTGTGTCCACAGAAATGAAACCTTTTGACCACTAATTTATAAAGCCTTTCATTATATTTAATCTGAAGTAAGAGTCTGAGTAAGAGCTCTTTTCTCAAGAAGTAGTTCTCCTTATAAAATATGGATGCAACCGTATTAAAAGGGATAAGGATATGAATCCTTATTAGTGGAGTTTATATTTGACTACAAGAGAAGTTGAAATGCAAATTACATTACACATTCTCACATGTCTGCTGCTCACATCTCAGTGTCTGCTGTGCACTGCTCAAGGCCCCTAACTAACAGAACACTTGAAATGGACTTTTGTTTTTCCCTAATGAAGTTACACTG
Organism: Tinamus guttatus; assembly: GCF_000705375.1. The sequence continues at coordinate 88,708 of NW_010586107.1, forward strand.
CAGTACATTCTGTATAAGGAAACTATTCTCAGGAGGAAAATCCATTTAGCAAAAGGATATTGTAATGGAAGAGTAAACTCAGGACAAAGGAGCTAAAAAGTACATCCTTTGACCTTTCATCTTCCCTCCCTGGAAGCCTGGGGGGTCTCTGTGAGGTAGGAGCAGAGTTTCTACAGTAAAAGTGACTTTGGGTGGTGCTCCACACTGTTCTGTTGCATTGGTTTACAAATGACTTTCCTCACATGTGGATAGTCCAGACAAATTGAGAGAGATACATAAGGAATAAAATGAAAACGTCATTTAACAGTTTGACTCACTTCTACATGAAAGGTATTAATAGCAGGATTTAAAAACATGAAAAACTGCATCCGTTCTGTCTGCAAACAGGGAACAGTAGCAAGAGAAACAGCAATCACCTCTCTTATTGGCTCTGTTTTATGAAGGAGCTAAGAAGCAATAATCATAAGGAAATGAGAAGTAATCTTCAACCAGACTAATAAAGCTAGAATACAATATAGTTAGAGAGGATTGCGCAGGCCATTCATTTGTATTCATTAATTACTCTATTAATATATAAGATCATCCAAGTAAAGACCGTATTCTTTTTAGATTAAACAAAACAGAACTGATAAGATTATTATATGTCTCTCTGGGATGATCTAGACACACAATACAGCTGAGATTAAGGGGATGTAGAATTTAGAGATACAGAATTTCTGTATCTGGCAGTTGCAGCTGAAGACCTTTCATGTATCTCAGCATGTCTTGTAAAAGGAGCAGTTATTAGAAAAAGCTGCATACAAATTAAATATCATCAGTATAGATTATTTTGATGGATGAAGGAGGAGATGTGTTATACAAGAGCCATAAAAATCTATTTTGTGATTATATTATAAATGTTTTTTAATATTCAGTAGAAGTGGTCTCTGGTCTCATTTCCTTTTGTTTGTTTCTTATAGAACTTTTAACATTTTCACACTGTGATAGTGCCAGTATTCATTACCTATTTAGCCTGAATTATAGCAGGGAAAGCTCCAAAGCCCAGTTCCATGAAGATATTTAGAAGTCTAATTCCCACTACATATTCCCCATCCAATCTTTTTTTTTCTTCCCCCCAAAGGGGAAGAAAAGCATTTAAACAAGATTTAGACACCTAAAACCTAAATACTTTCATAAATCCAGGACTGAAAGACTCTAAGGGGGAGAGGAAAAAAAAAAAAAAAAAAAACCTCTTCAGCTGAGTCACTCTTGTCAGATACTAAAATGCTTAGATTTAGGAAAATAATGGGTGTGTGATGGTGGCAATTAACTTCTGTTAAAATGCATAGTGGCATCTCCTAATTTTAGAAAAGACTTGAGAAGACAGTTAAATCTAGGGTAGAAAAATATGAATTATTAGGAGTTTCATATCTGAGAACTTGTTTGGAACTAACTTGTGGTTTATATGTAGAACTTCAGGCCTTTCAGAAATATTTACATCATTTTCAAGCACTATGGAAATGCTTGTAAATTTGAGTACAGGACCAAGTATGATGTTTGGTTTAGATCTTTAAAAATACAGATGATGTAATAAAGATTTTCCAGTTTGAATATTCCATTTGAAATTAAAAGATCTAATCAAACATTTAAGCTTATGCATTTATTACGACACAGCAAACACAGGGGACTTTTTATCTATCAGATGAAATGGAAAGGCAAGGGAGAAATTTATTCCTCACCTAACTTCACAGCTCACCTGATTGCCGTGCAATTCCAAGACAGAGAATTTACATTACAAACCGCATGCAAGCAGTAATCTCAGCACGACCTTTGTAAAACCTAAAATCTCCTTTATGAAATCTCTCCTTCCTAAGCTCTGCTGTTGAAACGTGCAGTGAAACCCCCTCCGCGCCCTCCCGAGGAATCGCCCGGTTCCGAGCGGCTCGACGCCTTCGGCGGGTGCGGAGGACTCGCGGCTCCCAACTTTGCACCTGGTAGAGCCGCGTGCCTCGTTATGGTAACAGGCATTAGTTGCCATGGCAACGCTAAATTGGAGCATGCACAGATCTGATGCTTTTTGGCTGAAGAAATTAATATCTTCTCTCTGTAAGAATTTTTCAGCGTTCCATGGACCAGCCAAATCCTGATTCTTTGCTTCTTTTTTTTTTAATCCTTACTATTTATGACAGAAATTTTCCTAGTTCCTCACAGCTTTTTTTTTGGGGGGGGAGGGGTGAAGAAAGAGAGGGATATTTGGAGCTGGCTCTTGGTGTACTTATATTTTAACCATTTCTAAAGCTCAGTAGTCAAAATGGCCTCTCTGAAAGCAATAATCCAAGAAGGCAGCTATATGTCAGGTGTTAAGATGTATTTGTGGACCTTCTCAAGAACTACGTCTAGGGAAATGAGACTTATCACTGTGCAATCCTGACAGATAACCAGCTTTGCTGTCTCTTGAACAGCCGATAACTTTGTGACACAAGTTGTTGGCTGGTAGAGCACCATGAGGGCTCCCTCTCGTTCCCCTCAAATGCCTTCCTGCTCTTGCAAAGGCCTGCAGGGTCTACTGGATTAACACAGAAGGGGCTGCACGACACAGTGTGGGAGTGAAACTGTGCAAACCGAGCGGTTGACACTGTTTCTGGCTTTGAGATCATGAGCAAACACACACATCGGGAACAGAAGTCAAAGCTCCCAGCGAGCGAGGCGGCCATGGAAAAATCCCCATCCTTCTTGGGGGTGCAGCACACGGCCAACATACGCTCATCACACGCCACGATACATGGAGGCATGTACATACAACCCCAGAAGAGAGCGGACATGTACAAACCATGTTGTCATTTCAGCAACGTGACACCCGGAGATAAGACCATAGCAACAGACTGCACATCCAGAGAGGGACAACATAGCCATTTATCGTTGTGTCTTACATTATGAACCTGGTGAATCGAAGAGAAAGGATATCCTGCATTCTGGTTGGTCCATATCTCACAGACAGAGGACTGCTAATATAAACAGAAAACTATATCTCATCTTGCAAATATTAGTGCACCACGAGTGCCAAAAGGCAAGAATAATTAAGAAAAGGAATGCATTGACATGAAAAGAAAAAAAAAAAGAAAAGAAGTAAAGCAGCCATGAAGAGTAAGTTTTTATTTATTTGCTGACAAAATGCTCTTGGTATGCCTGGAAGGGAACCTAGCTTATCCAGAGACTTCAGAAGAGGTTTCATGCTGTGAGTACAAGAAAACATTTTAATCAGGAGTGCTGGTGAAGTCAAGAGATAAAGTTATGCAGGCATAAACAGAACATGTAGAGAGCGTAAGAAATATTGGTTACTTTTACTTTTTGGCAGGGAAGAGGTTTTGAATCAACATCCCAATTAAGTTTTAAGTCTTGGGTCTCACTCTGCTGGCAGCAGTTTGGTTCACATGGAGAGGGGAGGGAAAAGTCTGGCAGGACAGTCTACAGGAAAAATCAGTTTTCACAGTAACAACCACCAGCAAAGTAAATACATTGCAATTAAGTAAAGCAGTCACCCACTACCTCCTGCAAATAGCAGTTCCTTCTCATACAAAGACATAGCTAATATTATCTGTGGTATTGATCAGTGCCCCACTCTGCAACTGAAGGATTCCAGTCTACCTTCTACATTACTTTGCAGATAGTTTGTAGCAGCAAAGCAAAGTAAGCCCTAGCAAAAGCAGCAGAGCTAGACCCCAGCATTCACTGGCATCTTTCACATATTTCCTTGTTTGGACAATCATCAAGAAAGCATCTGTGACACCGCAGCAAAAGCGAAGATAACGTTTTACAGTAGCCAGGCAACTAAAACAAAGCCTCAGACGTAAGAACTGCCCACAGTATCTTAGGCAGGCAGCAACAGAAGGCACTAAACACATACGAAAAATGCAATTGCAGCATCCAGAATAGCTAGCAATTAATATATCAGTAGTTTAACAAAAGGAGAGTGTTCATTGCCAGTGCTTAAAGCAGGAATTCAGCATCGATGTTCAAAACAGATAACCCAGAGAAGCGCAACTGTGTGCAGAAACATGAGGCTGGCTCTTACCTGTTGTAGTCTGCAACCTGGCTTCCTGGCTGGTGACAGACCAAGCAATGGTCCTGCTTGCTGTCAGGGCAGGCTGGCATCCTCTGCAGTGACTAGCGACCACTGCCAGGAAGGCTGGGGGCCAGCTAACATTGCTAACTGTTCCAAGTTGAACAGTTTGCTTTCCAAGTTGAAATGCATGTGCACACACACACATCCCTTCCCCGCCAGCTTCATTAATTTTTAAACTTTCCTATATCTGGTTCCTTTCTTCTCCCTCATTGTTGTTTGCTGTGTTATTTGCACTGCCTCGGTGGTGCGCCTGGCTTTACATTTTGATAGATAATGAAAGCTTTGCCTCTGCTTTTCTGTCCTCTGCAGCTTGCTACAAAACAGTTCTCCCCCACGAGATAAATGCAAAGCTGATAGTAAAGCCCACTCCAGTTTTCTTCCACGGCACCTTCGCAAAGGCATTTCACTTCTTGCCACTAAGTGCCTTTCTTTGGCACTTCTTTGGAGAGAGAAGAGCACATGAAAGCAGATGTTTGGGGCCCTTGGTGCAGATCTCAGCTCCAATGACTGTTTAAGCAAACTGCTTTCACCACTCTGGCCTATCCTCAGAATTAGAGGTTCAATCAGTGATTATGTGAAATTATTTTTAAACGCAGGTGACTCATTTCACCTGTATTTATTTGGCTGGAGGAGGACCAGCCAAACTGAGAGAAATTTTCATGGGATTGTGTGAATGCCCATTCAGATGTACAGTATTTCACAACTCGTTACTCAGTTTTGCACTCACTAACGTCTGAATGACTAAGAAACGGAAATGCAGTATGCAAGCAGCATTACTTTGGGAAAGGTAATGGAATTTAAATTCAGAAACCAACCTTTTCCTTGCATCACTATAAAAATATTTAGCATTTGCTGTATATATATTTTATGTTTTCAAAGTGCTGATTTTTTTAATGAATTACAAAACTGAGAAGTACTTAAAGTTGCATGCCCCTGCACCGAAGAGGAAGGAGCCAAGAAACGGAAAAAGGTTAAGTGAGTATCTGAGGCCAGAAAATAGGCAGTGGGAGGGAGAGTTTGGATTAGACTTCAAAACACTTCTAATTTTCAGTTCCCAAAACATATGGCATCAAAAAGAAGGAAAAGAATTAAATCTGTTCATGTACTTACACCACAACAAAACAGAAATACACTTGGGTCCTTAATACCACTGACACAAAAGGCTCTGTGAGAAAGAGTTTAACAAATAAGATTTTCCTATAGAAAAGGTCCTGTTAAAGGACAGGCAAAAAATACAGCATCAGCTATGCTGTGATTAGTAGTGAACATGCACTAACCTTGTTCTTCCCCAAAAGATAAATGCTACGAATAACATTTCAACAAGCCTGTATACGTACATTTTTGTGGTGTCATGCTCAATTCAATAGCTGTCAAAATTACCTGCATGGAACACTGTCCCAGCATATTCCCTGGAGGAGAAAAGTCTGACGGATGGCAGGGGTCAAGAAAAGGAGGACCCGAATGGCCCGCACAGCTACCGTGGCACACGCGGCTGGTCGGGCTGCTCAAGGGAGGGCAGGGAGGCTCCCTCAACCACTCTCCACCGACCCGTTCTCTTCCTTGCCCAGCAATCACAGTCTCGTGATACATTGTCTTTTAAAAAGGTTGTTTAAGGAAAATTTTACTAATTTAATCATACACTGTCTTTTAAAAGGGTTGTTTAAGGAAAATTTTACTAATTTTACAGATATTTAGACCTCCTTGATTTCATGAGAACACACTCATGTATTCATGTAAGAAATGTATTGTCCCTGCTAATTTCCTCTGTGATAAAGGCAACAGAGCATAATTATTTCAGACATCTGCTGTAAAGGCAGTGGCCAATCCTATTACAAAGTGTTTGCACGTTCCCACCTGCTTTAATTCTTTTTAATTACTAGCATATTTACTGAAAAAGCCATAGGACAAGACATATGCAGGTCTTCACAGCTGTGGGCTGTGTTGGAGACAATGTAGCATTTCAAAAAGGTGACCAGAATTACCTGAGGAGAATTTCCTTGCAGATAGGAAAGAACTTGTTAATAACCTGAATGGAGAATGTACTGAAAGTGATCACAAACTACTAAAACTGATCATGGCAATATACTTTTTAAGGAAAAGAAAGAATGAAAGCAACAGAACAACAGAAAAGTGTCTGAACAGAAGATCAAGTAGGTGTGATGTAATCCGGACGTACTGAGCACAGCTCAATGAATTTCACCCTATAGCACATACGAAAATGTCAAAAAAAAAAAAGGAGGCAGGAAGACTATTGAAAGCATCAAAGAAAAGCCAAAAGAATATTTAAGATGGGAGAAAAAGAAGATTCTGAAAATTATGGCTAGCCTAGCTGCAAGGACCAGAGAATTATTAGATTTTTGTTTCTTTTCTTTTAATCCAGACTCACTGTCCCCCTCCTCTTGTGGCCTATAAGATCCTCTGATATTGCACCTGGATTCATAAAGTAAATATACCGGAATATGTGCATAAAACTGTGTCTACCTCGCTCTTTATATTTTCATATATAGCTGTATTTACACACACATATACAAAATTGAGGCTAACCAACGATCTTGACTGAAATAAGTTAGCCTGCAGAGCATCTATAGGCCTAGAAAAATTTAATATGTTTATAGTGAGGCTGTCCAGTATGAATCATCTCAAATCAAATTTCTTTCTTTCGTTGGAAAGCTGGCCTACTAGATAAGCAACTGCAAGGAGAAGCACAGTAGGACTCCAACACTGATTGCAAGGCTTCTGATGGGGCATCACATGGCATTATCATAAGCAAACTAGCTTGAATCAAAATGCAGTGGTTGCACAGGAAGTTTAAATATACATTTAAAGAATAATTATCAGTATTTAAACACAACTGGACTGGAATATACCAAGGGAATCAGCAGGAGTCTGTTCTAGAGGCTTGCATGAGAGCTCACTGGGGATAAACCAGAATTCAAGGGCTTTCCATAAGTGGGTAAGAAAAGAAAATGGATCTGATGAACTGCAAATGTCAGTGAGATTAATTTCAGTAAGACAAGAGTATTGCTTTGGAAAGTAAGATTAAATACACAAATAAAATACATAATAACCTATTAGAACAATTTCATGTGAGGGAGAAGACACAAAGAAGTTTCAGTATATAGTTCCAGTATATAAACTGGAAGTTTCAGTATACTACTAATTAAATATGGTGTCTCCAAGGCTGTAAATAAATAATTCACAGGATAATTCAGGTTAGGGCCCTCAGGATGTCTTTAGCTCAACTTCCTGGTCAAAGTATAGTCAGCTGTGACAGGTTGCTCCAAGGATGGAGACTGCCCAGATGCTCTGGGCTACGGGCTGCATAGCTTGACTATATTCACAGGGAAAAAGCTTCTCTTTGCATCCTGTTAGAGCCTCTCTTGCTTCAATTCATGTCTCTGAAACTGTCTCTTCTCCAACCAGCCCTGTTCCATCAGCCTCTCCTCAGGGGACAAATGCTCCACCGCCAACCATCTTTGTGGACCTTTACTGAATTCCCTTTTTCTAAATAAAAAGGATGTACTTAATAAAAGGAACATAATATAAGACATGGTAAGGAATTTTTGATCCATACATTCCCCACCAGTGAGTGGGGCATGTGGGGCAATGTACAGTTTTGGCCACTGCACCATATAGAGGATGGAAGATGGGAATTGAGGAGAGAACGACAACAGTAGACACAAGTCTAGAGAAAACAAGGCAGGACCATGGTTAGATAACTATGAGTCTTGTGGGGGTCTAGTCACAGCTGAGAGCAGGAAGCTGATGACTCCTGATCACCTTCAGGCAGAGGAGCTGCTTTCGCTGCCTTCTCCAAATATCTCCTGCAAGGCTCGCTCACTCTTACACGTCTCTGCTACAGGGAAGCCGCATTACTGAACACAATCAGTGTGCCTATTTCCTCTCCTCTTCCAATGCTGTGTCTCGACGAAGGGCTGAGTCTTGGGAAATTGCTCCCATCTCCTGACGCTTCAGTTCCAACGAAGCACAGAAGTGAGAGAACGAAACAACAGCACACCCTCGCTAAGTACATTTCAGTTTATCTCAAAAAATTAGGAGAATTTTGGATCAAATCCCAGAAAATCATTCCTGACATGTCAAACAATATTTAAAGGTGCAAGTGCCAAAAGAAACAAATGACATTGGATGAACGGGGCTGTTCAGCCTCTTTTATAATTTTTGCTCCAAATGTATTAGGACTGGGGGAGAACAGTTGTGTAGTCTCAATAGATGTTGCTTTCCCAAATGTTCCCAAAACTCTGAGGAGAGCTTGTCTTACAGACAGAAATAAATGCATATCTCCTTTCAAAAACAAAGCCTTCAGAGCTGGAGAGTGAAATTTCAAATGAGTGTATCTTTTATAGAAGCAGAAATTAGAAATATCAATTCTTATTAGAACAAGAATATAATATTATCTTTTGCATTGTTGTATTTCTTTTCCTCTTGCTGAAAGTCCTTTGCATGGCAGTTTCCAGGAAAGCGCTGTGCTTCCAGGAAGGCAGAGCATGGATACCCTGCCCCAGGTCAGTGCTCCCTGTCAGCAGCTCTCATGCTCTTACGAGGAGTGAGCTACAGCCGCAGTGCCCACACACAGTCACTGGAGGAAGGGAGACAACTCGCCCACGGTCACATCAAGCCATCAAAGCTGCCTTGTAGAGCTAGTAGCAGAGCTGGGAGCGCAGCCCTCCCTCCTGCGGCGCAGCCCGGTACATCACCTGGTGCCTGTTGCACAGAGAATGGTACTTTGCAAATGATGGAAAAGAGAGTCATAACACACCTATGTTTCTCTCACAAGCAGCTGAAGTCCTCCTTCAGTGGACTGCTGTGATAGAGATCTTCTCTGAAAAACAGTCCATTTTCAGCCTGTTTCTTAGTTACTTACCCTAGATATGGGTTGCTGTTAGTGAGGGAGGGAAATCTTTTGAACCCACAAACTCTCAGTGCATGATCTTTTCCAGGAGCTCAAAAATATAGACATTAGATACCAAATTCTGCTTCGACACTGAAATATTCAGTTTTCCATTAGAACAGAGCTTCTTCTATTAGAAGAGAGTAGAAGAAACTACCTCACCATCTCCATTTTTCATATAATCCTAATGTTGAGCTTCTAGTTCACAAGCTGAATGTTAAAAACAGTACATTAATAAAGAACATCTGTCCCCAACTTGAAGGAACATCTGTCCCCATCTTGGTGTAGTATTTATGGCAATAATTTGGATCATTAGTACCAAATATAGAAATGACTTCCTTAATTCCATATGCTGAAGCAGCATGCAGGTATGATCCACATCGCACAGTTTTATTTCTAAAACTCTCTAATAGTTTTGGAAAAAAAAGTATCATTTTATTTGGATAGAAATTACTCACATTTTTCACAATATCTTTATCAGTTTACTTGGCCACATTAAAAACGCAATACTGAGAGTTTTAATGATGTAAATCTGTTGAAATGAATTTAGGGTTAAAGATAGCAATATATGATATTAATATTTATCTGAGCTGAAGAGACAACTGATGCTACTGTCAGTAACATCTATGTCAAACAAGTAAAATAAAAATAGATTCAGTTAACCATTTTTCTTTTGATATTAAATTGAAGGTCTTTAAGGTTCAGTCATCTTTCTATATTTAAAAATAAAATGCAATTTCAAATATAAACCTTGGATTTTACATAGTTTTCTTAAAAATGACTCTTTTCATCATCAACTGTACACTATTTTTTTTTCATATCAAAAAATCAGAAGTAAGAAAACCTTAGAAACAAGAACAGAATGAAATAACCGAGATAACCATATTCTAGTTTCCTATATCCACTGTAATATTAAAGAATTCTGTTATTTCATGTGCAATTTCAACCATTCACAAAATAAAATATTCTTCATTGCTTCTTATGCAGGCTTATCTAATACACCAATCTTTTCCCAGACATTTTTCTTCTTTCACTACAATACTTAATCCCTTCAAAGTAGAGAAGGAGAAAGAAAAATATACAAGAAACAGGCAAATAGAAATACCATACTGTGGTTAAAATTTAAAAACCTAAACACATTTCTTGTAAGACATCCCTTCTACTTTTGGCTTGCTGCAAACTTCCTGTGCCATCTTAGCCAACTAGCAGCATTCCTGTACCTCATTTTTTCTAGTTGTAAAATGAAAAATATGTTTTTAAGCTATCTAGCCCTGCAGATCCATGGGAAAATATGAAGGCATTAATGTCTGTAAAGGATTTGATAGATGTTAGAGAGCTGAAGATACTAAATCAAAAAGTGGAAAAAAAATATTTTAAAAAATCATATAAACCTGTTTAAGTCTGTCAGTTGCTTTTACTACACTTTTCCTTTATTGCAGACTCGTACATATGAATCCTAATCCTTCAATTAACTATTATATCACACAAAACAATGTTACAAAACAGTACCTTATAACTGGGATAACTTGACTTCATACTACCCAGATGTTATGGTGATCATACATTTTAATTATCTCGCTTTAGATAAGAAAACAAATCAGATAGAGAAGAAATCCAAAAGAGCCTTCAAAATCAAGTTTGAGCTGGCTTCAGCATCTGTGAGAAAGAATTTCTCCAGCTAGGGTTTTGCGAATTATTTTTCCAACTTCCTAAAATCTTAAATGATTCTCTTCCTCCCATCACATCCCACAGAAAACACTGTATGGACCAAGTTTGGGATGGTCCTACCAGAAACCTGAATCTGGCTCATTATTTACTCTCCCCGACACAAGAGATTCCCAAACTCCCAAGGAGTGTCCCATACATTCAGCCCTGGAGCAAGAGCATCCATCAGCATCACGCAGGTACCCAACACTCTCCTGGGATCGCCCCTGCTCTGGTCCTGCAATGAACTGCCCAGTCCTCAGCTCACTGTGCGTGCACGCACTCAGGAGCAGGGATGATGCCTTTGGCCCCATGATCTGCCCATGGCAGGAGGGGCTTCAACCTCCAAGCACCGCAGGAAGGCGCCTCACTGACCACTGGGGCCCAAAGCACAACATTTCACCGACTGTGTCAATAAATAGCAACAGCCTCAGGGACTTACAGTCTTGGGTATACCTGTGCCTGGTAACTAAAGTTTTCTTGGTGCCTGGAGAATTTAGACTCCTGAAGAGTTGACATTTTGATCAGCATATTTTAATGAACTTAACCTCCCAAGTTTTACTTTTAAGCTCCAAAGCTCCAAATATTATATTTTTCCAGTGTTTTGCAGACATGAATCAAGAGCCCACTGACTTCGGCAAGACTCTTTTCATGTATTTTGGTTCCACACACATTCCAAAGCCCTTAGGCTTTGTCTGCAAAATTTTGATTCTAATTTAAAGGTTTGGGCAATCTTATGAGCAATCTCTTAAAAACTATTTCTCTCTCTCTTTTCTTTTTTTTTTTTTAAATAAAGATCTCACAATCTTCTGTATTGCTTTTATGGCAGTTATGCTTTATACAAGTAGAAGGCAAAGACTTTCAAAATTAAGAGTTTTGATGTGAGCTAGTGAGCTGGACGAAGAAAACCTACTCCAGTGGGAAACCTAAATTAGTTTGACTTGTTTATCTTAGTATTTTATCTCTTAGGGTCCAAACAGTTCACTAAACAGTTGTGAACAAAGGCCTTGAGACAATACTACCTGCACCAAATAAACTTAACTCAGTGTTTCCTCAAGGCAGCAAGGTGTTCTCTTGCTTACAAACACATTTGATTAAAATACAGACAATTTCTTGAACATATTTTAGTTGACATAAGGAAAGCCGATTTAACCTGATGTGCTCATGTGGCATCATTTGAACAAACTGGTTGATATGTGATGCAAATATCAACACGCTTGATGATTTCCATTTAAAAGTTCTGCGAAAACATATGCCATACTAAAAATGGAAACATTAGATCTCATCACTTCCTCAAAATATCCTCTTTGGGTTTTAAAATTGAAGTTGACACTGAGAATAGTGTTATCCAAAATTTTCTGAAATGAAATCAAGTTCAGGAAAGCAATGCAATTAATAAGCTATAATTCCTCTCTTGGTCTCTCTATTCAAAGCCAGAAATAATAATAATAAAAAAAAACACAAAAAACTATTAATCTCATTATGAAGAATAAACCTAAAACCCTTTCAAGATCACATGAAAAATTCTGTCATTACATACATCTATCTACAAAGGCCTGTAAATATAGTTAAACATGCAAGTCCATTCAGCAGTGTGCAAATAACCTAGCAAACAAATGGCTAAAACAAAAAATATACTCAAAGCAACTCAAAAAGTCACTCTAGTTTACAGTGTTTGTGAGTATTCTACTTGGACTGGTAGCAGCTTGAGAAGTTGTTGAACTGGCATAAGCCAAAGGAACCTGCAAAGAGGAAGTTCCTAGACAAAACATGCAGTGTAAGGCTCATGACTGGGATCAAACTAATCATTGCCTCTTTTTTTTTCAGAAATAATTAGTGTACCTTTAATTTCAGAGGGACCTTTGGTGGAAAGATTGGAGGAAATACGGTTCATCCTTGCAAAACTAAAATTTCACATACTGTGAAAAATAAAGTTAAAATCTATTTTTGGGCCAGAATGGTTGAAGAAATCCCTGATTAGCCTCTTAATGGGGTGAGTCCAATTTAGTGAGAATGATCACCAGAGGGAGTCATTGACTTTCCACTAAATTCAGAGGGAATTTTACATACACCACAATGCCGAATCTGGGGGAAGGGCTGAGAAAGACTGCCAATAGATTGGAGTTCAGGGACACAAAGCACTGTTTTATGGAATTCATCTGTATCCATTTTCCCCTTTGGAGTCCTGTAGGTTGACTGCTGTAATTCATGGAGCAAGTTAGAAAAAGCGCATGGAAAAAATTCTTCAGTGGGTATGAATTCCCACAGAAAAAAAAAAGAAAAAAGAAAAAAGAAAAGCACGACAGTGTTTAATTGGTGATTATTGGAAGTGGTAGAAGTACTATCTGCTTGGTTCTTTCTTTGGATATACAACATATCACAGTCTTGCTGGAAAAGCAGTTCCTCTCCAAGTGGCTATATGGCAGGGTGTCATACTTGGAAAGACCAGGACTTCAGACAAGAAGAGTGAAAAGGAGAAAGGAAGAATAGCTAGTACATTTTTTTCTATCTTTTTTTTATTATTATTTCATCATTAAGGACTAAATGAAAAAACGAGACTGAGAACCGCTGGGAAGCCTCACACACAGCAGGACATGGCGACCTGCTCCGTGGCAGAGGGAGCTGCTCCGCGAGCTGCATCCCATCTGTCTGGGACGGCAGATCAAAGCTGTGTTCCCAACGTGCGCTGCGGAGCACCACATGGTTGGAGACCTGACTGGCTTTCATCATATGGGCCACCGAAAAACAGCTGAGTTCCTCCTGAGGCAAATTCTGCTGATGGGCTGTCAATGCTTAACTCTGCTGACCTTCAGAGGGGTAAAAGACCTCATTCTGGTCAATGTATGCTTGATTTAAAACAGTTGGTACCTACATTATGGTTGGGTGAAGAAATTTAGAGATGAGGGAGACTTAAGAATCTCTTCTGCAAAGAGTTCGATTTAATGTCCAGTTGAATTTAGCACTGTTGTGATTTTCCAATAAGTTGTTGCACAGTTAAAGCCTTTTTTACTAAAAAACACTCAGACATATCCCCAGATGACAGAGCTTAGCAGAATGCTGACCCCCTCCATTAATAAATGCAGTGGTCACCAGTCCTGCCAGCGACACTACCCCTCATGAGTATCTCTGCACACCAGCTTACTCCATGTGGCACATACACAACTGAAACATATTTGGAAAAAAGCTGTTACTCTTCGCATTATATAATTCAGGCTTAATATATGGCTGTGGCTAGAAGTAAATCTGTAAACTGCAGCACTGCGTAGCCTTTAAATGATAGCTTTCGACTATACCTGTGCCATCTGCCTCTCCAGCTTTGACCGGGGAATGTCATCAAAGTAGTTTTCATTTCTTCTTCTCCTTGCATCGCCCTGCATGATAATGTGGGGAACGTCCAGGGAGCCACCAGTAGTGAAAGTGCTTTGGCTAAGTGATGGAGACAACTGAGGAGGAGTGTGGTTACCACTGGGTTCCTGGATAGTAAGGAGGAAAACAGAGCATAAGAACGGCATACTGCTGACTTCAATATACAGACTTAAAAGTGTATTTGAATGATTCATGCTAAAACAAACAAAAAGCAAGTTCTTGAAGTGGAGGTTACTGTGAGTGAACTTTATAGATATAGATAAAGCAAGTTTCTTTTTACAACTGTACCTAGCAATGTCACCCCTTTTTTTCTTCTTGTAACCTCCCTACATAATTTGTACGTGAACAGGGAGAAAGCTGATGCAAGGAGATACTTCTCTTTTTCTTGTGCATGTGAGCAGAGAGATGATAGACAACAGTCAGAAAACTATTTTTTTTCCCCAAAATTGTTCTATCTAATGTGCAGAGACCCCATGGAAGAAAAAATATTTTATTATTTATGCGAACTAGAGGCAAATTATTTCCCCAAATCTTCACTGTGTAACATATTCCTCTCTCTAGGGCTACTGGAGAGATACAGCAGTGAGTTACTTCTTGTCAATGCCCAAATAAAGTCATGATTTAGGACTATGCTATTTATAAGATGCACTACTTCCTCACTACTTCTCTGCAGCAGCTTTGAGCAGTCAAAGTGATTTCAAAGTGATTTGAACTCCAGCAACATTTCTTGCTGGAAAGAAGAAATGAATGAAAATCTACAAAATATAGACACTTTGCAATTTTTATCGGTCTGGGAGAACATACTTTTAACTTGAATTACTGGATATCAGAATCATACCTAATATCAGATCCTAGCATAACTGAAAGCACCCAAGAGCTAATACTTAACCAGCTTTTTCTTATAATTAATGCTGAACCATGTCCTTGGATCAAACAACACGCAAATACCAGCAAAAAAAAAAATTCTATGTAAGGAGAAATATATGCCCTCCTGATGGTACATTTTACTAGCATTGCTATCACATTAGTGATAGACAGCCACTGTATGTTTGGAGATACCCCTTTTCGTTCATACCATACAATCTGCAGGAGCCAAGCTATAGTATCCTGTGCACTGCCCAGACAGGCTGCACGGACTGTAAAACACTGTCATAGCAGCTGTGTGGTTGTATACATTCTTCTGCCACCATCTAGACTACTGGGCTCAACTTCGCTAGCATGAGAGATTTCTCTGATTTGAAATTCTTTGGAGCAGAGAACATACCCACCAGCAGGTTTGGGCAGAGCAGAGCTTGTCTAAATAAGCTATTGCTCTAATACTGCATTTTAATGCTGAAGAACAGGAAGGGTCCTCAAGGCATTAACACCACAATAAGAGGAAGCAAAGATCTGCCCTGGGGTGTGGGGAGGGTCCTGTATTAAAGCTGGTATTTCATGCATGATTTTATTGAACTAAACTTATTTCTAAAAAAACATCAAGGTACTTTACTCCAAGTTACTAAGAAACATGACCAGTAGAAGAAACCAGAGAGTTGTAATCTCTTCCTAATGGAAGTAAAAGTTGCAAGATTCTGTATGTATTTGTGTGATAACAGTATGTGATATTAAAATATTTATATGTCCATGACATTATTCTTTGCAAACACAACAGTGGGTTTATATTTTCTGTGTTGATTAAAATTAGCAACAAATATGCAGTTTATCACATTTTAAACCACAGATATTTGTTTTTCAGTTCTCTAGCTTCCCTATGATTTGAGACAAGTACTTGACATTCCCCAGGGCGAAGTAAGGAGTGCTATCCTCTGAGGAATACACTTTTCCCTTCCTTCATGAAAATCCACCTACATTTGGCCCAGTTAAAAACTGCTGAAAAGCTGCAGTCTGCACACATGCAGAAGGTTTGGTGAGACATCATCTCCAAATTGCGTCCCCAGTTCTTCCATGTGCCTCACACACCTCCACACTGATGGTAACCTGAGTACAGCAGAGCCAAATGACTTCCCTCCTAATGATTCCTGCTAGCCAGGTATGTAACAGGACTTCTTCCTTACATGCGTCATGATTCACTCCGTTAGTACCAATACAGGCATCTACAGTGTATCTAGGTGACAGATGACTGCAATGGATATAAAGATTCCAGCTTTTATCCAGTTTTTCATGTTTTTTCTTTCAAAGTACATAATAGGGGAAATTCACTCAAAAAGACACATTAGAAGGCTATTAGTAAGGTTATAGAGGCAAAAATTACAGAGTTAGGAAGCACAAGAATTATTGTGCCTCTGCATTATGGTACGGTATTTAATTGTATGATTGTATGCTATTTTCTCAAAGAAGTCATTCGCAGCACAGATGGATCCTCAGCTATGCAGCATATTGTCATATATTCAGCATTGTGTTATCATTACTTATCATGTAGTCAGTATTTTATTCTCACCTCATTTTGTGGCTCCAAACCTTTACCCTAGACTCGTCAAATCCTGCTCTGAGGACAGCATGTTTAATATCATTTTTTGGATGATACTTGTGTTTGGACTTCAGTGCTTTGTGAACTTTAAACAATTTATTTTCACAACACCCTATGAATTCTGAGGCTTTATAATCAGCACTTTGGTGCTAGAAAACTAAGACACGTACAAGAAGGTTAAAAAACACCCATCACTTCAGATGTCCAATTACAGTATCTATTGTCGTTTTTTCCAAGTATGTGCATTCAAAACTCAGCTTCTACTGATCTAATTTGCGGTACTGTGTGCTTGGCACTTGCATAAATCAGAGCCCAGACTCCACTCATATATACAGAATGTCTGTAACATACAATTAGCGCCTGTTTGTGAGGCATTTACTTAAATAACTTGTCAAGCAGTATCCAAGAGCTTTGTGACAAAAGCAGATACAAATCTGCATTTTTCTTGCTCTAGTTATTCCTTTAATCGTTAATGAGACCTTCTCTCATCCTTCCTGCTCTTCTCTTCCTCATTCTATAACCACTTTCCCATTCCATGAAAAAATCTACAGTCCAGATAAGGATGTCTGTGCAGCAGGCTGTCATGTATTTGGTATCATCTTATGGTTAGTTAGCATTAAAGAAGGAAGAAAGTTAAGACTTCATAGGTAACGTGAGATCCAGCATTTTCTAACTTCTGAGTATGTGACCTTGAAATTATAGAGGGGCTTTAAGTACAGAGTTACTGGGGAAATGATCTACTTGGTATTTACTTGTTAGCCTTCCACAATATTTAACCATTTTTCCTTTGACATAACTTAAAAGCTAATATAATAATAGTGGGAAAGAATGAAAAGTTAGCCTTCCCTAGACTGACCTTGGCATCATAAAGGCATAATCTTCAGACAATGAGCGGTCTTTTCTACTAGATGTATCTTCTAGAAGCAGCAGATATTTTATTATATTTAAATCAATTTTCAGACTAAAAAATATTGCAAACTACAGAGTTAAGACTATGTCCTTGCTCTGTGTGAAAATGGCATTGCAGCAGTGGACGGGAAAGAAAACCTTAATCCAAACTCATGTCCTTTCCTTTTGGATTCCCTGTGAAGACTTCAGCAGTATGAAGTGATGAATAACATCTCGCGGTTGCCAGCATCAGTAGTTCTAGCTGTGGAGTGGCAGACTACTTTTTATCATTTTGACTACAGATGGAGGACATCCAGGTTTCTCCTCGCTATTAGATGGGAATATACAATGCTAACCAGCAAGTAGGCAGTGGAAACTTTCCCACCTGCTGAAGAAGAACTAATTCCCCTGTCTGTGGCACTGAAACCATTGAGCAAAAATGTGTGACTTTCAAAAAGTTGGCAAATTATTCCTCTTTCTTGAGAGTATTTTAACACCAGCTGTGTACCAGGAGACCATTCATCTAATACATCCAAATATAAAATACAGAAAAAATATCCATATATTTATGCAATATCCCTTGCAGAATGATGTCACAGGCTTGTGACACTTTTTTTTCAACATGACATTACAAATACATTGCTTTTTGAGGGGCAGGTCTGAAATGTTTGGACATGTCTACATTATGTGGCATTTGAGCACAAGCAGGATGAAAAGAGGTGGGTCACAGAAATCCTAAGTGTATGTAAAAATAACGTCATAAAAACCAGCCTCCCATTCTGTCTTTCTCTATTTCTCTTTCCACTAGGAAATCGACTTTTGTGAGTGCACCTTGACCTGGCAGATTTGGAAGTCCAGCCACAAATGAGATTCCAGTCCAAAAAACAGCCCCAAGAAAACAATCAAATCCAATCAAAAACAAAAGATCTGACCTAAACTAGCAAAATAAGAAGTGTTGATGATATAATAAACCTTGGAGAGAACACTGTAAGAATGGGTTATCAGAGTACAACATGGTAATGGACAGCAAGGAGTACAAATTTTGGAACAGAGAAACTAAGGGAAGTTGGGGTAATGACAGGAGATTAAAACTGAGCAAATGTGGAAAACTCCCAGAGAAACTATAACAATGGCTCTGAAAAAAGGAATATTAATGAAAAATAAAAATGACTGGCAACTTCTGATACAGCTCAAGAGGCTCTCCACACAAAGCACAAAGTCTGCAAAGTAAGTGTCTTGAAAAGGTGTAAGGGAGATGGAACTCTTCTTTCACCATGCTAGCCACAGGAGCTGGGATTCCTATGGACAAATGCAGACAGGCAGCTTGCTGACACCTACTTCTGAGCTAGTTTAACGGGTCAGATGAATCAAACAGTAAAAATGTCAGTCCACTGACTACCCAGGGAGCTGTGAAGGAGCAGGTCAGCTGAAGATATCCTCACCGACAGAGTCTGAAGTGAGAGGAGCTGAGTCCTGCTCTCAGCGGCTGTTCTTTTTCACATGAGCCTTACTTGTCAAGAAGTGTCAAGAGATTTCCATGGGGACTCACCCTGAGGGTTATTGAGCGAGGTGGCTTCTGAGGGGGATCTTCGTGGAGTCTGTCTCCCAAGGAGGCCAGAACGCGCTTCCGATGGCCAATCAAGCTAATTTTTAAGACCTGAGAAAGGAACACAAATATCTGGTTAAGAAGAGTACATTACACTCATTATACTCATTACTTTCAGAAAGGAGCCTTTTTTTTTCCTTTGAACCTTTTAACATAGCTACTACACAGGTAAGATGGAGCAGTGCAAGGCAAACAGAGCAGAGGAAGTGAGAGGAAGATCGAACAGAAGAAGAATTCTTTAGAATTGAGAAAAAAGCAAAGCAGGAAAAGAAAAAAAAAGGTTCACAAATGAGTGAGGAGGATAGGAAAATGAAACAGAGAAAGCAGCAGAGGAGAACGGGGAGATTGGAGAAGAAAATGGAGACATGCAGGCAAAAAGTGGGTGATTAGGATTAAAGAGATTCACAAGGATGGGAAGGATGCTGACATTAGGGATCACAGTGAGCAACAGTCAGCTGGCGGTTAGAGAAGGGAGAAAACAAGCTGCAAAATGAATATAAGATATTATTATTTAAAACCCATACATGATGCCTTTCGAAGGCAATCTCTGGACTATGTGCACAGTTACCATTATAATGCAGACTTGTGTACATGTTAGAAACACAAGATAGACATATCCCCCAGAATTTGCCCTGGCAGTCTACTACTTTTACCAGGTATGCTGACAAATCTTGCTAGCCCATAGATATTACCATCAGCAGGCTGGCTCAAATACCTTGCATCTGTCCAAACTCCCAAAACATTGCTAAGCAAGCTTTACAAATTTACTACAATACTCCTCCTTTATATTCTTTCATACTCCTACTCATCCAAGAGTACCACTTCCCTCATAAAAACAGAAAGAGAAGAAGGAGAAAGTTGGAGACCTGACCATTAGCAGAGGAAAACAAAAACACATTCTGATATCATTAACCACTACAACTGCTTCAAATTGTGAAGCAGCACTCGAGCATAGTAGCAAGCCTCTGCTCTGCGAACAGCAGGATCCTCACATAATTCTTACAGCCTGTATATGGTTTTAAACATCACACTTGTCTCCATTTGCTCTCACTATAGTAGCTCTGCTGTATTTAGGACCACTGTGTGTCAACAGCCTTCAGTCGAGAGGAATTTCTCACTCAACCTACAAGCAATAGTCCCCCAAAACCCAAAGATGCTGCCTCTTAAGTGATCGGCTATCTCAATTTGAGCAATACCACTAAAAAGTAGTATTCAACAAATAAGCAAATTAAAGAAACTATTCCCAGACACAGTTTCTTTGATCCAGTATCTCAGGGTGGCAACATGCAGTTAGGGCTCTGGTGCTGAACTCATGAGCGGGTGAACGGTGTTCACACTCACTCCGTCGGACTTCTCTGCACTACCCGATATTGTTGAACACTAAGAATACCCTGTTGACCTTTGTCTATAAAGTGATGGGCAATGACATGAGAGCGATGAAAGCCTTTCCCCAAGAGGGTTGCCAAGGACCATGCAGATGGATGGCAAAGTCAAGCTGCAGAGTCCCACAAGCCTTTCCTGTCTTCTTGTATTTGTATAAATCTGCAGAGGTATTAGGCCAGCTGAGGTAGCACAGCACATGCAGGAGTGCTGGGGGCATGCAAGAGACACCTAGTTATGTATTCAGTTTACACTGAATGTTAAGGAGAAGAGCACAGGGATTACGCTGGTATTTGGCTACATGAAACACCTGAAGGAGCTAGAACTGCTTTAAGCTTGACGGCAGTAATGCACTTCCATGGACCAGTTTCTTTTATAATGCTTTCCTGTCATCAAAAGCATTTACCCAGAGATTTTTAAGTCAATTCACAGTTCTCCAGCCTTTCTGAGGTCCTCAGTGCTTTGAATGCCTTATTAGCCATATCAAATCCAGACAAAGGAATTCATACAAAGCTACTGAATAACATCAGAGAAAAGGATAGGTGTCTTGTGGGATGTAGCACTTGAGAGATCAGGAGAAAGGTCTGCACGGTTATATTATTTAAAAACTGTGCTCCGTTTGGAAACTACACAGATCTTTAACATCATCAATACTGCTAAGGTTATTCCACATTTTGTTCTTCCACTAAAATGGTGATCACTCCAAATTTGAACTGGTAGGGATTTAAAGATGCATCCTACAGAAACATATGGTCCTTAGCCAACAGGCAGATCTATTTACTCATCCGGACAGCATACTACATATGTTAATGAAGGCAGCTTGTATTCTTCTGAAAATAGACTCTCTAACTACTTAGGCAACTTCTTATTCAACTTGGAAAAATAAAATATTATTTTCTGAAACACTTCTATATTTGAATGATAAGACTTTAACAAACTTCCTGAAACTCTAAAAACTTGTTCTGTGATGGATTATCCTTGACAGTATTTATCAAAAATGTCAAATATCACAAATACAGGTCAATGGTGTGCATTGGTAACATTGCCTATGACAGAATCTTAGGAACAGCTTCATGTTGCATATCAAATAACTACTAGTCTTGCACTTATTTAGCCTGCAAGTTAGTTCTCCATGAATATTTTCTACCCCAGGTAATAGTGAAACCTGGTAATAGTGAACAATACAATGCACCTAAGTGCTATGCAGCAACGCATTTGGTCAGGTAGTTTGTAGACTACTTTCTACAAGACACTGAGAGTTTTGCAGCATGCCTGCAGAAATCAGTGAGATCATGTCATGAAACCAATACAGTAGCTTAAGGTTCTGCACAGCCTGTATTTCATTACCAGGACAAAAGCAGCTGTACATGATATGCCTCTTTCTTCACTGGCAGTGTGATATCTGAGAGAAAATAAAGCAGCCCCATATCATATTTTGAATAGGCATAACTTACTTGCTTATACTGTAATGCAATTAAAGGAGAATGGGGCAAGTCGTTTGTACAAAGTTAACACACGCACACAGATTTAATCCTATTTTTATCTTCATATTCTCCAATGATTAGTATACAAAACG
This sequence comes from Tinamus guttatus, assembly GCF_000705375.1. The sequence goes on from NW_010586107.1 coordinate 110,706, forward strand.
AGATTCCACCAGGAAATATAAGAAATTCACAAATGTAACCGACGTAACATTTTGCATTTAGATTTTTTAACTGAGTTGACAGATGTTTTAAAAACCAAACACATGTATTCCAGTAACTCCCCAATGACTACATATGTGCAGATGCTGGAATGCACAAGTTATTCCATCTAAAGCTAAGCATTATTTCTGCAATAACCTTCTGTCTGGTCTTTTCTTCTGACTGAATAATTTGATTTGACACTATATTTTTATAATTATTCAAATCTTTTTAAAGGTTACTACATTTCAAGATATTGACTCCTTTTGTTTTGGAGTATCTGAGAAGTTACCATGTGGGGCAGAATTAATACCACAGCAATGCAAGGACTAGGTAATCACACATGGACAGTCAGATGCTAAGACCTAGCTACGGAGTGGAAATCTAGAGAGACATCAGAACAGCACTAGTAATTCTCTAGTGGCAGTACAAGACGCTCTAGAATTTAAGCTTCATTTATTTAGGAAATGACCGTAACATTTAGGGCTAAGAGGAAAAGCAGGTACCTAGGAACCAACAAGGTGTGATTTTTCTACTTTTGTCGCCCAGAACACTAGGTAAATACAATGCTATTTTATTAATCATTTTACTGCCGATTATCTTAGAAGAAACTCCTATCTACTCTGGAATGGTGAATAAAGAACACATTCATTTTTACCATTTTTCCTCCACAAAGTACTCCTTAAAACATGATAGCATCAAGAATCCCTATGAAGCTAGTTCAGAGCAACCAGTCACCTGGCTGTCGCAGTTAGTTTAATTAAAGATTTCAAAATGTGCAAAAAAAGTGCAGACTTTGACAGATCTTATCCATATAACTCCAGTCTTATGTGGTAGATTGACAGTTACTTAAACTAAGGAAAAACTGAGCTCCTTAAATCCTTAGGTCTCTTGGGAGTTGCTAGAGCTCTCAGATCAATATAGCTTTGTATATTTAATCAAAAAATGCAAAACTACATTTAAAAATAAAATAGTTATATCCAGCAGCGTTTTTTAAACAACCTTTGACATTGAATCCCAGACTCAAGTCATATCAACAGGGTCTGGCAAAGACATTAGTAAAAGAAGAATGCTGCTCTGCCTGAGAAAAGGAAGCAAGCCAGGCTTGTTAGCATATATAACTCTAATCAGAAGTTTACAAAAAAAAATAATGCTGACCAAGACCTCCATTACATGGTGTAATAATAGTGTGTTTTGAAAGGTAAATATGTCAGAGTCACTAAATTTTCACAATAGGGACTACTATCATTAAGCTGCAGAACTGATAAAATAAACCAGTGCCCAACTACTGCAGCTGAGCTGGAGCTTGTTGTGGGGTGCTGCACCGAATCACAAACTCACAGAACGGTTAAGGTTGGAAGGGACCTCTAGAGATCATGTTGTCCAACCCGTTTGCTCCAGCAGGGTCACCTAGAGCACAAGGCTCAGAGTCGTATCCAGGTGGATTCTGAAGATCTCCAAGGAGATCTCCACTAACTCTCTGGCAGCCTATTCCAGGGCTCTGTCATCCCAATAGTAAAGATGTTCTTCCTAATAGGCAGATGAATCTTCCTGTGTTTCAATTTGTACCCATTACCCCTTGTTCTATATCTGAACACCATGCAGAAGTTTGGCCCAATCCTACTTACATCCTTCCCTTAGGTATTTATACATGTTGATATGATCCTCCCTCAATCTTCTCTTCTTTAGACTGAAGAGGCCTGGTTTGCTTAGTCTTTCCTCATAAAATAGATGTTCCAGTCCCTTAATTATCTTTGTAGCTGACCCGTGGACCCTCTCTAGAAGAGGGGTCCTTATTGTACTAGGGAGTCCAGAACTGCACACAATAGTCCAGGTGCAGCCTCACCCTTGTGTGCCAAGTTGTTTTGGTAAATTTGTCCTCTGCAAAGGCTACAGGCCCTCTGGGGTTGGTGCCAGCTGTAAAGTGACTGGGAAAAGGCATGATCTGCACCTCTCCTGCCTCTTCTTCCCTCTCAAGCAGCAGAAGAAATATCCAGTCCGAGCTATGTTCATCTTCAGCCACATTTTTCACACTGGGATAATTTATTGTCTTTGTCAGTCAACTGCTGACTGATTTCTTCCAATCCTAAAGCTGTGAGCCAAAATTATCATTAACCTTTGCCATTTTTTAATGGTGCTGGGAGTTTCCTTTACAGCTTTGAAGGGCCAGCAAAGTGCAGGCACATGAAAAAAGGAGGCTCCAAGGCACTCTCAAGATCAGAGCTGTTGCAGTCCCGGTAGCTGTTAAGACTTCCCTGTTTTGCACAATTGCAATGGAAGTAATTTTTTTTTATGCAAACGAAGAGACTTGTAAGGGACTATAAATGATATGAAATATGTGTCATTATCCCCCTGAATTAATTAGCCAACTGGAAACAGATGTCAGTTGTCTTGGTGACAGCATTTCACAAAGACAGATGGTTGCTTAATAAGTCCTGTTTCTATATGTTGAACACGAGGAACTGACTTTTCCTCCTAAACACATATAATTTATTTGCAGATCTGCAACTATGGAGACACCAAAGACCAAAAGTCAAAGTATGGGTGTCATTCTCATCTGAGCGGCACTGCTGGAAATTAGCTTGCCCCAGGATAAGTGTTGCTACAGTGATAAAAAATTATCCTGAAACAGATTCAGGCTCAGGAGACAGGATGATTTTTTTTGCAGGATCCTCTGGATAGCATTTGGTGCTATTATCAAATTTTTGCTCTGACTTCACCGAACAAATCATTTTGCCACTAAACTGTTTTCAAACTAATCATTAATATAAGAATTGGGTAAATTGGGCAAATATCTAGTGCTAATACTTTTTGTTCCATTAAAGATAAAATAATAGTGATTTTTGTCTTTGTAACTGGTAATCTTTAATATCTCATCTGAAAAATATTAATTTAATTTTTTGTTATAAAAGTCAAGAAAATACAATTAAATTGACCTGGCCAATAATGATACTCCTCTCCTGAGGATGTGTCTCAGGCTACATGATGAACCACTTTTTAAAAAGAAATGTTTAATTAAAAATGAAGTTAAATCCATGGCCTTTTAAAAATATCTCAGTTTAATGGTTTTATAAGCCCTAGATATAATCACAATTATTACACAGGAGCAATTTTTTATTATATATGAGGTCCACAAAATGTAAAGCAGCAATCCTAAAGTCTATTATGTACACAAAGAGTATTAAAATAATCATTGGTCTCATTTTTCCTAAGTGACAATGCTGAAAATATGATATACATAAGCCATTAAGTAGATCTGAACATGAAGTTAATATATATATTACTTGCATTTTCAGAGGCTACACGTGGAAAAAATATTGGACAGTTACAAAGGTGGAATAAACTTCCCAAATACACTCCTAGATGAATGACTCGTTGGACTGTTTCCTCCACTAGTGACTTACATGTCTGCATTTATGCTGAAATAGAAACAGCAATTCTTCCTAGTTCAACTCCGTTTTGGAAAATGTGTGGTCACGGAGACCGCACGTGTGTGGTCAGAGATACTATTCCTGGCTAGTCCCAGGTCTTCCACGTTAGTCATACAGCCCTGCCAGAGAGCAATTGCGATGCCAGTATGTTATTCTATTATATTTTGCAGAATTACTTACACAGCAGATCAATTATAATGAAAGTTACTGGTACTACAACACATTTCATAATGAGCTAATCACTTATTTATCTCTCTTAAAAATGTCATTATCAGCAAAGCAACCTAATCTGTGTGTAAGGATGAAGTCTAGCTAGTGTAAAGAGATCGAGGAGATATAATACAAATCTCTGTAGAAAAAACTAACAGCTGTGAAATACATCCTTTTCTGATCTTGATTCGATTTTCTTATGGATTTAATTAATTAAGAAAGAAAGGGAAAGGAAAAAGGGGAAAGGGAAGGGAGAAGGGAAGGGGGAAGGGAAGGGGGAAGAGAAAGAGGAAGGGAAGGGAAGGGAAGGGAAAGGAAAATTTCTAATCTTTTTGAGGAATGGACAGCTATATTCTAACTAAGTAGGTATTTTACTTACTCAAGTTTTCTAGTAACTTATAGTGACAAATATTGTCTCTGAATATCCAAATAAGCAAATAACCATGCATAAAAGTTTATATTTATAACAAATACAGCCAGTAAAAGGCAAAGTCTATAATATCGAAATAATATCAGTTAACTATACAGACATTAATATATAAGAATTGAAAATTCATTACGTATTATCTACATCAAGCAATTTATGTAAAAAACATGAAAGCTGTAAGGTGGTACTAAATATCTTCTAATGCTCAAATTCAGTGCAGGCCCTTCTGTACATTTTTGTAGCATCAACATTGTGTAGCTACACAGCTGCTGCAAAAGGCATGTGGACACGATACAGGCAATCCAAATACTGGACAGGACAGACTGGACCAAGTATCAGAAAAAAATGCTGTTATGTTTACTCAAAATGTATTGAGTTTACAAGTTGTCAGATATATTCTTGAATTCACACTGGTAACAGTAAACGTGCCTGAGTTGCAGACTTGATTGTGTATTGCCCTACAGCTAGCATTAATATTTACCCACTTTTTTTTTCTTTCTTTTTTTTTAGGAAAGAGCAGTAAAAGCATCGCAAGGCTAAAAACATGAAAAGCATTTAAAACTTTTGATACAAGAGCCATCATGGGCAAGGTCAATACACCACTAATGAAATGATAGCAGAGCCCTAAGGACGTAAACCATCCTGATACCAAAGGGCAGGCAAACTGCCCTATAAGTCGAGCCGCCTAAGTCCAACATGAAACGCAGCTATTATGGAAAAATCACTGCCTCTCACTTGCTGGGCCACCTGAAAGAAGAGGGCACCAAGCATCAAAACGTCTGTAAAGAGCCCTAAAGCCAATGCTTTAACAGCAACAATGTTATATCAACCTCTGCTTTTTAGTATTCCGTAGTTACTAAATTTAGTTTTCCACTTTGTCTTTTAAAGGTTTTTCATCATTTTCCCCTTGAGGACTAAAGTGAACCTGTCAGAGACAGGGTAGCCATCTAATGAAAAAGATCTTCTTTTTTTTCCCCCCTCATAGCTGAGTGTTTCTGTCTTTGATCTGTCATCACTGTGGATTCATTCTACTGCACAGCGGCTGTTAAGAGTTGGCCATACAGTTTTTTTCTGACAACAATTGGTACACTGGATGAAGCAAGTGACATTCTGTGATGTACTTGTATAGGAGCCATTTGCTCTGTTGTTGTCTACCTTGTGTTAATCTGACCAGGATGTGCCCTTCTTTCAAAATCTCCAATTTAATCGTTTACAGAAAATAGGTAGCTACATATAAGACATGATATAGAAGAGTCTCTCAATCATTGTTGATATATACCTATATATATACGTTGATATATACCTATATATGTTGATATATACCTATATATATCCATTATAGTATGGTATGTATTTTTAGTATAATAATAATAAAAAAACCCTCCATCAGTCCTATTTCCCCAGTTGTCCTATACCATCCCAATTGGGCATCTTTGCATAAACTCCTTAAAACAATTTACTACAGATTCTGGAAGAAAATCTTTCCAGATTTCAAAATCCCCTACAGTTTCACCAGTCTCATCCTTCAAGCCAAAGTCCAAAGGAACAAATACCACATGAAAAAAGTCTTCACTGGAGCACCAAATGTAAAAGCAACCAAAACATCTCCACTGAAGCTATTTATCCATTTATTTCAAGTAGCCTAATTGATTCATATAATTAATTTAAGATAAGAAAAAATTTGTCTAACCTACATTCAGTTTGGATTGTGACATGGCTTGTCAGGCCTTTTTTTTTTTTTCCAATTCTACATCACGTGGCTTTAAAAAAAGCCATTAGCTCTCCCTCAGATCCTTGCTTGATTTATACCCTTTATATTATCACAACTGCAGCAACACTATTGCTATCTTAAAAAAGGCAATGACCATCACGGCAAACTGGAATCAGACATCAGAGGCAGAGCGGGCATCACGCTGTACTTTGACTCTTAATCTGCGAGGAGGAAGCTCAGTGGGTGGCACAGAACAGGCTCTATGAGCACAGCAGGACGGCTGGATTAACTCCACCGGGGGCGGCAAGGGGACAGCAAAGCATTTCTCAAAATACCCCTTTCTTTTATGCCTGGAGGTGCGAGCAGGAAGGAACACCATCAGAAAAGGGTTACGAAAGGATACACACAAAGCGGCAAGAACACTCCTCCAGCAACCGCTCAAGCAAGGTCTTCACTCGTGGCTTCAAGCTTCCTGACACTTTCCAGCATTAAAGGTTATTGTCTGTGTGATTTGAGATAAATTGAAATCGTAAGGGCTTCTTATGCAGATTCCGTCATTAAACATTGAACATTAGTCTGACTTTACTAAGAAAATGATTTGTATGTAGCCAAGCCAGAACAAAGCAAGTGGGCAAACTCTACTTAAGGGCTCTCCAAACAGGAGTCTGATTTTGTATAGTTGTGAAAAAAGATGAGTTAACTTCTTCTTAATAGGAAAAAAAGAAATAAACAGTAAAGAATTGCTTATCTCAAGCTTGTTTTCCTTGAAGTTATTTTTTTAAAAATTAAAGAGCTGAGGTATCTTTGTGAATTCCATGGTTTCGGCAGATAGATTATTGACGAAGTATTCTGGGAAAACCCGCTGGTGGTTGGATCATCATGGGAAAGTCTTTCTTCCGATAAATTCTACCTGAATTTTCTCTGTGAGAAAGGCTACCGAGGACTGTTAATGCAGGACAATGTAGCATGTTTCCTTCACCTCTGCTCTCTCTCTTTCTATATATATATATATATATATATTTTCCTCCTTCTCAGAAGTTCCTGAAAACAGAAGAAAGTTTCTTCAAAGGAATCTTCAAAAAGAAGATAAACCTAATCTCCATGGCTCAGGCTTTGCTTTTCTTGCTCTTTACTGCAGGCTCATCTGGACCATGCAATAAAGTTGAAGGAAGGAAAGACGCTGCTAAGAAGTTCATTCCCCACACCTCATACGAGTGGTGTAACCCCAGCTCTTGGTACTTTACAGCGAGAAATACAAGAGCAGAGTTTTGCACTGCATGAAATCAAACTGACTTAGCAGACCTGGCCATCAACTCACTGCAGATCAGAGACACTAAAAGAAGCCAAAGGCCCTGAGTCATGTCTATAATGATTCCCAAACCACTCCTAGTATTGCCAAGAACCTCTCCACTGGCCTGCTCATACCTTTTAATAATTCTAAATATTGTAGTTTAGCAAATATCCTTGATCCAATGATTAGCCATTCTTTTTCTTGAATTATGTTTATGAATATTTAACCTAAATTTTCTCTTCTCTAGCTCTTGATCTGTCTTCATTGATTTATGAAAATAGTTCATCATTATCTCCTTTAAACATCCGCTTACATGCTGGCAGAAAGATACATATGACCTCAATGTTCTCTCCATAAGGAACATGCTCATTACACTAGGTGTCTGGTCAGAAGTTTTCCAGCCAAGACATGGTCACGATCTCTAACGTACAAACTGAGCAGAAACAAATCTCCCCAGCAAATCTCCTGCTCCCATCTAAAATCCCATCATAGCATACATATAATTTTGCAAAACTTTTTTTGCCTGAATATTGCTCTTCTCTAAATTTGTCTTAGCTGGCCATAAAGAATCCTGCATGTATGCACATTATCCCAGATGAAGCACAAAGGGGACCATTAGAGGGAAAAGAAATCTGTGTTTTCCCACATTTTTGTCACAAAAATCCATATATCAGTACCCTTTTTTGTGTTATACTGTTGCCCAATGCTCAGTTTCATAGACAGTAACTTGACTCCTGCTGCCCAGGTCACTCCCTCAGTACTGCTCTTCAGCAACAACCTCTCTTGTGATAGTCTCTCAAGTCTTAAATCCTGGATTTAGACCATTTAAAAGCTATCCAGATCATGCTCTATCATTTTAATTCTACATAACAAATGCTATCACAATATTAAATAATCAACACTTGCATTAAAAATAGTGCCATAAAAATCCGCCTTTGCTTGGGATAAAAGTTGCAGATCTTTAATTTGGCCAGAGGTTGAAATTCTAATATTGAAAGATTTCCTTTTATGTATATTTATTTATATGTATATTTACTTATAAGTATTAATGTATTAGATATATTAATCAGAAATATTACTGTGAAATGAAATAAATTTTGACATCTTTTCACAAACATGTGCTACAGATCAAATTAACTCAGTATAACACAAAAAACCTCTCACTTTATACCATTTTTATACCACTTTATGAATACTTTATACCAAATTACCACATGAACTGTGATTACTAATAAATCAAAAGAATAGATTTATATGAGTAATGACAAACAAGAAATGAAACCCTTTATTAAGGACAAATGGACAATAGTCTAACATATTTGCTGTGTTCTAACATGTGGCCACTTGGGATAAGTTCACACAACTTATTTAGACTTAACATATATTTCTGAGATGCACTACAGAATAGCATTTTTTTTCTGAGCCTAAATTCAGTTACTGTTTATTAAGTATAGTTTTAGAAACTCATTTACTGATTTATACATGTTTTCTGTTTGTTTTTTAATTCTTCTAGGATTTTGATTATCTGGAAGCAGAAACTGTAGGGGCTTTTGTTTATTGCAAGAACCATGACATTTAAACTCTTACTTGCTTCGGCTGTGATATAAACTTTTGAATTGTAAACTAGTTTCCATTTATGATCTGTTCCCCTGTTTTCGCAAGTAGATTCGTCATAGATGCTCAACAGTGTAAGCAAACCAAATATCTGCCCCCAAGTGAAAGTAAATGATAGTGTTACTTCAGCAATAGGAATGAACAATGCTTAGGGAAAAGGTTAAAACATTTTTCTTCGAAATGTTATATTCTGTGCTGTATCACATACAACAGGCTTACTCAGCTGGTGGCAATTTCTGAATTCTTAGGAACTCACTCTGCGGTTCCACACTAATTTGGTCCGACTAACTTAGTCCGTGGTAGATAGAGCTGATCTTGCTTGAATTAATACCTATCCCGGGCAATTTACCAAGTGCTAATACTCCCCCTGAGACATGACAAGTGTGGTTTGCTGCCTTGCTGCGAGCTAGGGAGGCTGAGCCAACACGAGGAGAGTCCAACACAGCGCTCGCAGGAAAGCGCCGTGCCCACAACACGGGAATGGGCTCTCCAGGTTCTTCAGCCTTGGGGGTTTGCAACAACCACAAAGTGACTTTGGTTTTGCAACCAAACACTTCTGAAGATGTTAGCCTAGACAGCATAGTTAGCCTAGCAATAAAATCCATGTTCTAGCTTGGAAAACAGGCTGCCCCGAGCGTAGGGGCTGCACGTCAGAAGCAGGTGCTGTGATGCTGCAGGGTCATGAAGCTGGGTAGCACAGCAGGAAAGGTTTACGGTGCCCATTTCCACGTCCTGCTGTCCCCACCAGTCGGGTGGCGCTGGGCAGAGCCAGCAATGCAACCTTCAGAGCCCACGGTAGTCACGGAAGATCAATGCCAACCACCGAGTTACAGGTCAGTGCAAAACTCCGATTCGACTGAAAGCAGGAGAATTCCTCCAGAGCAGTGGTGAGTGAGCAAAGGGAAAGGCGTGCGTTTGCAAAGTGTGTGTGCAAACCAGAAACTGAGAGATGACGAGAACACAAGAGAAAGAACGAGCTAGAACCAATTTCTAACTTTACTAGGCACTACATTTTTATTTAAAACACAACAGTTATTTTTTTTTAAATCTTCTTCTTGACTGCATTTATGTGAGCTCCTGACATGATAAGGAAAAATAGGAATTTGGAACTTATGATAGATAAACTGGGAGCAGAAATTTGAGAAGTCTAAATAACACAGAAGAACAGCAGGACTTGGAAATACATTGCTGTAACAATCAGGTGGGAAATAGCTACTGGAGGATTTACATTTTACAGTAAACTATTTGAAGAATACCAGTAGGTTATATCTACAAGGCATTTGTGATAAATCAGAGTCCTTTTTTTTTTTTTTTTTGGTCTATTCTGGCTCTTTAGATAATTTTCCTATTTCTTTTCTGCAGATTCCACGTCCTCCTCTCCCCTCTGTCAACCTTCTCACTCTCTCTCTTCATACCTGGCTCTCATCTCAGCAGACCCCGAACTCCTTTTCACCTTGTAGCTTTGCTCCAAGTCCACTTTATTTCTTCACTGCCTCCCACTCAGCTCAGTAGTTTAATCCACCTTTGCAAATACATTGTGACCTTGTTCTCCCTGACCAGGACAGAGGTGCCAAGGAGAAAAGACCAAAGAATGAACAAAAACTGCTGACAAACAAACAAGGTAAAAATGTTTAGAGGCATTTAAGCCTCGGGGGAAAATGGAAAGGAAGGTTTTGGATTAGTAATAAAATCAGAGTTGTTTTAAAAGCATCTGCTCCCCTTTTAAGGAGTGAAATAACTGTGTAATAAACATTTTGAATGTATGTTTAATTTCCACTATATATGTCTCTTATGAGATAACTACCCAAGTGCTTCAGCTTGCAGAAAGAAATTGCCTCATTCTTCAGCAATCTCTGTCCTTATTTTGTACCTCTTGGAAACAGTCGAAACCGAAGAGAACAAACACCCACATACATTTCTATTCTTTCATAGTCTGTACAGTGAAATCTTCTGCACAAGCGGAGCTGCAAGGAGTCCTGCCACCAACAGCCTTTATGTGACCTATGATGATTTTGTATGCTTGCAGGCCTAATATGATTGTTTAACTCTTCATTGGAATGCACAAGAAATAGGTAGAGAAAGTATACATGTATATTTATCATTAGGAAGCATTTCGCAGAATGGCAGTTCAATAATGCTTTAAAGAAATAAATGCCTTTGTGCACATAGGCTTTTGTTACATATTTTTAAAATCATGCCTCTGATGTTTTTAGCCACTAAAACCTCTGTGAGATCCCCATTAGGTGACATTTTCTGATTGTCTAATGGCATCCTAATACAAAAAAAAAAACATAAAATACAAACAAAAAAAACCCTTCCAAATACCCAAATTTACTCCTGTATGCCAGCACCGTATTATTTTAGTAACAAATTTTGTAAGACTCCAAGAATTGGCTTATAGGTTAAAATCATCTAGGGTCAGCTTAGCAATGTTCAAGCTTCAGTGGTTCAGAATTTCATATTTTTTAGAAAACATGGCATGTGTTTGTATCAGCAAGTTTCACCCGTCATTATCCATCTCCCTCCTACACCTTTCTAGTATAAAAACCCCCTCTGCTTGCTGACAGAATACTAATTTGGCTTCATTTAAATGCTGAAGCAGCCCAGTCCAGCTCTCTTATTTAAAATACATGTAAAGCTGTGAAACAATTGACAAGCACAATGAAGGGTGTCTCACGCAAGATCTGTGTAGAATTATTTTTCAATAGACACCAAAAAGGCAACAACCTAAACTAGCCTAAGCTCTTTCCCATGCATGTCATTTAAAAGCAGAGATGGGGAGCAGGTAGTATTTACTAAACCACACTACTGCTTTATGCCTCCCGTTAAGACTAAAGGCTGAGCGATATATCCCTAGAATATGGCTTCTCTTTGTGCCAAGACAGCCGCTCAGGCTTCCAACTCCGACCACATTTCCTGCTTTGAGATTGTAGTAACAAAACGTATTACCAACGCTTGCAACAAATTTAAATTGAGGGCAAATGGGATTCCCATATATTTCTGTATCTCCCTCCCACCCAAGTGCAGAGAGGTCTGGACAAGACCAGAGCTGGCTATAATCACTCACAAATATCTTCCAAAAATACCTGCCAGTTTTACGGCACGAAACAGAATATCTAATGAAACTCGAATTGCCATGATTCATGGACTTGATTCCAAAATCTTGGAGGATGCACGTGAAAATGTGTAAGTGGGGTTTTCATACAAGCACACACACATGCACCCCGTGCATTTTGATATAAATTATCATGTTCATATACATGCATATGAATGGAAAGCAAGAGAGAAATGCACTAGGGATGACCTACCCACAACACGTCGGAAAAAACAGTCCTGGATTTGATTTGCACCAATGAGAGCAAACTGGCATGAGAACTTACCAGTATATCTCTGGGATGTACAACTGAGAAATTACTCATTCAGACTCCCTTAAAGAAGTTCATATTGCCTATTTTGAGTTTAAAATCAAGGTAGGTTTTCCTCTCTCCCCTCTCAAGCAAAACTGTGGACATAGGCTAGCATGCAAAAACATTGCTCAACTATAGAGGAGGCAAATAAGCGAATGACAGCAAAACCCCATGACTTATTACACCTTATAACCGAAAATAAGATGAGAAGAAAACAATCTTTCTTTTTGCCCTTTACACACTATAATGCCTGCAAGATTATAAAAAAAAAAAATCGGAGATTTATCAATAACATACTAGCACAAGTAAGTTATTTAAAAAAGAAGATGCAACTTTTGTTGTGCATACTACAAGAAGACAACAGTGGTCTGTGGATATCTTCATATTTCTAGATATAAAAAAAAGTCATTTATGGGACAGTACTTTAAAGAAAGAAGACTTGATCATAGATCTAAAACAGCTTCTAGAAACAAGAAATAAAGCAAGATTGAGTTAAAGAGCTGACCCATATACTGAAAAATAGTATCTAAAATTAAATGGGAAAATGTACATCATTATTTTAACTTAGCTCAAAGTTGGACAGCTAAATCTCTGTGCAGGAAAGCGAAAAGTTATCTATATACTGCAGCTGATTATGCACTCAGTGAACACACAACATTTAAATCATTTTTGCTAAGTTAGTAGTATTGAATTTTTCATGCGTTTTAAAGTTGTATAAATGGTTAGAAAAATAATTCAATAGGTCACCCATTTCATTAACTTAAATATTAACAACAATATCCTCCAAGGAGATTTTTTTTTCCTTCAGGCTGTGGACCTTTGTGCCTATCCGGGGCAGCAATGCTCACTGAAAAACCTTCTGCGTTTGCCAGCAGTAATAAGGGACTGGAAATCTGGAGCTGCACAATAACATTCCCTGTTGAAATTGTTTGTGGTTGGTCCTTAGCTAGCTCATTACCTTCAGGCTACATTTACGCATATGTTCTTGGTCCAAGGCCCCTTGTTCTCAAAGGCTCAGATATGCCTTGTTTTGCTTTAATTTCAGAATATATACTGAATACAATCTTATCAAGGAGTAGTAATGGATCAAACACCCATACATTCGTAGTTCGATAACATTTAAAATCCTTTCTGCAACTTCATAAATTACCTGTGTACAATGATCTAATTCCTCTGTGGGATTCTTTTTCAAATATTTTTTGATGTTAACAAGGGTGAGATCCTGGTTTTCCTGAGGCTGATGGCAAAATACCATTGCCTGCAACGAAGCCAGCATCTCACTTAGACATGCTGTCCTCCAATAACATAGGGATTACACTGCAGTGCAGAACAGAAAAGTTAAAATGAGATGCTAGAGTGAAAGCTGACTGTGTAAAAATATTATTTTCTTATTCAGCAAACCTGTCCTAAAATATATTCATTCTCAGAGCTGCTTATATTCAGGACTAGAAAAAAACCACTAGGATTACTTTTTATTTCCATAGCCATTTCAGAAATGGCACATTTATGGCAGGATTAAGCGGATCCTTTTTGCATTGTTTCCCAGTCTTGTGATTTCATCACGAGTCTCACAGAACTCTGTCCTCCTCCCAGCACCACAAACTTCTGAATTTCAGCTTTCCTTAGGAAATAAAATGTGCAAGTCCCATGACTGCAGAGAAAGCTTTAAATTATCATCTAGAAAAAAAAGGCAAAAAACACACATCTTATTTTTTTCCATGATATTTGAAGCCCTGAGGTTGACTAGCTTTTCATCATCTTTAAAAATGGCTAATTAGAGGACAACTGAATTTTCCAGTTCTACAGGCAGTAACAATCTGCCACAAGCTTGAGCAGCTTGGGCTCAGGCTTGTGCTTGAGCCCCACTGCAAATACTGCCTGAAGAATCTTTATTTTCAAGTAAAAGCTAGAAAGCAAGCCTTGCAGATACTAAGAATTGCAGCCAACTCGTATACTGTATCTAGGAGAATGCTTTTATTTCCAAACTTGACAATTTTTACATTGTAGCCACCAAGACAAAAAGAGCATGGCACTTGGTTTCCTTTCAGCAAACACCCTGCTTTTCACATCACTGGATCACGAAAGTGCTCCAATGTTCACTCCAGAAGAAGAAATTTAGAATTTTTCAAGTATGCAAACCTGAGAGAAAATAAAAGTGTCTGTTGATATTTCCCCCTGCATGTGCTCCTTAGAGGCTTCTGTTACAACCCAAGTGTACAGGATGCTACCATTAGCATGACTTCTCCCTTTCCACTGATCGAGTGCATATGACAAAGCCAGATCTGAGGCAGGACAAGGACAATCTGCAGCCCTGACATATCTCTTCCCCACTGACCCTCCAGGACCTTCTCAGGTCGGTGGTGTTGGTGGTCAGCAATAGCTGCATATTAAGTCATCTCAACCACAAAGGTACTGGCACAGTATGGTAAGGTGAGGTTGCTCTCAACTTCTAGCAGAAGTTGATCTTGATCTTGTATTGGCTACATTTACAGCCTGCTTTGTGAACACCTGTGTTTTAGTTGAGCAAGAGAAGACAAGGAGATAAAGTAGGTCAGGTCTTGAGAAGAATCATGCCAACAAGTGGAAAGAAGAGAACAGGATGTATCTAATTTTGTTTGTCCCTGTGTCTGAGGCATCCAGGATTTTTATCACTCTACGTAAAGTACAAAGGGAGACAGAGCTCAGCAAAATAAAATGAAAAAAGGCTGTAAACTGAACATCAAGTGAGTTTGATCCTCAGGCTCTTCAGCTCCAAAGTACATGCACTCAGACATGATTTCCTGCTTTACTAGATAAATAAAAATGGGGATGAACAATGCGATTTAGGAAGAAAATTACATGACACAGTATGTTTTAATTCACAGCATGCTAAAAAATGATTAAAGTAAAATGAAGAAGAGTAAAAGACTTGCTCTTTTACTTTCAAATACAGTAATATAACACAGAACTGCTGTGATATGCTGCTCTATGCATCGCTTCTCTGCCTATTATCCAGCTTCTTAGAAAAATGAAATCCAAACCTACACATTTTATCTTAGAGCAGCAGCACAGGTTTTGTATGGTGAGAGCTTATGAATGGTAGAACAGGAATTTAGCTCAGTGAAAACACAGTCCAAGCTTAGGGGTCTATTCTCCTCTCGTTGCATTTCTATACTTCCAGTGTTCATGCAAATTATGTAGAAGCATAATGAGTAAGAATAGATTCCTGTGCGAAGAACGCACAGATGAAATTAAGAGAGGGAGAGAGCAGTGAAAGGCTTAGCCCCCTGAGTTAGAAGAACACCGTGCTGGAGTGTCTCAGGAGGACACACAACAAGTGCCTCTGTGAACCCACCTTTTAGTGGACCCTTCTAAGTTATGAACCTGACAGCAATGCCAACCATATCCACAGGCTTTGTCCAACCTCCCTCCCTCCCCATCACAGTGCTTCCACAGAGCTGCCAAGGAGACTGACACAATGAAAATGTGACAGTTTGGCTGCCTTTCAACCTTCTATATACCCTCGAGACAGAAGGATTACTTATTATTAGCAATTACGAAATTCAATCCACTATACTACATTGCATACGGTTGAGCTTTATTATACTCTAGTGAGACTTACCATGGTATAAACATCAGATTATAAACCTATTTTTAATGGCTTGATTTTAATTCTATATAGAGTCAACTTTCTCTGTTGCAATGTGGTCACTTTATTTTATACTGCTCAAAACATGTGTCTGTATAGTCATTGAACAATATGAGGATATGTTTCTCTAGATGCATAGGTGAAAGAAAATGTTAACTTGTTTTCTCTTTCCTATTTTCTTTTTCTTTTCTTTTTTTTTTCAAATGGAAAAACTAAGCACACTTGGATTAACGGGCTTGATTATGACAACAGATAAAAACTGGGACATTGATAGCAATGAAAGTCATACCCCTAAGACCCCAATGCCATGCATTATTTGCAAAATCATCCTTGCCTTACATGCTGCATCCCCAGAATTAGAATGGTATAAATAAGTAAGACCCATAAGAAGTGTCAGCACTTTGGGCAGTCTGTCCTGGCTCTATAAGACGTGGTCCACAGCCAGCAATTTTGAAATCAGGTTTTCCATGTTGTTTTCTTGTGTTGCTCTTTGTTCTCATAAACTAACTACAATATTTATAAAAATCCTAACTCTCTGATGGACCAATACTTCATGTGAAAAAATGATTATTATTACTTATATTACATCGCATTTATTGAGCACAAACGCTAAAAAGTTTATAGAGGTATGTACTTTTTGCCCAAGTAGGGGTTATCAAACAACAATCCTTGTAAAATAGTAAAATATTTCATTAGAGGAGGTACGAGATCAGAAATAATTTTAAGCTTAACTGCCTATCATGCCACTCTGCCACCTTCCATGCTGGGTGGAAGGCTGATTTCTTGGACATAGTGCTTTCTCTGTTGACTACCCCCTTAACAACACGTTCACCAAGGTATCTTCTTCCACAAATTGCAACACTGCTCAATCCAGATCTTCTGCAGTAGACACTAATTTTTCCACAGGGAGAAAGTTGAGAGTGCCAGAAGCATGTGACCCTTATTAGTCATGTTGCACTGCTGCAAGGCTTTTACTGTGGCGAGGAGTGTGGTATGAAAGCTGATACACAACAAAGCTAATGATTTTACTTAAGCAAGCACATCACTCATCCTGCAGTGACTTATTTTAAAGAATCATCTGGTGATTAACATGTTGTAGCAGGAGCATAATTAATGATGCAGCTCCCTATGGATTTGCACTGTGTGCCTCCACCACCCTTCCTCTGGCCCAAAACACAGCTCCTCCTTTTTCTGCTCCATATTATCTCCATCTCCCTGACTTTTGCAATAGCTTCAGCTTTCCAGTATGGATCCACTGCTGCTTACCTCCAGTTTTTCCCACCCCCATCCCTGCCACAATGAGAATATGAAAAGTGTCCCCCTCCTCCCACCTATCCACCTTAATGAAACATATACAAACTTAATACTTGGGAAATCAACCATTCTTCTAAATTTAAATGGCCAATCAATTCAAATGCTCAGAAGACTGACAGCTCAATTTTAAAAACCTTGTTTCCTTAGGCAAAAACAGTATGCCTTAAAAGAAAATATTAATGGAGTAAATCAGTGATCAAAAATACTGAAATACATATCCTCTAATAACAATTATAGCCCAGGGCAAGAACCACAGATCTTGTTTGTTATATAATCTCAAATGCAGTTACTTAATCATCTTTAACCTCATAAAATAAAAGTAATGTGACACACAACTCTTTTGCTACATACACTCAAAATTTAGACTAAATTCTCTACTTCAGTAGGGTTAAATACTAGGTGAAAGTCAGTAAAACAAACCTAAGCATCAGATTCAAGAGCAGAGTTAGATCTATACTTACCTTTTATTGGTCAACAGCCTATGCTCATGGCAGAATAATGATTAATTAAGCAATGATCTTCACTAGTTTATCTTCCCTGAGCATGCACATTTCTATAGTGGACTCCTTTCACTGAGATGGGGAGAAGAGGTCTGTTACTTAGGACAAGCAATTAGTAGATTGATTGCTAGGATTGCAGCCCACTAGTATAATCATATAACTAGAAATGATCCAGTTCTTTGGTGTTTAAACCAGTAAGAAAAGCTTTTATATCAAAATAATTATACAGATAATATTCCATTCAGGAAAGAACCCAAGAGTCTACATAACTGTTTAAGTAAGGAAATCATCAGGCAGGTGAAAGTATCCTTTCTTTTTGAAAAAGGCTTGCTGTGATGACCGGGAAATTTTAAACAGCAATGAAACATCATAAATGATTTACACAAAGCTTCCTAAATCTGAGGAATTAAGGGAGTCCTTTGGTACAGGTTAAAACGCTCTTATGAGATGGCAAGGATATAAGGACAAAGCAGAAATATCTTTAGATGCTTCTACAACTGAGATGAAGTATCCAGAAAAGCTGCCCACAGAGCCCAACTAGCTCCCCTGCAGTCCTCTGCCTCAAGAGGAAACCTCTGAAGCGAAGGTGAGGATAAGGAGACAGGTAGTGACTGACGCTGGACACTTAATGAACAGCTTCACTTTGTAGTCCATGAAAACTTAAAAACATTATTTCCTCTGACTTCAAGACAAAAGAAAACAGAAAACACTTTATGCTCTGAGGGCCTTATACCATGATGGCTCCAAATACCTTCCTCTGGTTGGTTCACAGGAGAGTCCCAACTCGTGTCCTTTAGACTCATGCTTAAGCGTAAGTGCTGCTCTTTTTAATCACCCATTTTCCCACATCTGTCCTTTATGTTTTCCTTTTATTTAATTTTCTAAATTTATGGGTATAGATGCAGCTTTCTAACTTTTATTCTTTTTAGCTTGTGCTAAAAGCCTTGTGCTTTGGCTCTTCATTCTTTCCTGTAACTTTTCAAGAGACCAAATACCACAAAAGTGGCATTTTAGCTCCTTTTATTTAATCTGCCCATTTCTTTCACTGAAATGAAAGCCACTGGATCAGGAATACTTTATTGGTTAAGATACTGCCCAAGCCCGCAGCTATTTACTTATGAACTGGTCATGTGAATGACTGTGTTAGAAGTCACTACAGATCTAATGAAAAGTGTCACGTAGGATATTATATAAAGGCTAGAAATAACAGGTGGTTTTCAAGTAGCAGTGTAATAATTAACCCACAGCTGGAATTGCCTGTTTGCACAGGTGTTGAGATGTATCCAGGATCAGTTTTGCCATTTACCTACTCTGTTCTTGACTGCCCATCAACTGTGGCTTGTAAAATAATCTGCTTGCTGTCACAGACTGGTAAACACCACTTCAATCCTAAATAAACCAGGATGTTGCTTTGTAAAAAGAAACCCCGAAGAATTGAGACTGGAGATAATAGCATTTTGAAAGGAAAATCCAACAGAATGAGAAAATCATCATGAGGAGATAGTGGACAAATGGTACTACAGCATCGTGTGAATGTCTACAAACCAAATTCAGAGACCAACAGGTGAGCTTGGGGGTTAAAAAAAAATTGCAACTGTTAGAAACGGGATCAGTGTTTATTCTTAAAATAGGAGGAATATCACATGAAATACTATTTAACTACAGTCCTTATGAGGAAGAAAGAGGTATCAAAAATTTAGGCAAGACTGACTTAAAGTATTTTCCATGTTATTTTCCATGCACTGTTTTTTTTTCTATATTTGGTTAATGGCAATTACTTTCTGTAAGTCAATTCAGCTTCCCTCATTTGAAAAGCACAGCTGTTCTTTAATGTGACCACAGAAATCGTGCTCCATGCACTCAAGCGTAGTTTTCCTTCATCCATGAAGAGCAGCGAGAGGAGGTTAACGCATCTCATGTAGCAGACAAGGTTTGAAGAACAGGGTGAGGTGCTCCTCGACTAAGACAAGGAGCACCCACATGATGAGGAGATGACACTAGCAACATACTCTTCTTTCTCCACCATCCCAAGGCATTTTCTCAACAACAGCAAAGCGGGACAAAACGCGCTCTGAAGATGCTTGAGACATTTTTGCCTGTGGACGACATAAGGCACCTAGCCAGCCAGCATGCCCAAAGTAAAAACAGGTGGCATTAGCATTTACCCTGAAGGCAACTACGGCCATTCTGAATTTCCAGGCTTGTGTGGAAAAGGAGGAGTTAGAACGGCCTGCAGATCCCCTGCTGCCCTTTTGGGAGGCAGAGCTGCAGTGGCAGCTTGCCACAGGGCATAAGCCAAGTTTTGCCCTGTTGACTGACAGGTTTAGCCTTGGACCCTGCAGGAAAACGTATTGTGTTGGAAAAGCAAACCTGTCTGCGAAAGGCCAGAGGAGAAAAAAAACCCTGAAGTATAAATGGACAATTTAGGGAAATAACTTTTCCTTGTAATTCCCTATTATTTTATCACTTTATTTTATATTTTGTTTTTAAAAGAACCATTTTCAGACTACTAAATAAACAGCACAAATTCAGCTGCTTCACTAAATAACTGGACATAGTAATTAAGCAGTTTTTCAACAGAGAACAGAAGGAAATATTCTAATGAACTGATTATACTTTTTCTATGGCATGGAGTACATAAAAACAGGCTATTTCAATGATCATTATTACCGCTACAGTATATATTAATACATTTCCTATAAATCACTGTCTCTACTATCAGCTTAGCTACTGCTCCTGCAAATAAGGCAATACCTTGTTACCTAGCAACTGAGCAAGTCCCTGCTACACTGCATAAAAAAGGAAATATGTATGTGTGTGTATATATATATATATATATGTACACACATATACATCCCCTTGGTTCCACGTGAGAGAACATCCATGAAGAGCAAAGAATAATCCACTCAAATGCAATGAAAATCAGCATTTAAATAAAATGTTTGTTCCTCTGTATTTTATAAGTATCTTTAGGAGCTAGCTCTAGATCAAACATGCGTTACCCACTACTGACAATATAACGTTCCTGCTGCGCATTTCTTGGCATATTTTATTAATGCATATATATGTACACAGACTTTACACATATAAGTCATGACAGGCTTTTAATGCTACATCTGATCTGTTTTAGAATAGGAATAGCTATTATAGGGCTTTTTAAAAGTCCATTTGCTTATGCTAACTCAGATCCTTTCCTCTTGAGTGTAGCAGTACGCAGAATCATCCTTGACTGACTCAACATCTCGTTGTAGGATTCTGTCATACGTACAAATTATTCCTTGTGTTTTAGGAAGCGCCCCCCCCGCCGCCAAAAAAAAAAAAAAAAAAAGAATAAGGAAAGAAAACCAGCGTATGTACTACAAAACCCACCATTGCAGTGACTTGTATTTCATGTCCATTTCTGACAGGTTGCCAATGCTGTGCTGGTCAAAAATGAACTACGGCAGCTCAGGACTTCTGTTTGCATGGATGAGCTACTATCCTGGGCAACACGGGAATTCGGCAGCTGTTTGAACCCTCTGGTTACCAGCATGGGTCTGCTCTGTGCTTTACCACAGGTTGGAAAAGCTAACAGAAGGATTCGTCACCCTGTGTCTGCCCAGCACCCTACACTATGGCTGAGACTGCCAAGAAGCTTGTGGAAAAGGGGCAATTACAAAGTCATTCTCTCTTATTCAATGTCATCTAGATCATCATGCAGCCCCCACACCCAATGTGAAATATGGTCTGAAGACAGTGCAGGAACTGCTCTCCCAAGCTATACTTCAGATCTGGGGCTGATCGCAAATCACTACTGCTAACCACAAATTACCTGATTACTAACTAGATAGTCATTAAATAGTGATACCATGCAAATTTTTGATTGCTGCTCCTGGTATCAACACCTCTAGTAAAAGTATTTTTGAAATATGCTCTTAGAGGTCCTACTGAAACTTTTTAATGTCACCTTTTCTCTTACCGTAGGCTTTTCTCTTACCATTGACTAGGGCAATCATAATGCAAAAGTAGATGCAGTCTGTATCATGCTGTCTCAAACATCTGCTGCTACTGTAATCCTTGCTAATTCATGGCAATATACAGAAAATGATATGCTTGCATGCAAAGACACCTTATTTTGCATGGCCCTCACCATTATCTTCAAGTGCTACATATGAGTTGGAAGTATTTTGCAGCCTGTTTTTGCCCATTTTTGAACACTGTTTACAGCCTTTAGCAATTAGGTAATGTAGCTCAGCTCCCTTAGCAGAGCAAGTGCATGGAGTTCAGTAGAAAGCAGAATGCACCCACACGGTGGAGGTTGAAGTATTGGCTACCGAGGAATTCAGAAGCCTCTTTTAATAAACATTTTAGCAAAACACTACAGCCTATGCATCCTACAAGGATAAAGCACACATCAGAGACCATAACCTACAGGCTTTGCATGAGGAAGCCTGGGCATATTGTCTCTCTCTCTGGAACACAGTCTTCAGTGACAGATGGTACAACCACTACCTACAGATGGTTCATATGGGGGCTCCATAGCTTTGATAAATACTGCAATCAGCGCCTAGGATAGGTATGGTTCATGCAGCAGGGCAAACACAGGGTATAAATCTTGCAAAAACTTCTCAACTGTAGAATAATCTTACCTACGATATTATCCTAAACAGGCAGATGAAAGTCCTGGGCTCTTACTGAGCTGACAGAAATTCAGGACTACGTAAAAGGAGGCCAATAGTTTAAGATAGAAGTATTTGAAATGAGCATCACTCGATTTCTTATCTCTTCCATCCAGAAAACCATTTCCACTTTCATCATAGACCAAGTGTTCCTGGTAAAAGTGTTCTTGCTTTCCATAAGATTTGTTATACTTTACAGCAGCAATCAATCCTATCACTGACAGAGCCTTGGTGTGCTTGGTAGAAACATCCTTGCCTCTGAGAAAGATGATTCACTACAGTGAGCAGAAGCATTTGAATCACTAGTACGAGAAGACCTAAACCTGTGGACTAATGCTAGGGCCATTTGTAGCAGACCCAGAAAATCTCTTCTAATCTTTTATAGAAATCTGGGAATAAGAGTAACTGGAGTGATTGCTTTAGTTGAACACACCTCTTGAAGACTCAATCCCTCACTACCACTGCTGAAAAAACAGATTGGACTTTGCAATGTCTTTTGTGATAACACAAGAATAATGATGGGCTATAATGTTCGTTATCTGCCTTCAGCCACTCGAAGTTTGAGCCATTTGGGCAAAAATTATCTCGCAAATGTCACCTGCCAGAATTTTCTCACTGAGCAAGCACTGTAATGCTGTGGTATGCAATACCAAACACACCAGCTCCAGAAATGTGCAGAAAAAACAGCTAAATAAGAGGAACACTGCATTTTAAGTTGATGTCAGACACAGCAGGGATGCTCTCTGCCAAAATTAATACACTCTTTGCTCTAATATGTGTACTTCCTATTAAGCAGAAATATCTTACATATCCAAAATAAACACAGACATAAAAATAGCTCCATGATACTTTAGGGAGGCTGGGTTGAAGCTGAGTTTAGAGTCCTTGGATTGTAAAACAAAGCAGACAAGTTCCCCAGCCCAAATCAGGAGAATAACAGAAAACAAAATCCTTACAGAATGCTCACAAATGGAGCTCAATAAGTCTTGCATCTCCAAAAGTAATATACACCCATCCCACCACTAACAGGCAATAGGATATTTTAAACTACACTACAGAAATCTAAATGAACATCTGCCTACTGCATTCATGTCTGTGGAAGAAGACAGTGGAATACAAATAGAAACTGTAATCATTTAAACCTTGATTACAGTGCAATTACTGAAATATCCAGAATCTATCCTGCAGACCTAGAGTTCCCATTCCCTTCTGCCATCACTATCTTTTCCAGAATTCAAACAGACAACACTAAAATTGTCTTGTTTGCAACTACTCTTGTTTGCAAGTTAACGAGCTTACCAAGTCTCACAGCCTGAAAATGAACTGCAGAGTTCGGAGGGAGTCCAGATTGTCAGAGCTTCATAAAATAGAATTGCCTATATAAAAATTTTGATTTTGATGAATTACTTCAATTCTTTTCTTTTTTCAGATTACAGGAAACTACAACTGAGGTTTTTCTTTTTGAGGAAGTGCTGTGTAGAAAAGGGGAACTGAGACTGCTGATTGTGTCAATGTAATTTATGAATGATCATGCAACCTTTTACAAAATCTGAAAAGTAAAACAAAACAGTCATAGTCTACAAAGGTATCATTTTTACCATAATAATGCATGACAATACTCTTAATATTTTTGATAATTCAATAATTATGTAAATATCTACAAATTGATTGCAAACACACACACCCCACACACACCATTAAAGCTTGTGAGTCAACCCTAGACTGCCTGAAGTGTGAATACAGCAATATGGAAACCTTTGGACTGAACACAGCTATATTAGTTCACATACTGATGGACTACATTCTTTGCTAATGTATGGAGAAAAGTGACTGGAAGTTACTTTAGAATCCCTGTTCCTCAGTTTGAGCCTGTGGGACTTGGAGATGCCTTAAGACTTGCTGAGTTTCTGCCACCCAACATCAGCCCATGGGAAGAGAATCTCAGCCCATCACCTTGTGCTCTTCAACATGGCCCTGTGCTGAGCTGGAGGGGGAGAAATGATGGAAAGCTGCATGTTGAGATCTGTTGTGGGCATCCTCAGTCACAGGCATTCTCATGCACGTGCTGGGAAAGCAGCTCCCAACTTTCCCTCACCAATAGGGAAGTGCAAAGGGGCGACAGCAAAGGCTAGAATTTGGTCCTTGGAAACAGTGGTTGCAAATAATGAAGTAAAACAATAAAAATTTAAGATGCTTAAAAGGAAAGTATTATCCAGGAGGTAGCTGAGTGGCAGGAAAAGTAAGATAAAAGAGAAGTGCTAAATACCATTTAATTTGCATGTTTGATTGGATTTTTTTCTTGTTTTATCATCTACTTAGGAGCACCTGACTTGTAATGACTTCATGCATTCCTAATAAATAGCATCTCTTACATTTAAACTTCAGGGACATTACTGGTTTTTAATGGGCCCCTCACTATCTGAGTACGCTCATTACTGCATGAGGATCAATGCGCCAGGGTTTTAACTGGAACAGGTTGTGATGGCTGAAATAAGAAATTCTAAAAATAAGATTTTTATAAATGTGACACACCAGCCCCTAACAATAGGAGCAATAGCAGCCGTAGCTTTTGTATAATGCATGAACACAGGATTACTTCCATGAATCAATAGTTTTACATTATGCTATAAAATCATCATATACAGATAATTAAGAGGAAAGATCATCTAGAAAATAAGAAATTCTATTTTAAATGAGTATTTTTATCTCGGGAGGTATAATAAGATCATGAAGGTCAAACAACAATCCTTTTATATATGTTGCATAACTCAAAATAGGTTGCAAGTCAATATAAGGACAACAGGGAAAGAAGACTTCTGTACTGTATTTATTCACTATTAGCAAATTAATCCAGTTTGTTTCCTTTAAAATACTTCTGTTCTAAACTGATTTTACAAAAGAAAATTTCTTATATTGATGAGGTCTAAGTTTTATACCATCATACAAGATATTTAAAATATTAAAAAAAATCTATGATTTTTATGCAGTTAAAAAAAAAAATCTTTTCAAAGGTTGGAGCACAGACTACCAACTCACACACCGAAGACAAGCAAGCTGAAGAATCACTTCCCACTTTGACCAAGCTGGTACAGGATGGCTGCTAACAGGCATTACCAAGTCCCAGGGAACCTTGTGTGTATAATGCTACACCATACCTGGGGTCAGCAGAAGTAAGTGGTAGCTTTTCTTTACTTGCAAAAATATCTAGGAAACTAATTCTTAACAAATAGGGAAACCTCCCAATTTTCTGTTGACTGTTGATCTTTGGTACATACAATAACAAGACTTACCCCAAGGCATCTAAATGTGTTCAAGAATTTAAATAGGAAAATCTACTGTTTTGGGGAATATGAATTCTTCTTGATTTTATTTTTAAAATCACCTTTGTTTTGTAATGAACATTACCAAAACTGTTATTACAGAAATATTGTCCTGTAGCACTACCCTTGAATAACCAAAAAGAAAGACTAAAGGATTTCAGTGAAATTATCCACCTAGGAACATCACTTGCTTGTATATGTAGAAGAACATGACATATTTAAAGAAAGATAGCTCAAAGGGAAAATTAACATTCTTCAGCCAGGCTTTCCAGAGTAGCGCTACGTAAATTTAGTTTCCACAACCAGGCATTTACAGAGAAGAGCATCAGATATACCACTGTTCCCTCTGAATAAATCTTTACCTTTGAAAATCTGTATCAAATTATAAAATTTAGAGCCTAATTTTTAGGCAACAAAGATGAAAAGGATTGGCCTTAAGCTTTCCTGTTCACCACTCCACTTTATCAAAAATTCTACTGAATTAAACTGTCAATAATACAAAAAAATCAACAAGATTACATTAAAAGATGACCTCTTTAGCAAGAGTCATGGGGACCACCAGTCTATCAGTGTCTGTGATTCCCTAAGACAGGAAACTCTAGTGGGACGCTTAACTGCCTTCCCATCAGGAGCTGGCCAACCGCTGCTTCATTGCGGTTACAACTGAACTTTTTCTTTTGCTAAAAGTGGCTGCTTCTCCCTCTCACCAGCATAAAGGAAGATTAGTGGTGACAAAGACACATGGAGCATGATGCTCAGCTTGTGCTATCAGTGGGGCTATGACAATTTACGCCAGCTGAGAGTCTTATTTGAAATCTCTGAGCTTGTCTCACTCTGTGTCTCTCTGTGCATGTCAGCACTGCAGTGCTCCTGCTTAGCCCCAAGGAGGAGCAGGAACGGGCACGATGAACTTTAGAGGAGGAACAGGCATATTCCATTCATCTCAGTCCCCCAAAATATCCTGAACTGAGCAGAAGGTGACTGTGGGAAGAACTGTGTATGAAGTGGACACAATGTGGACAACATTAAATAAGTACTTGCATTTACTGTACTTTGATTGTGACCAACCCACGTGCACAAAGTATTTGGTTGAAAAGCATGGAGCACTGAGATGGCTGGGCACAGACAGTGGTTTGGAAGTACTCAAATCAGTAATACCTTTGTCTTACTCGGGTCTTAGCAAGGCTTTTATCCCTCTTTCCCATAACATCCTCACAGACAAGCTGCCTAGATAAGTAGTCAGTGAGGTAGATATTGACAACTGATTGAACTACCAGGCTCAGAGGGTTGTGGTCAGTGGCACCAAGTCCAGATGTTTAACATTCTCATTAATGACTTGAGTGATGGGACCAAATACACTTATGTTGGAAGGAGGGATTGATACACCAGACAGTTGTGCTGCCATTCAAGGGGACCTCTAAAGACTGAAGAGACGGGCATAGAGGAAACAAGTTCAGCAAAGGAAAGTGCAACGTCCTGCACCTAGGGAAGGAAAACTCCATGCACCAGTATATGCTGGGGGTTGATCTGATGGAAAGAAGCTCCAAAGCGAAGGAACTGAGAAGCATAGTGGAAAACAAATTGTACACAGGCCAAAAATGAGCCTTCGCGGCAAAGGCCAATAGTATCCTGGGCTGCATTAGGAAGAACATTGATAGCAGGTTGAGGGAGATGACCTTTCCCCTCTACGTCATGCTGGCGAGGCCACATGTAGAATTCTGGGTCCAATTCAGAGCTCCCCAGTACAAGCAAGATATGGACCTACTGGCCATCAAAGGACCCCAAAGATGATTAAGGGACTTGAACATCTCTTGCAGGACAGGTTGAGACAGGACTGGAGAAGAGAAGGTTCAATTATAAATAAATATTTGATGAAAGGAGGAGATTCCTGTCAAGAGGACAGGATCAGACTTTTCTCAGTGGTACCTTGTGACAGGACAAGAGGCAACAGGCACGACCTGAAACTCAGGAAATTTCACCTGAACGTAAGAAAACACTTCTTTACTGCCATGTTCATTGAACACTGGAAGAGATTGCCTAGAGAGG
This sequence comes from Tinamus guttatus, assembly GCF_000705375.1. The sequence continues at coordinate 138,300 of NW_010586107.1, forward strand.
CGGTGTCATTTCCATCCTTGGAGATGTTCAAAACCTGACTGGACACAGTGCTGGGCAGCCTGTTCCAGCTGACCCTCCTTAAGGGTCAACCCCTTGAGCAAGGGTCAACCACAGGGGAGGTTGGATGCTCACCAGATGCTCACCAGCCCACATTGCCCTGTGATTTTGTGAAGCCATGGCACCAGATGTTAGCCCTGAAGTCTGCAAATACCAGTGTCAACATCTCTTGCTGAGGTAGAGGGCCTACTAAATGGGCCATAAAGATATTCTTTCAAACAATAAAAACTTGATACAATAGCTTTCAAGTAGAAAACGATGGTGATAATATTTTGTATTGTACCCATGCTTCCATGCTTGAAGACTTGTGGTACTTAGATTATATTAAAGGTTTATTTCCATTTTGCACAGATAAGAAAACTCACTTGAACAATCAATTAATTCAATTAATAAGCAGTGTGAAGTCGCTAGAAAAAGGTTAGTGCAATAGATTCACAAACCTGTGCTCATCTGTTAAACTTAGAATTTAATTATGAGTTTGTAAATGAAAATGAAGTTTGGAAGTCTCTATGCTGTGACTTGTGTGCAGAAAATTTTTCCTTTTGAGCTGAGCATTACACAGATTAGGACTGAGAAATACTCACAAAAGTGTAAAGAAACTTCACATTTTTTGATTTTGCTAGTGCCAAGAGTAAGAGTAACTCTTCGCATTCAGATTTTAAATAAACATAATTGAGTTTTGTAACAGCTTCAGTTAAAATACATATGAATCGATCATACAATACTTTTCCTCGGTTTTGCCAAAGCATTCTTCTGTGTAACAATTTGCTGTGGTATCCACTTACCTCGGTGATGGTTTATAAATATTAGTACAGAGTACTGAAATTCTATATATTTTTATCATGTAATAATAATGCAGGTGTTTTGCAAAGCTATTGAGTACTCATTAATAAGAAGTTTTCCAGATGACTGCACTATTAACAAAGGAACACTCTTCCTTGATTTTATATCTGGAAAATATAACATTAATAAAACATGGCAATGTTGTAACAGATCTTATTTTTCCAACTTCACCCAATGAAGTCGATACTTAGGCAGTTTTCAGTTATGTTACATTTTAAGTATTTATGTCAGTTGCAAATTGACATTTCCTCAGGACATTTATTCAAACAATAATTGCCATTATCTAAAACTTTATAAAATAGTAGAAAACTCTTGGATTATTTCTACATGCAATTTTTAGTTATCTATTTTAAATGATGAGAGCTTTAGTATCAGTTTCAGTAGAGGTTAAGGCAAAACCGATAACCAGACGGATGACCATGTATTGGACAATAAAGTTTTTATAATTATAATTACTCTTAAAATTTATAATTTAGTATTATCTAGTAAGTTTTGGTGAACACTGGAACTGCCTTTGCGTTTTCCTATATTAGAAGTAATTATATTCCATCAGTTCTTTGTCTTACTAATTTGTCAGTGACATGTACACCCACTCACAATAATTAGAAATTAAAAAAAGATATTATGTTTAATACAGTGTTTTTCACTAAATAGATAGATGCAGACAAAAACCACACACCCGCATATCTATATATGCACACATATATATATACAGAGGGTATACTTTTGTTAAGAGCCATATAGCCTTTGACCAATACACTGTAGTCAAGAAGACTGGTCAGCTAAATGAAGATATTACAGGATTTTCTGCCTACCTATCCACAACAGGACAAACAAGACAGGTGTTTAATCACCATCAAACTTTACTACGTGTAAATATATTGACAAACTAATGTTTTATTCCCTGATGTAGAGAGACACTTTCAGGGGGAAAAAAAAAAGTGCTTTAGAATTTAAATAATTCCTAAAATCTCCTCTCAAACAGGCAAAACTCCCTGCTATCTTCATTTGTTATTATGGTTGCTACTATTAAATTTACCCATTTTACAGCACCAGAACTTAAAATGTTCTAAATTACAGAAAAAAAAAAAAACTCACTGGATTTTTGCAGACCAGAGAAAGAATGAGGAAGAACAAACTAGTTATATGAAAAAACGGACGGAAATGATGGAAAAAAAATAAATGAAGGCATGAAGACATGTATTTTGCAGCATTTTCTTAGAATGTCAAGACTTATGTTTTCATATGTTTCAAGAAAGAGTAAACTTCAAAGGCAAAGTTCTGGGATAAAGAACAACCACTTCAAGCTTCCTACCTCTTCCCCAGCAGCCAAATGGCTGTGGCATTGCTGATAAGCATTAAAAAACAAAAAGCCAAAAGAACAGGACACCAGCACGATACGAAGCACTGTACGTTTCGGATGGTTAGAAAAGTAAAGTTAGCTCTTGACTAGTCAGAATTTCTGGTTGGTTTTCCCAGTGGAAAACCTTTCTGGTAGTTGAACAAGAGATCACACAAGCCTTGAAACCAAGTCAAGATATTCGTATCTACAGCAGGGAAAAAGATAAGAAACTTTAGCTGCCGACGAGGTGAAAATGCCCCAATCTTGAAGACCAGTTCATAATGTTGAGTAAGTGTCCTCAAGTGACAAAGACTTTAGAAGATTCTCAGAGCTCTTCTCTCTGCTCATTACCTCTTATGCATGTTCCAGCCATTTGACTTTAACTTGCTGTCAGTTCTCAATGCTTGGGTATATTGGGACCTGAGTCCTTATAGAAGGGAAGCAAAGGATAGGCATCATCACCACATGGATAAAACAGCACGCTATATATTCCTGTCTCTCAAGTGATTCTCCTTTGGTTAACACTTGTTCAAGTCTAGTGCCACCACTGCTCCAAAGTAAGCATAATGATGGCTAGGCACAGTTAACATTAAGTTGGGCACCCATGACCATTTGCCAGGTTGTAAGATACTTCAGAACAACTGGGGAGAAGCAGAGAACATCAACAAGGTCCTTTCCATTCTTTTACACTATGCTTAAACTTCACTGCAGAATGAATCCAACCCACATGCAAGGGTTTTTTTTTAGAAAAATCGCTAGTGAGGAGAAAATATATTTCCTAGTTGACAGAAGGGTCTGAGATCACAAAAAATGTCTTAATACAGAGTATGTAAACAGAAAGAAAAAAAACACCAGGTATATCCTTTTCTGCTAGGTTACTGAGCAGCATCTGACTCTATGTTAGAAGCAAAGTGATGACTGAAACTCTCCTAGCGGTTCCCCACTGTCTTTACCTGTAATCAGTAAACCAAAAAGACCTCTAAGAGTAATTCAAGTAAGAGAGCAGATTAGTAGTGCAGAGAGCTAAGCTGTTGAGAACAAGGTATATGAAGATATGCATCTGGGAATTTCAGTGCTCAAAATACCCAATTTAGCATGCTCAAGTACTCCATGCAAAATACCACATTTTCAAGCTTTTCTTCTCAAAGGGAAAAACAGAAAGACTGGACGAAGACAGCAGTCAAGCTATGCTAACAAAATGCTTTCTCTGGCTCAATTACCTTGTCAAGGCCAGGGTTATCTGTAGGTATTCAGTTATCCGCTTTGATACGTGGAAACAAGACTACTTTATTGAAACTGGCATAGTTGCCACATGGTCTAAAAGATTTGCTGCAAGAAACCCTCTACTAATGCCTACACGGAGGGAAAATTACATTGGCTTGTGAAGAGTGCCAGGCTGGTAAAATTCACTGAAGGTGTTATCTTATTCTCCAGAACTTGACTCTGATTTCTTAAAAATAAGCTCATATAGCTGTGAAGACAACACTGAAAATGTGAACCAGCGTAAACCAACATTTTCTCAAGTGTGCAAACAACCCCAAATCATACCTCTCAGGGTAGAACCTGCCCAATTCATCAGAAGATTATCAGTTTGAAGGAGAAATTTAAGTTTTCAACGTCTAGCGAGCAAAGCATTGTGATAATGGGATCATCAAGGAAAAAGTCCAGTCTTATAAATCAGCATGTCACCTGTTACCTGTCAAATTAATGAAGACTGAGCTATATATGAGATGCAGAATGATACCACCCACTCTCATCTCTGCTCTGATTTAACTTCCAGAGTGAAGCCTCCCAGGACTCAGAGCCTTGAGATCTTAAGTCCAAGGCTTCGCAGTTTCTCAGTTTGCTCAAAGCAAATTTCCTGTTTGTGAAGAATATTATTCATCATGGCTATCACTGACATTTAAAAATTAACATGAAAATCTTTACCAAAATTGTTCTGTCTTGCATCTGTATCTTCCTGATTGCTGGAAATAAATTAAATATTGCAAGCACTTAATTATGGTACCCTGACATTAAAATGTCTTCTTGCAATGCAAGTGAAACCATGGCTGAGCTGGGTCACTGCTCTGTACTGGACCTCCTCAGTAGTAAAACTCTTACCTAAAGTCAATATGCTTCAGTTTCTGCTTAGTTTAGTGCAGCATTCACAGACGGCAGCTTCACTGACAACCTATGGCTAATTTTGGCATCTTCTGCCCTCCCTTTTTAACTCCATGTGCTTTATGAGATGACCCACTTGCAGACAAAAGTCATCCTCCTGTTCCCCCAAAAGCTAAGAGAATGGCGCCCTTTGCATTCCAAATCTGCTTTTGGAAGGAAGCTGCGCTTAAATGTTTTCTAAACGGAATGAACCGGCAAACTATGTTTTAATTTGCCTTCTTAATGGATACATTTATTTGCTCCTATGTGAGTATCACATTTCCTTTCTCTGGAAAAAAAATAATAGGAGCTCACCAATATTAAAGAAGCAGAGTTCACTTTCAATACATCAAAGAATTCTTGCAATTTTAAGCTGTCAACCATTTGTACAAATTCTTGAAATGGAACTTCTCAGGTGTTGGAAGCATCGGTAAGTGACTGCATAGCAACAGCCTGTATGAGTTATATATACACATCAAAAAGAACAGACCTTCACGAGCAAGTGTCACCAGACCAATATTCATCAGCTAAAATAACTTCATCTCCATTCTTCTTATAATGCCGCTAAATTTTTTATCATACCACCAGAATGCAGCTTTATAATGTCATAGTAATCGCACAGTGCAGGATGAGGGCAAATAAGTATCAGCTTCACATAAATGTTTTCAATCTGTATGCATATTTATTATGAGGGGGGAAAAACGACCCTCTTATCACATGAAAAGATTTTATTTCGCTGACTCCCCTTCTATTTAGCGGATTACTATATATTGCGTATCACATTTTGGCATAAGCAGAACACAACACAAACTGATCCTTAACACGTATTCAAATGAGAAGTTACTACCTGGCATGCGAGGGTCTACTTCAACACTACTTTTGCGCCTAATGGAGTAAGTTGCAACGCCTGCTCAGGAATCACTGCCATCCGCCTTGCCCATGATACCGCCGCTGATGGACACGATAGTTTTGCTCATGAATGCTGCTGCTGGGGAGAGCGGCACGGCTATACCTTGCTTTGGTGTACGTGGGCATACGCTGCCACCGAGCAGACAGCAGAAGGAATTTTGCAAGGCACATGGCAACATGCCTTAGCCCACACGCTAAAAAAAAAATCCTCCAGAAAACCGTCACCGCACGTGTGCAGCGGGCAGAGTTGCACATTACATTCCCAGGTACCATTTTTCTTCTCGCTTAGTGTCAACACGAGCAGCCTTCGAGCCGTAAGGCGCAATAACCGCTCGCTAACACGAATCCCCCAGGCAGGAGCCTCCGCGCGGCGGGATCCGCACGCCCAGGGATGCGCGCTGGGCTCGGGGAACGCTCTTCAAACACCCGAGGGGACACACAGCCGGGCCGGGAAGCACCGCCCGGGCGCGACAAGTTTCCCAGCGCGGGCAGCGCGGCCAAGTTCCCAAAGCGGCGCAGAGCCGCGGCCCCCCGCGCTCCGCACACCGCGGGGGCGGCGCGGGGCGCAGCTCGCCCAGCGCTGCCCGCTGCACCCATCGCGGCGGCT